>OZ023265.1:97513627-97531127 GCA_964006375.1 Tillus elongatus | reverse complement strand
AGGTGCCAATCTCTGACATCTTTACTGGCCAATCACTATATTACTTGTATATTTGTAGGTTTACAAAAGATGCCAAAAGTCAGAGTGGGTGACAAATATACAAAAAAATATTGTGATCAGGATATTGAAAAAGCTCTTGAACTAATCAAGAAAGGAACCTCAATCAGAGAAGCAGCAAGATATTTTAAGGTTCCAAGAGCAACCCTGCAATTCAGGAGAAGTACCAAATTTATCAAGTCAAATTTAGGTCCGAATCCTATTCTCACACCCAATGAAGAAGAACTTCTGGTTAAATGTGTATTCGAGAACCACAAGAAAGGATTTCCTCGTCGCAAAGAGGACTTGCAAGAATCAGTAAGGTTATTCTTAGAGAGAAATCCACGTCCCAATCCATTTATAAGAAATCATCCAGGAGATGGTTGGTACAAAGCCTTTCTTCGTCGTCATCCAGAGGTAACAATACGTATATCTGATGCAGTTACTGCCGCAAGTGCAACCATTTCAGTATCAGACCTTAAAAAGTGGTTTGGTAACATTTATGATTATCTAAAGTCAAAAGATCTGGAAGGCATATTAAAAGACCCAGAACGAATACTCAACGGAGATGAGACATGTTTTAACTTGTGTCCGAAAAATACAAAAGTTCTTGCTCCAAGAGGAAGCAGAAATGTTTATGAGGTTGAACACGCGCCGTCCAAAACAGCAATTACAGTAATGTTTACTTTCACTGCATCTGGTAAAGTTACACCACCAATGGTGATTTACCCTTATAAACGGTTGCCTGCTAATATCGCTAAATCAGTTCCTGATGAATGGGGAGTTGGCTTGAGTGATTCTGGGTGGATGCGTGCTGAGATATTTTATGAATATATTTCAAACGTACTGCACCCCTATTTAAAAAAACATAATGTGAAATTTCCCATCATTCTCTTTGTAGACGGGCACAGCACACACTTAACCTATCAACTAAGTGAACTTTGTAGTCAACTGGAAATTATACTGATTTGCCTTTATCCCAATGCCACACGAATTCTTCAGCCTGCTGATGTGGCAGCCTTCAAACCGATAAAAAATGGTTGGAAGAAGGCAGTAGTTGAGTGGAGACGCGACCATACCAATGAAACATTAAGCAAAGAGCACTTTGCAACAGTTCTTGAAAATGTTATCAAAAACGTTGCAAAGTCAACTATCATCCAAAATGGGTTTAAAGCTTGTGGCTTGTACCCATGGAATCCAAATGCGATAGACGTCACAAAATGTTTGGGAGCTGCTAAAGTCAATACATACGAACAAACTGGTTTGAAAAAAAATTACGTCCTGTCGTATCCAGCATTTAAAGAAATTGTTGGTGAAAATTATATTAATGAATTTCAAAAAGGACAGCATTGCATCAACAACCATTCAGAAGAATTCGGTATGCTGTACAGTATGTGGAAGAGATTCAAACCAAAAGAAGACATTTCTGAAGTATCGGTAGAAGAAATAAATCCCACACATATCAATCCTAATGAATTGTCACAGGAAACTCATGCATCACCAATAGCCAGAGAAAGCACAGACGGACCTGATATTAGTGCTAGGCTAAAATCAACCAGCGCAGCAAACCTCGATACCTATTTGGAAAACAATGACTCAACCCTTACCTTGAGAAATATCAATATAGAAGAAATACCAATTGTTTTCGAAGATTATAACGGTGACATTTTTCAACTAACACAACCATGTCAATCTGGAAAACTTGTGAGTGATCATAATGCTTCCGGAATATGCCCTACAACGGACTCCTGTTTATATAAGATAGACCATTTAACCATGGCCTCTGTAGATACTGAAAATACTTCAGCAGATGTAAGTCTTGATACATTCTTACAGTGGCCTCAAACTCCTGCGAGAAAGGGTAAGAGGCAAAGCGAAAGACTTCCGTTTGTCTTAACATCAACTCAGTGGAAGAAAATCATGAGTGATAAGGAACAAACTAAAAAAGAGAAAGAAACTGAGAAAGAAGAGAGGAAAGTTAAAAGGCTTGAGAATAAATTGAGGAAAACAGCAGAGAACTTCAAGAAATTAGAAAACAAAAATGTTAAAAAGCAATATTTTAAGAGTAAAAACAAATGTAGATCAGAAGCGTCAAATCCACATGACGATGTGAATGAAAATATAAGAAATAGGGAAAACATAGGACGTGAGTTTGATGATGAAGAGAACACATCGGGCAGCCAACAATACCAACTTTTAAGAATACAACAAGCCACCAAAAATCTTTTTGGTAGCAGTGACACCAAGAATGAATACAGTTCTCAAGATGGTACAAGTTCAAGGATACATATTTTATCCAATGTTAGGTTAGAGAATGCACAAGAGACTTGTGGTTTGAGCTTAGAAGATAATGTGAGAAAAATTAACGGCTTATGTTTTACTTGCACCAACAATATGAATGAATCAAATATTGGTATAAAATGTAAATCCTGCACCAGAGCTTTTCATCTGAATTGTATAAGGAAAATGAATTTACATAGATCAAACTCTACTATATTTCATTGTAAATCGTGCTTAAAAATTTCCATTAATTGAAAAATAAATTGTTGCATGATGTTTGTTTATTATTCCCATAGAAAATTAATTGTTTACAGCTGACATCGAAGGGTATGACAATCACTGTAAGAGATGTTAGGCCAATCACTATATGCCTATGGCCAATCACTACTTTTATGAGTTGGTCAACAATTTAGAATTTTTTATTCTTTTTTGAACAGTTTAAGTCAAAAAAAAGTATTTTATCATCAAAAATAATATATCTTATATTATACTGTGCGACTACAGTTTTCCTAGTTGATTAATATACAAGAAGGAGCGCTGTAACCTTAATATTCGTACAAATGGCCAATAACTGTATCGTTTACCCTATATATATATATATATATATATATATATATATATATATATATATATATATATATATATATATATATATATATATATATATATATATATATATATATATATATATATATATATATATATACTTATAGGGTTAGTATATGATGGATTTGTATTTACTGAAATATTCCTTATTCAAAAAATATATCTTAACAAAAGCTTTTCGACATATTTTTTGCTACAAAGTGGCGACATTCAATTTATCCTAGCCTAAACAACTTCGCTTCTATGGCAACTAAATTTTTCTTTTTAAATGGCAAGATAGTTCTTGATACGCCAGTATAAAAATGTAATTAGGTTCAATTAGAAAAAAATTGAGAAAAAATTTATTTAATTATGCAGATGATCGCAAAAGTGATTTTTTTTAAACAAAAGCACGTTTAAAACCAACCCTGTACGCATAAGCAACATAACAAATGCTGTAAAATACCCCCCCACTTACGGGACCTGGCGTGAATAGGGGTGCTGGGCGGGGAAGGAAATATATAAATCAAATCAGAAAAAACACCTTCGTTGGACTTCTATAAGCAGCCTTGTTTACATTTTGCTCCAACATTTCTTCTGAATAACATCCCCTCCATACGGCTTTTTGCTCCAAGTTCCCCAGCTTCTTTGCAAGTTGAAGGGACCAGAGTTTTGTTGTTGTTTATGCGCAAGACACTGTATCAGGCAGACCTGAACCAGCTGACCTGACCTGGCTAGATCTGACCCAACGTGACCTGACCAAACCCGACTCTGACGTGATTCTGACCTGACCTGACCTGAGTAAAGGCGTATGAGAAAACCCCAAAAAACATGCATTTTACACACAAAAATGTGTATGTGACCAGCGATGAACCAATAATGTCAATAAGTTGACAACAACAAATTCTCATAACGTAAAAAATATTTTCGACAACATAAAATAGTATAAAATTGCATATAAGGTAATAAACATTATCTATCAGCAGTCGACATCACGTTGGTGAAACTGCAGATGCGAGGCAAACTAGCTTTAATTATTAAGTTTAATTCTAAAAGAGACTGACAAAACAAAACTAAAACAAAACAGCAATAATATTTGTCAACTAACTCAATGTTCAAAATGCTGTCCAGTATTATCAATACATAATTTAACTCGCGTTTAATTAACCCGGAATGCACAATCCATCTTGTTTGGCCAACAATTATAGCTTTCAGGTCTTCCAGATTTAACGGTCTGTCTCTGTAGACAACATTCTTCAAGTGACCCTAAGAAAAAAACCACATGGCGTCAAGTCATGAGGGCGAGCAGTTCATTTAAGTGAATCACAGCGCCCGATTCAATTTTCTCTAAAAACTTCATCCAAATATTGCCGCACGCGTCTCCCAAAATGACTGTGAGCTCCATATTTCTCAAACCAAACTTCATTGACTGGGCCCACTGCAACCACCGTGGTATAATTTCTTCTCTTAAAATTTTTTAATACTTTTCAGATGTCAGATTTCCCTCAATAAATAACCGCCCAATATTACTACTGTCTAGTATACCCGTCCATACATAATTTTTTTGTGGTTGATTTTGAGCCTCCAGCATCCAATGTGGATTCTGCTGAGACCAATAACGATAATTCCTACGAAAGTCCGGCTTCTCATTAAATTTGCCATAATATAACAAAATTCAACACGCTTCTTAAAATCGCCAACTACAAGTTCCTGTACTAGCTGTACTTTGTATGAGTGAAATTTTTTCTTTTTCTTTTTAGCAAAGTTACCACCGATTTTTGTGAAAGACTGTAATGTAGTAACTTAATTTGTAGATAGATGAGGGGTTTAATAAAAAGACAACAATATATCTAATGCGTTATTACCAGCTATAGCCGTTTTTGGTCTTCCTATTCTTGACTTATCATTGACACTACCAGTTTCGTTATTTTTTTCAATGTTCTGGAAACATACACTTAATTAATTTGTGGCCAGACTCATAAAAAAACATGCACATTTCTTTACAAAGCTTCCTGTCACCGTAGCCCAACATCACTAATATTTCAATTCTTAGCTTTTCGCTCAATTCTGCCATAATAATAATAATTATTAATTTCTATAAGTTCTCTATTTTCCAATATGAAGCTCTCTAAAGTATTACAAACTACAGATAACTGACAAAAAACAATGCTTAAAATTGGCAGCTGCAAATACTATCACATTTTTTCAATTGATAACTTGATAAGAAATTGATTAATGAAATCCAACTGAAGGTAATTTTTAAGAAACTTATTGTTTTTCCAATTTTTTTCTTATTAATCCCGATTACATTTTCATAGTGGCGTTGCTAAGAAGGAGATGTTCTTTCCGTAAGTGCAAAAAAAAGCTAAAAAAGGCTTTCTATGCAGCGGATATCCTTCTGGTATATATCCATTCTCTTCAAAATTTAAATGAGTTTGTGGTGTTGGACCCTGTCAAACGTTTTCTCGTAGTCGATGAAGCATAGCATCACAACCTTCCTTTGGTCGTTGCAGTTCTGTATCAATACTTGAGTTGCAACTATAGCCTCTCTCGTACCTAGTCCTCTTCTAAATCCAAATTGTGTGGACCCTACCCCTCTTTCGCATTTTATGGAAATTCTGTAGTGAATAATCTTGCGGAATATCTTTAACGTGTGGCTTATTAGATTGATCAGCCTATGGTCCTCGCACTTCGTTGCGTTACTCTTTTTTGGCAGGGGGATAAAAAGTGATGTAATCTACTTGGCAGGGAACTCCCCCATGTTATATATCTTGTTAAATATTCTGTGCAGTACGGAAATGCCCCTGTCGTCTAGTATTTTTAATAGTTCGACAGGTATGCAGTCCGGGACAACTGCCTTTCTGTCCTTTGACGTATTTATTGCTCTTACAGTTTCTTCGTTGGTGATAGGGGGTCCAGACAGGTCTACGTCCTCCGAAACCTCTATATCAGGTCTATTATCGTCGAAAAGGTTGTTAATATATTCCTCCCAAATAACTCTTCGCTGCCGATCATCTTGTGCCATTTCCCCATGTTCGTTTTCTATATTAGAAAAGTGTATCTTCCGGTAAACTACGGACGCCTCTTTTATTTTTCTGTGTATGTAATTCATCGTGCAGCTCTTGTAGTTGTTCTATCTCCTCGCATTGCTTCTTTAACCAGTCATTCTTTGCCGCTCTTATTTTCCCCCTAATAATTCTTTGGATGTGTTTATAGCTCTCTGGATTTCCTTGACTTTTACATCTTCTCCTTTCTTCAAGCATGATTTCTGCTGTCATTCAGTTGTGTTTCTGTGTTTTCCGCTTATGACCTAGTTCACCTTCTGCGACCCTAATCAAGACTTCCTCCATTTATCCCCATATGACATATATGCTTGCACTCTCTTCCAACTTCGGTTCTATGCATTATATTTAGATAAAAAATGCAAAATATATTAACGAATTTGTTTTACGAAAATTATCCAAAAATTATAGACCGTTAAACCATAAACTTAACTAAACGTACAGCGAAAGCATCAACTTAACTGAACCGACGGCCAAAGCATCAAAGAAAGGGTCTATTTGAAATTAATTTTCTGTAAATATTTTAGTAAAATGAAGGGCAATGACTTAAGGGTTCGCAGAACACACGTTTTGAGGAAAACTCCAAATTTTTTTTAACTGACCATAACTTTTTTCTCTTTAAATTTAGAGATGTACATTATGGTACATGGTTCACTCTTTATAACGCAAACACGCGTACCGAATTTCGTTGCCCTTCCTCTGTTATTTCCGGAGATATTAATTTTTTTAGAAAGAAAACACAAAATTTTCTAGGAAAACCTGGGCCGATTTTCCTGTATAACGAACTTATTAAAGCTACTTGCAAAAGAAAAGTACTCACCAAATTTGATCAAAATCGGCCCATTACTTTTTGAGTTATCGGTGTGATACAAATATATATATATATATATATATATATATATATATATATATATATATATATATATATATATATATATATATATATATATATATATATCAACACATAAAAATTCAAACTGACCCCGGATATGTCTTCTTGGGGGCCTAACTAGCGCTCATTTGAAGAATTTTTTAAATTTAAAAGTCGGGATCTCATTAGTTTTTTTTGTTGAGAAAATTCACTAAAAGGTTTCTTAACTTTTTTGAGAAAATTCACTAAAAGGTTTCTTAACTCTTTTTTTGTCAAAAACTGCTTACCAGCAACAAAAAAATACAAATGTTTGTGATTCTCTTAACTAAGGTCTTCAAAGGTAATTCCAAAAATATAATTAACAGTTAATTATCATTGCTAACGATGACAAAGTAAAAAAAGTATGCTCAAACTGACGACTATTTTCTGTTTGGCAAGCGTCATATCTTCTAATAAGCTCTACAGTGCAAGGATTTCTAATAACCTGAGGCAAAATTTCTCTGCAGGTACGAGTAATTTTGTTAATAAAATCCTTCAAATTTCTTGGTTGACCAAAATAGACCACATATTTTACATAACCCCACAAAATTGAATGGTGTCAAGACAAGCGAGCTCGTGGGCCACCTGGCGGTTCCCTATCCGCCTTGTTCAAAATTTATAGTTTAAAAGATTTGACATAGATCTTAGGATGAACAGTTATGATACTGACATAATACATAATAGTTGTGATGCTGTGATTGTGGACAAATAAAATCATTATTGAAAGGAACATGAAAACCGTTTTTTGTTGGGTTTTCTCGAAAACTTTTGATATGAGAAACATGTTTGACATATTATTGATTAAGAATGCAATAAGAAATCCAAACTTGACTAAAATACACAGTGTTCCATTGAAAAAAATCAGGTTTATGTCAAAAAGAACACTTTGGATCCACGCTGTATGTCTAAGTAAAGCTTATTAAAGCAGCCTTTTACCGACCAAATTTTGATCTAAAACTTTTTCTTCTAGCAGGTCCGAGGGCTGTGATATGTAGCGTCTAAATAGATCTAAAAAAAAACACACACACACACACACACACACACACATATATATATATATATATATATATATATATATATATATATATATATATATATATATATATATATATATATATATATATATATATATATATATATATATATATGTATATATGTATATATATATATATATATGTATATATATATATATATATTAGTTGTCCCACGACAATAGCCCGGAATCGATTTCACGGAAACTAGACTTTGCAAAATTTTTAAAATTTGGCAGCTCATTGAAATCGATGGATGCACCTTGGCTAAAGTATTTTCCAGGTAGTGGCACTTCTGGGTATACAGGGTGTTGATGTTAACTTGCTTATTTTACATAGGACACATATTATTGCATTTTTATATTCAACGCAAAAGTTTAGACACGTGTTATGGATAATATTACATACCTAAGTCCAACCGTAATGTGATGTTATTTTGAAATAACTACAGAGTGATCAAAAACTCTCATTGAAAATTGAGTTAAGAAATTCGTTGTCTGTTTTTCAAATAGAAGCTCTTATTTTTATAATCATATCTTATGTAACATTGAAACTTTAGGTAAGGTTGCGTCTGCCAAAAATTTGTAGTTTTCAAAATATTGGCAATTTAACATTTTTATATTGAAAAAATGTTATACGGCTCTCAAGTTTTGTTGTTATATAATCATGACGGCGATGCCTGTCAAAAAAAAACTATCGAGAACTACAAAAACCTCAGTATTTGTTGTCATTTGACAATTATTTATAAAAATTATGCCAGGGCGACTGAATTATACTCACGAAGATTATTAAAATTTCTTTATTATCTATGGTGAATGTAACCAAGTTTTATCAAGAACGTGCCAAATATTTGCTGATATCCCGATAAACAAAAACCGTCGCGGAGGAGTGTTCGGCGAATAATAGAAAATTACAAAACTTTTGGCACCGTGAAGGCAAAAAGGCATAAAAGAAATAACATCCTTTAGACAAGTAGCTCTGCAGACAGGACTCTCGAAAAGCTTGATACACAGAATTCCGTTAAAGCACAACTTCCACCCTTATTCAATATCTTTGGTTCAACATCTGAGAGAAATGTAAATAAAGTTTTGTAAATTAATTTTAACGATGATACAAGACGACTCTCGATTTTTTGGACAGCATAATTAGGACTGATGAAGCGAAATCTATGGAAAATGTTCTTTTTAACACACAAAATTCGTATTTTTGAAGTAATTCAAATCGTCATGCAGTAAGAACCCGGAATTTTCAAAATGAAAACTGAAAACTAGTATAAACGCAAATAATTATATGTCGATAGTTATAAGCATTTTCTAATATGCAATTATACTTCAAATTAACTGAATTTGAAAAAGTCTGGACGCAGCAAGTTCCTTATGCTGGTAAATTTTCATAATCTGGTACCAAACATTCTTTTTTATTAAATGTCCATAACTTTTTTTCTGGTAACTGAATGTTGGTATATGGTTTACTTGTAGCGAATTTTCTTTACAAAATTAACTAAGGAGATCGCAATTTTAGAATTTTGAAAATATTTCTTCAAATGAGCGGGAACTAGGCGCCTAAAACAACACATATCTGGGGTCTGTTTCGATTATATATATATATATATATATATATATATATATATATATATATATATATATATATATATATATATATATATATATATATATATATATATATATATATATATATATATATAAACTCAAAAATAATAGGACGATTTTGATCAAATTTTGTAAGCATTTTCCTTTTGCAAGTGGCATGGATAAGTTGGTTAGCCAGGAAATACGGCCCAGGTTTTCTCGGAAAATTTTGTGATTTTTTTCGGGAATAACAAAGTAATGGCAACCAAATCTGGTACGTATGTCTGTATTATAATAAGTGAACCACGTACCAAAATTTCGATCTGTAAGTTAAAAGTCATAAAAGGTATAGGCATTTGAAGAAAAAAAAATTGGGGTTTTCCTCAAAACGTCCAAGTCGCGATTTGAAAGGTAAAAATTGGCAACATCTAGGCAAGGAACATGAAATAAATACGAGTTACGTAAAGAAAATGTTGCAAGAAGAGTGTTGTTAAGTTTTAGCTTTAGCCGTCATCGACCTTTTTTTTTTTTTTTTGTTCCCCCAGGGCTCGTCCGCGGCCTTGCCGCCCCGATAGCACCGCAACCCTTGGTTGATTGTGCATACCCCTAGTCTTACTCCACCCATTCCAAAATCACTGTGCCTTGAACTAGTCTGCACAGCGATTGGTAGGGTGAAGTTTTATATTGCTCTGTCTCCGGTCTAGAGTGACCGTAGATCAGTTGTCTTTTCCGGTCCAGAGCTATACACTCGCACAAGATGTGCTGGGCTGATTCCTCCCCCTCGCCGCAGAGTCTGCATGCGAGGTCCCCTTCGAACCGCCCCATTTTATGTAGGTGTTTCTTGACGGCCATGTGTCCCGTCAAGAGACCTGTTGTGTTTCTGAGCTGTCCTCTGCTAAGGTTTAGCAGCTCCACAGCTCTCTTTGAACTGGGTCCGTCAATTATTGACTTCCCATGTCTGAGCCCTGGACAGTCCGCCCAGTACACCTTGTGTTGGTTTCTGACCCAGGACTTAATGGCTCCCCTGGCAGTGCTCTTTGACACGCCCAGAGCCGGTTCTGGTCCCATAAATGGTTCTGCTGACCCCCTCTTTGCGAGACTGTCAGCTTCTTCATTGCCTTTGACCCCCGAGTGACCCGGCACCCAGATGAGGGTCACCTCATTCTGCCCAGCCAGGTCGCTCGTCTCGTCTCGGCACTCACTCACCAGCCAGGAATTTACCCGTGGGCTACTTAGTGCCTTAAGGGCTGCCTGGCTGTCTGTGGCTATGAGGATCCGCTTGTTGGTGTAGCCCCTCCTCTTGTTCTCCCGCACACAGTGCAGGATGGCGTACATCTCGGCCTGAAACACCGTTGCATGGGCTCCGAGGGAAATACTGTGACTTACCCTCGGTCCTTCCGAGTAAACACCTGCCCCCGTCCCACGCTCCCCGCCAGATCCGTCCGTGAACCAGACGAGCGCGTCCCGTGGTATGCCCGGTGTCTCCTCCCGCCATGCCCCGCGATCAGGGATTTCCACTGTGAAGTTGTTTTCCCTGCACATTCGCGGGCTCGCGAAGTCTGACCTCATTTCAAGCATGGGTTCCTTCACGATCTCCTGAATTTTGCAGTGGCCCCTGAAGCCTGGGTTGATCTTCAGTCTACCATTGCAGGCTAGTCTGTATAGTCCTAGCCTGGCCTCTCCCATAATAACGAAGTGTAGGGGGGGTAGATCCAGCAACACCTCCATGGCGGCTGTTGGGGTTGAAGACATGGCCCCTGTGATGCCTAGGCAAGCCATCCTTTGGATCTTGCCTAGTTTTTGTTTGGCACTGGATTGTGTCACCTTAGGCCACCAGACCAGTGCCGCATATGTTAACGATGGTCTGACCACCCTTGTGTACAGCCAGTGGGCCATACTAGGTCTTAGTCCCCACGTTTTTCCATATAGCCGCCTAGTGACGGCTAAGGTCATGACTGCCTTACGCAGTATTTTTCCAATGTGACCATTCCAGGTTAGCTTAGAGTCCAATACGACCCCAAGATATTTTACCTCCCTGGCCATTGGAACGCTCCTACCGTATAGAGTGAGAGTTCTGTGGCTTTCACACTTCCTCCTCCTCGTAAACGGCACGACGGTTGCTTTCTCGGGGCTCACCCCGAGCCCTTGATCAACCGTCCACCCTTCCACCACTTTCAGTGCAGTCTGCATACGCTCCCACACTGCCTGTGTGACCTTTCCTCGGACTATGATGACAATGTCGTCCGCATAGCCCTGTACCTCATACCCCCCTCCCGAGAGCCTCCCCAGCAGGCCGTCCACGACTAGACACCAGAGCAAGGGAGACAGAACGCTCCCCTGCGGACACCCCGCCGCGACCCCCGCCAGCAGAGTCCCTCCCGCGAGTGAGGTGAACACCGCCCTGTCCCTGAGCATGGAACCGATCCACCTAATCCAACGTATTCTCCAGTTTCAGCACCAGTTGGTGCAGTGCTGTTTCTGTTGAGAATCCTGCTCTATATGCATATTGTCCGCAGTGTAGAGGATATGCTTCCAGTACACCGCCCCTAATGTGCCGGTCGAGCAGTTTTTCCACTGTTTTCAGCAAGAAGGACATGAGACTTATTGGCCTCAGGGACTTTGCCTGGTCTGTTGGACGCCCAGGTTTAGGAATAAATACAACCCTGGCCAGTCTCCATGCCCTCGGAATGTACCCCAGAGCCAGGCTGGCCCTCATAATGAGGGTAAGCACCGGCGCCAGTATATCTATCCCCTGTTGGAGCATGATGGGCATTATTCCATCAAATCCCGGCGATTTGTATGGCTTAAAGCTGTTAATGGCCCATCTGATTTTGCTCCAGGTAACCACCTCTTTAGCGACTGTCCAGTCTACTCTAGATGCCCGCCTATAAGGCGCCTCTATTTCTGAGTGTTCCCAGTCCGGAGGTGATTGGTTTATTATGTTACAGCCGGGGAAGTGCGTCTGGAGTAAAATTTCCATAGTTTCCTCCCCCGAGCTTGTAAAGCCTCCCGTGGGTGTTCTAAGGGAGCCTATGTTAGTCTGAGGGCCCTTAGACAGGATCTTGTGTAGTCGAGCACTCTCGGACGTGTTTTCCACTTCTTCGCAGTGCCTCCTCCACGACTCCTTCTTGGCGTCCCTCAGTCTTTTGTTATAGGTCGATAGGGCCTGTCTATATTCATCCCATGCTCCCGACCTTTTGGCCGCGTTAAACAGCTTACGAACCTGCGTCCTCCTTTGCCTGAGGTCCTCGTTCCACCATGGGACGTTCCTGGTGGACACCCTCATTTTCAGGGGGCAGTTGGCGTTATAGGCCGAGGTAATTGCGTCTCGCAATTGGACTGCTGCAATCTCGAGGTCTATTGAATCCCTTATGGCCCTCTCAACCCCCCGCAGTTCCACAGCTAGGTCTGCCCTGTAGGCTTCCCAGTCCGACTTGCGGGGGTCCCGGTACCATACCGTTTCTCTTTCGACTTTGGCGATTTCAAACCGGATGTATCTGTGGTCTGAGCTACTCACTTCCCCAGACACAGCCCAGCTTTTAACAAAGTCACCCAGAAACTGGGTGGAAACTGTTAGGTCTAAAACTTCCTCACGCCGTGTTGTGACGAATGTCGGTTTATTACCTCTATTCAATATGTCTAAATTAAATTTCATAAAGAATTGTAAAAGTGCCTCACCCCTAGAGTTTGTGTCCGAGCTACCCCACAACTCATGGTGCGCATTCGCATCCATGCCGATGATGGTCTGCCATCCACCTGCTCTGCTACCCACCATCAGCTGCTCCAATTCGTTGGGTGGAGGAGGGTCCGTGCTGTCCCCTGGCAGATAGGCTGACGCGACAGTAATGTCCCTCAGCCCATCCGCTCCTCCACATCGGATTTTGATCGTTGCCAGGTCCCTGGAACAGAAATTCATTAGAGGGAGAAACTCTATCCCTTCCCTGACAAAAATGCAGGCCCTCGGATTCTCGCTGGACCTGCTGTAGATGAGCTTTCCATTAGCTCCGCCGAGTCCCTTGATCTCTCCTTTGTAGGAGTACGGTTCCTGGATGAGGGCCACATCCGTGTTCCTCAGAGCCATTAGTAGTCCGGCCGTGGCTGCCCTACTGTGTTGGAGGTTGACCTGAAGGAACCTAAGTCCCATTAACCCTTAATTGCTTCCCCAGTGGGCGGAAGCTAACCCTTCCCATGCCCCAGAATGCCTTGAAGGAGGTTCCTTCAAGGGCTCTGTAAGATGTCGGGTCGATCGAGAAGGCGAGCGTCTGTCCTTTCTCCTCTGCCTTCCTGCTTAGAACCGACCAGTGTTGCGTCCCCAGTTCAGGGTTCTGGATCTTAAGTCTGCTGATCACCGTCTCCTGCGGGACGGTGTCAGGGATCCGTACGAGGACCTTGCGTCTCTTTGGGAGTTCCTTGGGCTCGACGGCTGTCAAGTCCGCCCCCTCCCAAATCTGACCGAGGCCCCCGATCGTTTTCCGCAGCCAGTCCCGCGACTGCGGGCCGGCACAGGTTATCCAGAGGATGCCCCCCGTCAGGCGCGTCCGGTGGAACTGAGGCGGGCTCTCCCCTTCCTGAAGAGAGTCCACTGCAGCTACCACCGCAGCCTGGATCAGGTCCGCCTTCCCCTGGTCTAGCGTGACCTCAGGATGGCGTCTGTCAATCACCGCCATCCCGAGGCCCTCCGCAGCATCCCTGTAAGAGCCAGTCTGCGCCGGTGTTCCGGCCTTAGTTCCTTTGGGAGGTCTGTCTGTAGTAGGCGTGCTAGAGCCAGAGCGCGGCGTCTTCCGACTCGCACTCTCCTCTTGCGCCTTTACAGGCACCCTGGCCCTTTTGGAACGTCTGTCTGTAGTGGGCGTGCTAGAGTTCGAGCGCGTCCTCTTCTGACCCGCACTCCCCTCTTGCGCCTTTACAGGTTTCTCGACCGTCCAGGTCCCGGCCGCCATTTTTTGCGCCCTCCGGAGCTTCTTTCTTTGCGCCCCGGAAAGACGCTTGGACTGCCGGGGCAGTCCCTCTACTCTAACAGTAGAGTCCTCACTGGTGGAGGGGCCCCCGGAGTCCGCGGAGCTCGCCGCCCTCCGGTGGGACCCAGCCTCCAGCTTGGGTGTCGGGGACAGGTCTCTGGCCGAAGCTACCCCCTGATCCCCCGTATCTACGCCGGTCGTGGGACCTCCAGAGTCCGCTGCCGCACCCTGGCTCGTCTCCGTTTCCGGGATAGACTCAAGGCTCAAGTCTGTAGCCGGAGCCACTCCTCGAGCCTCATTGGTTTTGGTTTTATATGTATTTATAATCTTCATGTTGTTCCCACGAGAATGGGGGAAATACTGTCCACACCATCAGAACCCCCTGTGTGGTGCAAGGCGGGTTACTCTGGAGGGTTGCCTGGTACTCCAGAGGTTCCGTTCACGACACCATCGCCCTGGTGCCATCCATCCATAGGCACGGGTCACGTGACACCGTAGATTGGGGGAGTTTAGTTCGACCTCCTTGTCTAGATCCGTCATGTTTAGTTATTAGCAGGGTCACCTCGTGCAGGATGCGGATTTTTACCGCGCATGACGGTCTTGGGGAAAGCTTCATCGGGAGTTTATGTTGTTATTTCCACTTCCTCAGCTTGCCCCCTGGAGTCCTTTGGCCCGCGACTCCTTAACCCCGTCATCGACCTTTATTTTACTAAAATATTTCCAGAAAATTCATTGCAAATAGACCCTTTCTCTGATGATTTGGCAGGAGCTTTAGTTACGTTTATAGCTTAACGGTCTATAAATTTTAGCTAATTTTCGTAGAAAAAATTCATTAATGAGGAGACAGCGACGTTTGAGTTTGAAAAAGATTTCTTCAAATGAGTACAAACCAGGCCCCCTAGAATTCATATCCGGGTTTACTTCAAGTTTTTATCTGTTTGCATATATACAAGGTGACGCATTTCTACGATAAATCTCAATAAAATTGTTATTATACAATATACAAGAAAAAAACTGTATGCGTTAATTATAGGGTGCCTTAAGCTGCATCTTATAAAAATATTTTGAAAATCACAGCGTGGCCCATAATTCGTTGGCGATAACTGCAATATTTTTTTCGAATATTCCTTATACTGTTGCATTTTTAATTGAAATATGATGCATGTTCGTAAAAAAAAACAAGACGCAGTAAGTGTGTTTTGGTAGCGAATTTTCATTAAATGCTAGGAAAACAGTTTTCTCAGAAACGTTTAAAGTTAAAGTTATTTTCGGAAAATTTTTGTACATTTTCAAACAATACGGTATTTTAATAAAATATGGTAAATTTTTACTATATAGGTTATACCGGGAACTAAATTGATGCCTGCTTGAATTAAAAACATTTTATGGAAATTAACTTCCATAACGCAGTCCAGACTTTTTATAACCTATAGCCACATACCCAATTTGGTGGCCCATTATTTTTTGAGTTACCGGGGTGATACACACACAGATATATATATATATATATATATATATATATATATATATATATATATATATATATATATATATATATATATATATATAAACATATCAAGATAGTAACTGACCAGAGACATGGGTTCTAGAGGCCCTAGTTCGCGAATTGTTTTAAAATTCAAAAGTGTAGGAAAATTCACTAAAAAATATATATAATAATATATTTCAGAATAACTGCACAAGGTCAATGTGATCAACTATACAATACCTCCACACAGCATTTAATAAACAAACCCTTCCCCTTATATTTTTCGGTCCTTTTACACGCACACAAGCCAGACAGTTTTTTTTAACCGGTTTTTTGTTGCCATGTGTAATTCAGAAACACAGTTGTGTTTGTAGAAAAAACACTATGGTTTATGGGGTCTTATACACACTTCAAACATAATCCATATTTAAGGGGTCTTCACACAACGTGTGCATTAAACATAATTGCGGGACCTCCCTTTATTTGCAAATATTTTCTAAACGAGCGTGTGTATAGTATTTTGGCGCGAATTATTCACATCTGGAGATAAATCTACATCCACGACTCATCTCAAACATTAAGATCCCACAAGTTGGTGTGTTTTCGTGTGTCCCTGCAAACATACGAGCACATGTATGTGTGTGTGTGTGTGTGTGTGTGTGTGTGTGTGTGTGTGTGTGTGTGTGTGTGTGTGTGTGTGTGTGTGTGTGTGTGTGTGTGTGTGTGTGTGTGTGTGTGTGTGTGTGTGTGTGTGTGTGTGTGTGTGTGTGTGTGTGTGTGTGTGTGTGTGTGTGTGTGTGTGTGTGTGTGTGTGTGTGTGTGTGTGTGTGTGTGTGTGTGTGTGTGTGTGTGTGTGTGTGTGTGTGTGTGTGTGTGTGTGTGTGTGTGTGTGTGTGTGTGTGTGTGTGTGTGTGTGTGTGTGTGTGTGTGTGTGTGTGTGTGTGTGTGTGTGTGTGTGTGTGTGTGTGTGTGTGTGTGTGTGTGTGTGTGTGTGTGTGTGTGTGTGTGTGTGTGTGTGTGTGTGTGTGTGTGTGTGTGTGTGTGTGTGTGTGTGTGTGTGTGTGTGTGTGTGTGTGTGTGTGTGTGTGTGTGTGTGTGTGTGTGTGTGTGTGTGTGTGTGTGTGTGTGTGTGTGTGTGTGTGTGTGTGTGTGTGTGTGTGTGTGTGTGTGTGTGTGTGTGTGTGTGTGTGTGTGTGTGTGTGTGTGTGTGTGTGTGTGTGTGTGTGTGTGTGTGTGTGTGTGTGTGTGTGTGTGTGTGTGTGTGTGTGTGTGTGTGTGTGTGTGTGTGTGTGTGTGTGTGTGTGTGTGTGTGTGTGTGTGTGTGTGTGTGTGTGTGTGTGTGTGTGTGTGTGTGTGTGTGTGTGTGTGTGTGTGTGTGTGTGTGTGTGTGTGTGTGTGTGTGTGTGTGTGTGTGTGTGTGTGTGTGTGTGTGTGTGTGTGTGTGTGTGTGTGTGTGGTGTGTGTGTGTGTGTGTGTGTGTGTGTGTGTGTGTGTGTGTGTGTGTGTGTGTGTGTGTGTGTGTGTGTGTGTGTGTGTGTGTGTGTGTGTGTGTGTGTGTGT
>OZ023265.1:97183627-97511127 GCA_964006375.1 Tillus elongatus | reverse complement strand
AATACACACCTTCGAATTCAGTGGACTGTATATTTAAAAAATGTTTTTTGTTTTGTTTTGTTAACGATTGAGATGGAGTGGTATTTAGTGGTATTAAATTACTAAGTGAGTGGTGAACGTGTCGCCACCTAGTTCGGACCCAAGTACTATGTTGTCACGCCCGCTCCAAATAACACAGAGTGTTAAAAATAGTATACAACTAACTAACAATTTAAAAAACTGTTAGCCCTGGCCCATTTCTACCCCAATATAGGGACAAAGTATGTAAGACTAGATGCATTCTCGCAACAATTAGAACCGTAGACCGGTCTACGGTTCTAATTGTTGCGAGAATGCATCTAGTCTTACATGGTATTAAATTAATTGCGTTACACGCTGGTTCGGATACAAGACCAAAGAACAAACACTTATTAATAACGTGGATGAGTCCTTTTATTTTATAAATTAACTGCCACTGACTAGATTTTATATACACTACATTACTAACTGAACTATACTATATTAATGTACCTAAAGCTAAAACATTTGTGACTGTCTCACATGAAATGCAGTTGTGTTCTTATAGTCTTTAGTTTCTATGCACTATCCCCACGCCACATCAGATGCAGATGACCACAGACGTTACACTTCCCAAAATTGACCACCCTGATACAGGAAATAGACAATTATTCACTACATCTTGAACTGTCTTAAACACTTCCCAAAATTGACCACCCTGATACAGGAAATAGACAATTATTCACTACATCTTGAACTGTCTTAGCATGCCGGCCGCTTTTGAAACAACTCAGTTTCAACAAACAAAATAAACCATAATTTATATTAATGTTTTCTCAATTGGTAAAGGACATATTTTTGAAAATGCCCTTTTTATGTTACCACTGGAAGTTTTAATTGTAGCAACCCTGTTGACGCCGTCTTGACCTGGGTGCAACTCGATCACCCTTCCTAGTTTCCACCGCAGAGGTGGCAGATTGTCTTCCTTAATTAATACCATTGCACCTTGTTTTAATTCACCTTGCCGACTACGCCACTTAGTTCTCTGTTGAAGTTCGGAAATATACTCCTTGCTCCATCTGTTCCAGTAATGCTGATTAAACTGCTGAATTTTTTGGTACACAGATAACCTCGACTCAGGAATTTTTGTAACGTTTGGATCAGGAACTGACGTTAAAACTTTTCCTACCAAAAAGTGAGCAGGAGTGAGAGGGTTCAAATCATTTGGGTCTGATGACAGAGGTGACAAAGGTCGGGAATTAAGGACTGCTTCAATTTGTACAAGCAAACTGTACATTTCTTCAAAAGTTAATATCGCATTACCTACAACCCGTTTTAAATGAGCTTTACAGGAACGTACCCCTGACTCCCATAACCTCCGAAGTGAGGTGATGATGGCGGTATAAATTGCCAATTTATCCCTTCGTTCGCACAAGACGTTATAATATCAACTCTTTTGCAATTTAAAAATTTTGTTAACTCAATCAACTCTGAATTTGCCACAACAAAATTTGTACCGTTGTCAGAATAAATATGCAACGGTTTGCCTCTTCGAGATGCAAAACGTCTAAGTGACAGGATAAATGATTCAGTCGATAAGCTACTGACCAGTTCAAGGTGCACAGCTTTTGTAACAAAGCACACATATATACAAATATAAACCTTTGAGGTCTTGCAACCACGCTCGATCTTTAATTATTAATGGACCTGCAAAATCATTAATTTCAATGGGCATTAATGGCCCGACTGTTCGATCTACTTTGGAACCAATGCAGTTATTCTTAAATCTAAAGCAACGTGCCACAATTCGTTCTAATTTAGTTAAATCGTTATATCTACTAAAATTAAATACATCTATTTCACTATCTTTAAGAATATTAACTAAAACATCAGTTTCCTTTTTCACTTCTGGAAGATCTGAACTTACGTTTTTTAAAGTGGGCCAACAAAAATGATTACTCAAAAGCCACGCTGGCCCATGAAACCATATTTTGGAATATGATAAGTCTGAAGGCATCACACCGCGAGATGCCAGGTCTGCAGGATTTGATGTTGTCGGAACATGACGCCAAGTATCATTTTCAGTAATCTCTAAAATTTGAGTGATTCTGTTGCAAACAAACGTTTTTAATTTATTAGTAGGGATTTTTAACCATCCCAACACAATGGTTGAGTCGCACCAAAATGTACAAGACTTAATTTGAGTGTTTCATTCTTTTCGTATTTTATCTACTAGCTTGACTACACACAAAGCACCTAAAAGTTCGAGTCTAGGTAATGTTTGTTGTTTAACTGGAGCAACTCTACTTTTAGCACATAACAAATTTACAAACACATTACCATCTTTATCAACCGATCGAATATATACACAGCTTCCGTAGGCCTTGATACTGGCATCCGAAAATGCATGAAGTTCAACAGTTAAAGGATCTTTGCATGTAATATGTCTAGATATTTTTAAATTATTTAATAGCGGCAATTGATCGCGAAATTTACACCATTTTGTGTACAACATGTAAGAAACTGATTCATCCCATTCGAGCTTTTCTCTCCAAAGATCCTGTAATAGCATTTTTGGAATTATTGTTGTTGCACTTAATAATCCCAGCGGGTCGAATATTTGTGATATTTCAGACAGTATAACCCGTTTTGTAACTACCTTTGAAGCTGAATTTGTAATAGAATACATTAATTATCAGTTTTATTATTCCAGAATAAACCTAAGGTTTTAGTATTTTCATGCAAACCAAGGTTTAATACATTTGGATGCTTATCTTCCTCCTCTATACCTTCTAAAATTGTTGGATCAGTAGAAATCCACTTACGTAACAAAAAACAACCTTGTGATAATATTTCAGGTAAAAAATTACATACTTCTTTAGCCTGATCAAGATTATGTGTACTAAATAATAAATCGTCTACATAAAAATTTCGTTTTATTATAACTGATAATTCTGGATGTGAATTTTCGATATCAATACCAAGTTGGAAAAGACTTCGAATAGCCAAGAAAGGGCCTGCGGCACTCCCATATGTAACAGTGTTTAAATTATATTCTTTAATTGGCTGACTAGAGCTTGATCGCCACAAGATTCTTTGAAGTGATCTATCTTCTGGCCTTACAAGCACCATTCTATACATTTTTTCTATATCGGCAGACACCGCGTAATGTCCTTCCCTAAATCTTATTAAAATAGAAAACAAATCCGGTTGTATTGTAGGGCCTACAATTTGTAAGTCATTTAAGGAATAACCGGAAGTAGTTTTCGCAGACCTGTCAAACACCACCCTTAATTTTGTTGTACAACTACCTTCCTTAAAAACCCCATAATGCGGTAAATAATAACACATATCAAATGTTTTATTAGTAACTTCAGTCATGTGGTTTAAAGCGATATATTCGTCCATAAACTTTACATAAAGGTCTTTCATAAAATTATTTTTAGATAATTTCCGTTCTAACGCTAAAAATCTTTATTCTGCTTGGTCACGTGATTCACCTAACTTATCAAGAGACTCTTTCATCGGAAGCGAAACAACAAAATTACCTTGTTTGTTTCGTGTAGTAGTTTCGACATAGTAATTCTCACAAGTTGTTTCTTCTGCAGATAGTGATCTAATATTACTTTCTTGCTCAATTTCCCAAAATCTACTTAACTGTTTTTGTATTTCATCAACTTGAGAAAAGTTACAGTTTATTTGTTTAATAAATTTGCTTAATATGGGTCCTGAGACAATCCAACCTAACCTGCTCTTTTGAAGAATGGGCGAATGTTTTCCTAAGCTAATTTGTCCTACACAGAGCATTTCCCAAAAATGATTAGCCCCAAGTAATATATCTATCTCCCCTGGTTTATGAAAATCCGGATCTGCTAAATTGTGCCCCGCAGGAATTTTCAGATCTGGTAGCCTGATTTTATACGCAGGTAGAGTACTTGTTATTTTTGGTACAACTAAACAAGAACTATTAAGCTTAAATTTATTATAACGTGCCTGAATTTCTAAGCTGCACTTTAATTGTACCTTAGATGTAGAGTGCGTAATACCTAGCACAGTAATATCTGTTTGACTAGTTTCTAATTGCAGTTTTTTACACAAGCCTTTAGTAATAAAATTTGACTGCGAACCTGAATCTAAAAGTACGCGAACAAAGTAGTGTGTTCGCTTATCAGCAGTGGCCACTTTGACTGAAGCAGTTGGTAGCAAAACTTGCGTCATATTACATGAAAACGCATTAACTGATTGCATTTCTTTGGTTTCATCGTGTAATAAAATGTTATGCCTTTTCTTACATTGACTGCAACAATATTTGGACGTACATTTGCTAATAAAGTGACCCGATTTCAGACACAAAATACATAATTTTAAATTTATTACAGTTTTCTTTCTTTCCAAAGGAGAAAGTTTTTTAAATTCATGACATGCCCATATGGCATGTGCTGCTTTACAATAAGTACAATTTAACAGATTTGTTGTTACAAAAGAATTTGCAGTTCTATATTTCTCTTGTTTATTATGTTTTACTTCAATTGTTTCTAACAAGTCAGCCCTATTTTTCAAAAATACCTTTAAACTATCAAATGACGGTAGATCTTCACTTTGTATTGACTGTTCCCATTCACGAAGTGAAATTGCATCTAATTTTGAAGTAACTAAATATATTATAAGTGTTTCCCCAATAATTCAGATGTAGTTAGACCCTTTACAGAACGTAAATGTTTTGATACTGTATCTAACATATGTCTAAGTTTAGAAGATGACTCTTTAGCAACTGATTCTAAGTTAAACAATGATTTTACATGATTGTGAAATAAACTCTAGTGCTGTTATATCTTTGTTTAAGTAAATCCCAAGCCAATGAATAATTTTCTGATGAGAAATCTACAGTTTTAATTATTTGCGCTGCGTCACCGTCTAAACTTGCTCTTAAATAATGAAAGCGTTGAATATTATCTAAGTTTTCATTACTGTCAATTAAACTTATAAACAAGTCTCTAAATTTTAGCCAATGTTCACTTTTTCCTGAGAACTTTGGTATTTGTATAGTGGGAAGCTTTATTGCGCTTTGAACTTGAGTCGATGCAATTGCGTAATTACTCTGCGATAACGCAGGTGACGCTGCCCTGGATTGATTATTGAGTTCTACGCCAGATATTTGTTTTTGCATTTTAGTAATAGAGGACAACATACATTCTGCTCTAGATAGTACTTCGTAATATCTATTTTCAAAGTCATCTCTCTCATCTACATTTAATTCAACGGATTGCTCCGAATCAATTTCAAATTGAACAGCTTCAAACCGTTCTAATAAATTCTGTGAATCATTCAACCTTTTCTTTAGCGTTGTAATAGAAATATTACTTAGTTCCTCATTAGCATCAACTCTAAGTTGAAGTTCATCTAAAAATTTAGAGAAACTAGTTAGTTTACCCTTTAAAACACTACGTTGCTTTATTAATTGATCCATAATATTATTAATATTTTAAGTTTTTAACGTAAGAAAATATATTAGTACTAAGGTAACCCTCTCATGTATTTCAAGCAGTATCTATTTAATTTTACCAATAATTAACAATTTCTTTTATTATTTTTTCTTCTAACTACTTTACCAGAGAAAATTGCTATTAAAATATTCTAAATTAATTCGATACAACTCCTGAAACCATTTGAAACTATTTGAAATAACTTGTACACCTTTAATTTATTTTACCTTCCCTTCTTTAAAATCAAAAATCAAATTATTCCGTCAACACGATACCTAATTCGACTGAAAAATTATCCTGCCACCGTTTTTCAACATAAAATTTCCAACGACGTTTACAAGTTACAGCTATTATAATTAATCAGTAATTATCTATATAATGTATCTTTAATATCAAGTACAGTTTACCAGACAAATCAATTTGCATTAAAGGAATAACTAAATGAAAAGGAACTCACCCTTGGCAGGTATTAAATTATTTCCAGGACCTCCAGCAACCTTGATTTTCAACTCCATAAACTACTGGACTACCATACCAATTCAATTATAATTTGAAAATTATTACACTCCGTAATGTTTTCTTCAATTTCTATTCTTGATCTTGATCCAGCACAACTACCAATATTTATCCGGTTCGTAAGGACCAATGTTTAATACACACCTTCGAATTCAGTGGACTGTATATTTAAAAACAATGTTTTTGTTTTGTTTTGTTAACGATTGAGACGGAGTGGTATTTATTGGTATTAAATTAATTGCGTTACACGCTGGTTCGGATACAAGACCAAAGAACAAACACTTATTAATAACGTGGATGAGTTCTTTTATTTTATAAATTAACTGGCACTGACTAGATTTTATATACACTACATTACTAACTGAACTATCCTATATTAATGTACCTAAAGCTAAAACATTTGTGACTGTCTCACATGAAATTGTGTTCTTATAGTCTTTAGTTTCTATGCACTATCCCCACGCCACATCAGATGCAGATGACCACACACGTTACACTTCCCAAAATTGACCACCCTGATACAGGAAATAGACAATTATTCACTACATCTTGAACTGTCTTAAACACTTCCCAAAATTGACCACCCTGATACAGGAAATAGACAATTATTCACTACATCTTGAACTGTCTTAACATAGTGTATAGCGGTTTTTTGATCGTTCAACATATTCCCTCCATTCTACTTTCCAACCGTCACTTGCTCTTTGCTTAATTTCTGTGACAAGGTCTGTATATGTGACCTTTTCCATGTCAATAACTTTTTTTTCTATGGCTTGTTTTGCATATTTATCTCCTATTTCATTGCCTCTAATGTTCTCGTGCCCCTTCACCCATATAAACTCCACAGTGCTGCCTTGCTTAATTAGCTTGGTGTGTATGCTGGCAATTTCATTTGCAATTGTGTTGTTGTAATGCTTTGTGGCAAATTGTTTTAATGTTATTAATAAGGTCTGGCTATCACTCAGTATTACAATTTTTTTAGCTGCTGATTTTCGCACCATTACATTGCCTTTTTAATTGCATATAATTCTGCTGTATATATAGTAGCATACGAATTGAGTTTGTATAGGGCGGTAAATTTAAATGTCTCATCGTAAAAAGCAGATCCTGTGCCTTTATTGTTTTTTGCTCCATCGGTAAATATTTTTGTATAATTTGTATATTTATCTAAAATGTTTAATACTATTTTCTGGTTCATATTTGGATGTTCAGTGTATTGCGGTATTGTAACAGAAAAATTTGGTAGTATGTATATATTATTTGTATTAAACATTGCTGGTGTTGTGGTACATATTAATTGATCTTAGAGGCCTCTCGTGTTGAAGAAGGCTTCTGCTAGCGGTGGACTGGTTTTTATTTTCCAATATGGATTGCCCGATTTCTAAAGACAAATAGAACAATTGTTTGGCTACTTGATCCATTTGGCTTCTCTTCTTCAGCACAAATTTCTCAGCTAAGGCTTGGATTCTAATGTGAAACGGCGACTCCGCTGCTTCTGCAAATATAATTGGTGTTGGTGTGGGTCTAAGGGCTCCAATACAAATTCGCAAGGCTTTTAACTGGATGGTTTCGACGATTTTAATGTTCGTTTTTGATGCTGAGCTATAAATGATACATCCGTAATCTAATATGGATCTTATATATGCTCGATAGAAAAGAAGAGCGGTTGAGGTGTCCGCTCCCCATCTTCGATGGATTACGGTTCTGAGTATGTAAATTCCTCGTTCACTTTTGGTTTTTATATTATTTATATGTGTTGTCCATAATAATTTGCTATCTAATGAATGCCCAGGTACTTGTAGGTGTTGGCTCTTTTGATACAATAGGAACTGGTTTGGACACTGTTTGGAACTTGTACTCGGTGCCGTGTGAAGAACACGGCCGCCGTTTTTTCCTTGCTTAACGTGAATCCTCTCTCTTCAGTTCACATTTTCAATACGAAGAGGATATGTCTTAAGGCCAGGATGCATTCTTGGTATGAGTCTTTTTCTACACCTATGCATAGATCATCAGCGTATTGCAGGCAAGTTATTTCAGGGCTCCACATTTTATGGAAGCTTTGTGTATAGATGTTGAATAATATCGGACTGAGGGATGATCCTTGTCGAAGTCCTTTGTGTGTGATTCTGGGTCCATGTAGAATATTCTTGTTGTCTCTGATGTACACTTTTCTGTTGTGGAATATTTGGACTATACTGACTGCATAATTCTCGGGTATACCTATTTGTATAAGGTCTTGTACCAGGAGTTGTAAATCTATAGAGTCGTATGCATTCTGGATATCGACGAATAGGCACAGAAAGTACTTATTCCTGGCAAATGTGCACTGAATCTCTGTGATTAATTGACCCACTGCAGCAATTGTCCCCAATCCTCTTCTAAATCCGTATTGCCTATCGGGGAGTATATTATTGTGCTCGCAAAAACACTCCAGCCTATGTTTAATCATTCTCTCCATTGTTTTTTTACCGCATGGAAGCAAAGAGATAAATCTATATCCCTCAGCTGTTTATGGGCTATAATTATATTTTCTGATGAGACATATCACTACCGTCTTTAGCTCTTCGATGTATTTGCCTCCGGTCCACCAGTTATTATATACATCGAGTAATGCTTCTTTTAACTCCCCTGTCGTGTGGTTGATGATGTTATAAGTAATTGTGTTTATGCCTGGTGATGTACTTGGGCTATTTTTTTTTGGCCAATTTTAAATCTGTGTTTGTAAAAGGGGCTTGAAATGGATCGTCCATGTTAATCTTGTTTGGCTCAAAATTCCTTATTTGATTAGCCGCACTGTTGGGGGGCACTTTGTTCAGTAACTCCTCAATTAGTTCTTCCTTAAGTGTTTCATCACTCTTTATGGCATGTTTATTATTCATATTTTTTATAAAAGTCCATATGTCAGATATCGGCGTATTTTTATTGAGTGAATTAACAAATTCTTCCTATGCTTTTTTGCTTATTTGTTTAATTTTTTTCTTGTACTGGGCTTCTACTTTTTTATAATTTAAATAATTTTGTGGAGTGGCTGCCCTATTGTACTGTATCAGTGCTTGTTTCCGCTGCTGAAACATATTTGTACATTCGCTGTTCCACCAAACCGGTTGTTTGTGATTTATGTAATGAGGTTTTGTTTCTTTAATTGTGGCGTTTGCTGCAGAGGCAGCATTTTAACAGAGGTTAAAATATCAATTATAATTCTGTATTTATCTTTAATATCTTGAACCTGTGTTACTTCTATAATACGATTATTGATGCATTGAAATGCATCCCAGTCGGCCGCTGACTCCTTCCATTTTACATACGGTGTTTTGAATATTCTTTTAAAGGTAATATTATACTCTATTTTTATTAAGTAATGGTCGGAGCCAAGGGCCTCCCCCAATACACTCCAACTTATCAATGTAGCTATATTAGGTGTAGCTAACGTCAGATCGACTGCCGAAGGGGACTGTGAAGGTGGTGTAATTTTTGTGGCTGAACCATCATTTAAGATTATTAAATTTGAATCATCTACCGCTTCGTATAGCTGCTTTCCCTCTCTATTATCACTTACAGATCCCCACAAAACATCATGACAATTGAAGTCACCCCCGACAATCGACCTGAAATCTTTGAATTGGTTGAAAAGATTTAACCACTGTAATGATGTTACTTCCACGACTGGTGGTTTGTATACCGATACAACGTAAATATCAATATTATTTAAGTAAACGGCACAAATTTCGCACCTTGAATATTGTGTGATATAGTTACAACTCTATATGAAATGCCTTCCGATATCAATATGCCTACACCACCCCCGTTATGGCTATTTCTGTCTCTCCTAACAAAATTATAACCGTTCATTGTAAACTTTTTTTGTATGCTTTTTAACCATATTTCGCTTAACAAAACTATATTTGTTTGGTTGTCTGCTAAGTATTTGGACAAGTTTTTTGATTTTGAACTACGGGTCGCGAATTCCATTGTATAATTTTAATACCGTGTGTTAACCGTTTAATAGGTTGAGTCATCACCATCACTTATCTCTATCATATCTACATCACTGCTTAGGAAGGAATTTACAAACTCTCTAACACTAGATTGCACATTAATATCCGCTTTGTTAAATGGTTGCATGCTATTTTTCATGTAAGTATTTACTATCACTTCAATTTGCTCAATAAGATTTTCTTTTGTTAACGTCAAGTGTTCACGATGTGGGTTAGTAAAAATGTGTTTGTTTTATTGATTGTTTTCTTTTTTAATGAGGATGTTGTTGCTGTTGGTGAAATATGTGAAAGTGGGGCTTTCCGTTTTTGGGGTTGGCTTAACGTAATTTTCCTTGGAACCGAACATGGTTGTGTTTGTGGTTTTCTTATAAATATTTGATTTGGTGTTGGTAAATTAGGAAAGTTTTCGGAATTGTTGAGAATGGAAAATTTATTAGTTGTCGTAACCGTGGCATAACTGGGGTTATTGGCTATTATTTCGGCGTCTTTAAATGATACGTTTTCTAAAGCCATAATTTTTTTTGATATTTTTTTGTTTAATGTAAGTAGGGCAAGTTTTGAAATTGACTTATGGTCACTAGTTTTTCAATACACACAGTAGCTGCTGTCTGGACATTGTGGATCACTATGGTCACCTGCACAATTTATGCAACGCTGTTTTCCCCTGCACTGATTCCGCGTGTGTCCGAAACGCAAACACTACAGACATTGAATCACAGGTGGATATAAGGTTCTACAGTAAATTTACACAAATTTATTTCGATTTTTGATGGAATCTCTGTTCCCAAAAAGGTTACTATTATCGTTTGTCTTTTAACTAATTTTGTTGTACCGTCTTGTTCCGTTAGACGCCTCATCATTCTTTTTACTTCGACTACTTTATGATCTGATATAATATGTTGCTTTAAATAATTTTCATCGAACATCGTATCTACCATTCTGATTAATCCCCTTTTTGTGGTTGAAAAACATAGGTATATATGCGATTAAATCATTGTCTTTTAAAGTTTTATGGTCAACTAAATTATTTTCTATTTCCGTGGTCTCACAAATTACCTTAACTCGTTTTAAACCAACTGATTTAATATCTATTATACCTTTACGTAACTCTAAATTAGAATAAAGATGATGACCGACTCTAATCGGAAATAGACGTCCTATGTTTTTTTTCCCTGTGCTCCACAAATACATTATAAGGACCTATATCTTTGACATTGTATTTATTTTGCAAATTAAAATATTGATTTTCCATATCAACATTTTTATTGGAATCACTCACCTTATCTGCGTTCCCTTCTCTGTTTCCTGTCTCGGTATTGGTGGGCGGCCTTAAGCCGTCCGACTCAACACTCATTATTTAAGGTTTTCAGTTATTAAGATTTACTTTTTTCTATATCCCCTATTATTGTAAAATTGCACTTATACTTACAGTTGGGACGAAACACTACTTAACTATATCTTTAATATATTTCTCACTCAAGATATTTTTAATTATCACAAAATATTAATAAAAGACACGAGCCACTGAAATACGACACAGTCACCTCGAGGTATCCGTCGCTACTGTCAATCGAGTTGTGATTGAACCCAATAATTCTTAGTTTTTCGACGTGAACAAAGGGCGCTTGGCAGCTATTTCCAAAACATTTTAGCTTTCCAAATGTTCATATTATTACTATGTAATGCAATCTTTATCATTATGGTCTAAATGCAATGTCCTTTGTTCATTGCTACTATGACTATTTGTTTTCCGTAGCTCTTTTAATTTCACTATAGCTTCTACACTTTACCAATTGGTCTAAGGTTTCCAACTTTCCGCTCCATACATCAAAACAATGAAGCTTTAAACTTTATAAACATTTTCTTTAGGTTAAAGTTAAATAACTACTGAATAGTTGCTTTGCCACCGCCATTTTCTGCGTAGTCACATTTACCATCATCGGTTACAACACCCTCCAAGTACGTAGATATTTCTACTTCTTTGTCGTTAATTTTAAAAGCATTGTTGCACTTCTATCCATTCTTATCTGTACTGATCTGATTTTTATCATTTCAGTTTTAGTTCAATTCTTTTTATCGCACGATCCAGAACATTGAACATTATTTGCATTTCTTTGTGCGTTTTTTCTATTAGCGCTGTGTCATTTTGCATGGATTTTGTAGTAAATGTATTTTGATTTCCGCCGTCTTTTTTCTCAGTCTACTCATAATGTCTTTTGTGAATAAATTGAATATGACAATAATTGACCGCTTCTTATTTTAGCTTCAAATTCATATCTTCTGTGGTACTTTGATTATTGTATAGATTGAGAATATTCCGGGTCTCTTTGCAATCCAATGTAGGCTCTATTCAATATATGAAATAATATTTTCCAATCCACATTATTGAATGGTTTTTACAAGTCTACAAAAGCAATGAACACATATAGATATCAGTTTCTCTATTATTTAGGTATCGTTTCTCCAGCTGGTCTGTTTGGTCTAAATCCGAACTATTTTAGACAGCTCATAATTTTACTTCTTATTCCACTTTTAACAATGGTTAGCAGAATCGTTGCCACCTGACTGTACACGTATGTCCTATAGTAAGTCATTGCACTTACTATTTAAATTAAAAAAAAACGTTCTAGATGTTTTTTGTTAGTTCAATTTTTTGTAATAAAATTAACTAGTCATATATAACTTGTTTTGTGTTAGACACAGACATCTTAAATGTCAACCAGAATTTTTGAAAACGTTTTACCCATTCACAAAATCTCATACCAAAAAGGGTTGAATATTGGCTTCAAACGTGTAAAATGCGTATCTATTTGCTAAGTATCTAAAATACTTTATATTATTTCTTTTTTAAATGATTGAAATCTTCATTTTAGATTATTGAAATTCCATATACATAGAACACGTTTGGAACTAAGAACGCTGAATGTACGCACCTCAAATACAATTGCTTAATTCATTCATTTCAAATTGCTAGCTATTAAAAAGGTGTTTTTTTCTAAAAGCATTGTTATAAATGTGAAAAGGTACCTATTTAGCATTCAGCATCGCTGAATAGAACTCTGATCTTGTTACTGAATACTAAACGTGTAGTAAATTTTAATCTTTATAGTTTTTTAGAATAATATAAGATAAATGAAACATTTATATTACATAATGTGCGAAAAGCAGGAAGTATTTCAAAATTTCAAACTTATCATTTTTTGGACAGGGTATCATATTGGCAAGTATCGAATTTCATTGTAAAATACTTTACTTTTATTGAGATTATGAACCACATAATTTTACACTTGAATATCATGTTCGTTATTGTTTTGAAAGGAATTTCGATGTGTTTTTTTTTAAATTTTTTATGTCAACAACACACCGAGGACTTACAGCCTAAATACTATCGTACCTTGAATGTCGACAAGGAGGAAAGAGGCAACTTGTTAATTCTGGACTTGAAGGTTTGGAGGTTCGGGGAGAAGGAAAAACATGTGCCGGCAAGGAATTCCACAACTTGGAAGTCCTAGGGACAAAAGAGCGGGCATAACAAATGTTCTATGTCTGGTGACCTAGACAGTAAAAGGGTTCATTCGCTTTGTTCCCTTGGTAGATCTGTTGGGGACAGCTGGTGGAGGAACTATGGAAGAAATCTCTTCTAAGCAGTGCCCCTGCAGATATCTATAAAAGAGAGAGAGGTCACCAACGGCGGCACGTCGGTGGTCAAGAGATGGCAATCTTTAGGTAAGGGTAGGGTCACCGATGAGACGTATAGCTCTCTTTTGAATGGAGTACAGGATAGCGAGTGTAGAAGCGGCAGCAGCACCCCAGATGTGGGAGCAGTATTCGAGGTTTTGTCTTATTTGTGAAGTATGTAAGGTATAGAGATTAGCTGGTGAAAAGTATTTGCGAGCCCGAAAGAGGAAACCTAACTTCTTAGCAGCTGGTTCTGCAATTGATGTGACATGTTGGTGCCAATTGAGATTTCGATCCACAGAAATGCCAACAAGTGAAAAGAACTCATTACTTTGATTAACTTGGTTATTTATTGTGATGGGTCTAGGGCTGGTGTATCTCTTATGTGAAAGAAAGAAATACTGTGACTTGGTGGGGTTGAATTGTACAAGATTTCTACTTCCCCAGTCTAATATTTTTTGGAGATCCACGGAGATAGAACCCTCCATGAGTCTGCGATCCTCATCTAATTGGGCTAAAGAGACAGACTTAGAATATTGTATATTTGAGTGGAGGGTGCTGTCGTTCGCGTAACTGTAAACTGGGTTGGATGTGCTAAAGAGGTCATTGATGTGGAGAAGAAACAAAGTAGGGGCTAAAGCTGAACATTGAGGAACTCCTGCATTAATTGGATACAGTTTAGAAGAATGATCATCCACGACAACAGAAATGCTCCGGTTGGAGAGGAAATTTGCTGTTCATGTACAGAGTTTTGGTGGTATGCCATGGGCCGGTAGTTTATTAAGCAGCGCTGCGTGCCAGACCTGGTCGAATGCTTTCGATATGTCTAGAGCGACAATCTGGGATTCACCGTGTAGTTCCATACACTTGTTCCAAGAATAAGTGACAAGGGAAAGGAGGTCGGCAGTTGATCTGCGCTGACAAAATCCATATTGCCTGTCGTGGATTAGACTGTGTTTTTCAAGAAATTTTAGTAATTCGGTGTTTATATACTTTTCCATCACTTTAGAGACGACTGAAAGGAGAGAAATAGGCCTGTAGTTCCTAGGATCCTTTCTTGGGGACGGGTTGTACTCGAGAAGTTTTTCAGTTACTAGTGAATATGCGTCTATTGTAAGATGTCTGAAACAGACCAGGAGCAAGTTCTGGTGCGCATTTTTTGAGAACAATTGCTGAGATCTGATCAAGGCCAGAGTTTCCTGGTATTAAGAGAAGAGAGCATCTTTCGTACCTTTTTAGTTTTGAAAATGATATCCGTCATTTTATGCGCGACATTGGGGACTGTTGGTGGTTGAGAGTAGAATTGCCGGCGAACAACGAGGCAAAAAGTTCAGCATTGCCCAGGGCCGTAGAGACAATTTCATCCCCTGAGACAAGAGGTGTAAACTTGCTCTTGCAGAAATTATTCCCAATAGATTTAGCAAGAGTCCAGAAGAGTTTACTACCGCTGGAGCTTAAGAGGACTTTGTTTTTGATGTGGTGAGTAAACGAGTTTTTTTGCTTCAGAAAGAATGCGGACATAGCGGTTTCTTGCGTCGTTAAATGCTTGACGGTTTTCTTGACTGGGATTGTGTAGAAGCTTTTTGTGAGCTTTGACCTTTCCAAATCTGGCCTTATCACAGGATTTAGAGAACCAGGGCTTTTGAGTGGCTGCAGAGGTTTTCTGTGTACGTGGAATAAATAATTTGGAGTGTCACTTTAACCGAGCAACTCTGAAGAGCTGCTTTTTTCTGGAAAAGCATTCTCGTTTCATGTTTATGCACTTTGAGATAATATAGCAAAATCTTTTTGTAGGGCACTAACTATTTATTATTTGGTTCTAGTAAACGAATTAAAAAATATCAAGCCTCCGTATACGTTTACTAAACAGATTTATATGTACCTAAGTACCTTTATCGTCTATTTGGTTACGCTGGTTATATTTTGAGTCTGAACAGAACAGCGAAAATGTTAGCGGAATGCACGACATCCAGAAAAGATAAAATAGAAAAAAAATGTTTGCCTACTTTTTATTTGCGTATGACAAGGGGTCTCGAGAGCATTTTTAAGCTAACTTTCTCGACAAAAAATAATTTAAGAAATTTGTTAGGTAATACGAAAGATAAAGATATAGCCACTGAAATGTCGGGTATCGATGAGATAGGTTGTAAAGATAGTAATCTTAGATACGTGGGGCAGACTAAGAGAACCATTGAGACTATATTTCGTGAACATTTGGCACAGCTGAGATAGGATAGTGTGAACAAGTCATGCGTGACATAACATATTTGTGATAATAACCACTACATTGATAAAGAAAATTTGAAACTGTTAGACAGCCAGCGGAGCTAGATGCGTACGAGAGTATTTATATTTCTAGGGCAATAATAATGCAGATAAACATTCCGAAACCTGTCAGGTAAAGTGATAAAAGAAGTTCAAAAACCTCGCCCGACAATTAAAACAATACGCTGAAGAATTTGCCTGCGATTTAGTCTCCCTCTCGGTATCGTTCTTTACCTAAGATTCAGTATAAAAGGTGATGTTAGTAGTAAAGTAGTTAGAATTGTTAGTGAAACGATTGCCAGGTCTTTAAAAAGATGTGTTGTGGTGATTTGGGTTCTCGTAGTGTACTTATCAGTGCTCATCACAGGTTCCAATCTTCACTTAGTGAACAGTTTCTTGGACGTTAAATACACCAATATCAAGGATATTTTATGTTGGCGCCAAATTAATAAGAAATCGGTTAACAATGTGTACTAGTAAATTAGTAATGACACTGTTTACTTCCTCTAAGCATCAAGTTCACCAACTGAGTTAATTTTATATTACATATTTCAAATCTTTTTATGTGTACTCGTATATATTTCAGTAGAAGTTCTGCTATTATATAACTGTCGACTTTAATAATTTTGATACTCATATATTTAATAGTAGATTATACCACGAGTCAATAGCTATTATTTCCGAGGAATATTTACGAGGCGAGCCGCGCAACAGTAACATTCCGAGGTAATAATAGCCATTATTGCGAGTAGTATACTCTGCTTTATCTACGACTAATTCAATTAATTGAAACTTTTACTGAACAACTTTATTTGTTAATAATATTAAAATTAGTAATGGTATAATATATAATTAATAACTGAATTGGTCATGAACTACCAATAAATTTGGAAGACTTTTTAAATAAATATTTGGAATTTCGGCTGTTGTAAAGGAAGTAGATGCTTCATTACTATTTATCTGTTTAGCAATAGTACCTGCTGTTACTGTCTTGTTTCTCATAGACCAATTAATGTGACCTTCAGCTACCTGTGTAGATTTCCAGCCCCCATGACGCTTTAATCCAGTTATATCGCCTACTCCATCAATTTACAGAGTGGCAGATAATCTGCGATAACAATGTCCGGTACAATTTTGAGGATTTGACAAATTTAAATATTTGGCAATTTATCTACCAATGTCTGCAAATTTGTTTTTTCCTATACGTTGTATTGTACATTTGGATTTTTGATAATTTAGAAAGAATGAATTGATTTTTACATGATATTGTAAAAAGTAGTGTTTATGATAAATGTTCGTACAATTTTGGTTTTAGTCTTGGATATTGTTATTAATAAGTGTGTTTCGAGATCCTTCACGTCTTCAATATTCATTTGTGAAGCTCGTTTGAGCGGCATGCACCCATAATTCCATTAATTGATGTAACCCGAAGCAAACAATATTCACCTTATGTAAAAGAAACATATCATCAGGAGCTTCATCAATAAATTTCTTAATATGTTTCGGGGTTAGAATGGAAGACTTCGTTGCATGAAATCCTTCAAAATTTGTTTTTAAAAACGATCGTAGTTTGCCATAATTTTCCAGATCAACGTCTTTACCTAGATTTAATTATTGAATAAAATGACCATAATGAGGATGGTTTGTATTTTGCACTTAATTCAGCGAAATAGGCCAGCAGAACTTGTTCGGAAAATGAATTTGCGTTCTTTTGAAGATGCCATTCGTTGAAGGTTGCCTACGTTCTATTATAAATGGTTTTTGTTGTTTCCGGTATCAAGGTACAGGGTGATTTTTTTAAGTGTCTCACCCCTGTAATTTTTTCATTATCAGAGATATCAAAACCATTCTAACGCCGTCTGACAAACTATCATGCGATGAGTTAAAATATTGCGACAGACAAACAATTGCACATCGCCTTCATAGAAATCCGTGGCCAACGTTGATTTTCTTAAATAGAATGATAGGCCTCAGACACATACAGTCCATGCAGAATCGAAATCTGCGTACAAAGATGCCACACTCGCATTTCTGAGTCAAGCCGTTTCGGAGACATGACGTCACAAAATTTCAAAATGTTGCTGATTTTTTTAAGTGACTCACCCCTGTAATTTCTTTATTGTCAGAGATATCAAATAAATTCTAACGCCATCTGACAAACTATCATGCGATGAGTTAAAATATTGCGACAGAAAAACAATTGCACATCGCCTTCATAGAAATCCGTGGCCAACGTTGATTTTCTCAAATGGAAAGATAGGCCTCACACACATACAGTCGACGCAAAATCGAAATCTGCGTACAACGATGCCACGCTTGCATTTCTGAGTCAAGCCGTTCCGGAGACATGACGTCACAAAATATCAAAATGTTGCTGATTTTTTTAAGTGTCACCCCTGTAATTTTTTTTATTATCAGAGATATCAAAACAATTCTAACGCCGTCTGACAAACTATCATTTTTTTCCCTCAGGGCTCGTCCGCGGCCTTGCCGCCCCGATAGCACCGCAACCCTTGGTTGATTGTGCATACCCTTAGTCTTACTCCACCCATTCCAAGATCACTGTGCCTTGAACTAGTCTGCACAGCGATTGGTAGGGTGAAGTTTTATATTGCTCTGTCTCCGGTCTAGAGTGACCGTAGATCAGTTGTCTTTTCCGGTCCAGAGCTATACACTCACACAAGATGTGCTGGGCTGATTCCTCCCCCTCGCCGCAGAGTCTGCATGCGAGGTCCCCTTCGAACCGCCCCATTTTATGCAGGTGTTTCTTGACGGCCATGTGTCCCGTCAAGAGACCTGTTGTGTTTCTGAGCTGTCCTCTGCTAAGGTTTAGCAGCTCCACAGCTCTCTTTGAACTGGGTCCGTCAATTATTGACTTCCCATGTCTGAGCCCTGGACAGTCCGCCCAGTACACCTTGTGTTGGTTTCTGACCCAGGACTTAATGGCTCCCCTGGCAGTGCTCTTTGACACGCCCAGAGCCGGTTATCATGCGATGAGTTAAAATATTGCGACAGAAAAACAATTGCACATCTCCTTCATAGAAATCCGTAGCCAACGTTGATTTTCTTAAATGGAACGATAGGCCTCAGACACATACAGTCGACGCAGAATCGAAATCTGCGTACAACGATGCCACGGTTGCATTTCTGAGTCAAGCCGTTTCGGAGACGTGACGTCACAAAATATCAAAATGTTGCTGATTTTTTTAAGTGTCTCACCCCTGTAATTTTTTTATTATCAGAGGTATCAAAACAAATTTAACACCGCCTGACAAAGTACCATGCGATGGGTAAAAATATTGCACATCGCCTTCATAGAAATCGGTGGCCAACGTTAATTTTCTCAAATGGAACGATGGCCTCAGACACATACAGTCGATGCAGAATCGAAATCTGCGTACAACGATGCCACGCTCGCATTTCTGAGTCAAACCGTTTCGGAGACAAAATTTCGAAATGTTGCTGATTTTTTTAAGTGTCTCACCACTGTAGTTTCTTTATTGTCAGAGATATCATATAAATTCTAACGCACTCTGACAAACTATCATGCGATGAGTTAAAATATTGCGACAGAAAAACAATTGCGCATCGCCTTCATAGAAATCCGAGGCCAACGTTGATTTTCTGAAATGGAAAGATAGGCCTCAGACACATACAGTCGACGCAGAATCGAAATCTGCGTACAACTATGCCACGCTTGCATTTCTGAATCAAGCTGTTTCGGAGACATGACGTCACAAAATATCAAAATGTTGCTGATTTTTTTAAGTGTCTCACCCCTGTAATTTCTGTAATGTCAGAGATATCAAATAAATTCCAACGCCATCTGACAAACTATCATGCGATGAGTTAAAATATTGCGACAGAAAAACAATTGCAGATCGCCTTCATAGAAATCCGTGGCCAACGTTGATTTTCTTAAATAGAATGATAGGCCTCAGACACATACAGTCGACGCAGAATCGAAATCTGCGTACAACGATGCCACACTCGCATTTCTGAGTCAAGCCGTTCCGGAGACATGACGTCACAAAATATCAAAATGTTGCTGATTTTTTTAAGTGTCTCACTCCTGTAATTTTTTTATTATCAGAGATATCAAAACAATTCTAACGCCGTCTGACAAACTATCATGCGATGAGTTAAAATATTGCGACAGAAAAACAATTGCACATCTCCTTCATAGAAATCCGTAGCCAACGTTGATTTTCTTAAATGGAACGATAGGCCTCAGACACATACAGTCGACGCAGAATCGAAATCTGCGTACAACGATGCCACGCTTGCATTTCTGAGTCAAGCCGTTTCGGAGACATGACGTCACAAAATATCAAAATGTTGCTGATTTTTTTAAGTATCACCCCTGTAATTTTTTTATTATCAGAGATATCAAAACAGATTTAACGCCGCCTGACAAACTACCATGCGATGGGTTAAAATATTGCGACAGAAAAACAATTGCCAATGCCTTCATAGAAATCGGTGGCCAACGTTAATTTTCTCAAATGGAACGATAGGCCTCAGACACATACAGTCGACGCAGAATCGAAATCTGCGTACAACGATGCCACGCTCGCATTTCTGAGTCAAGCTGTTTCGGAGACATGACGTCACAAAATTTCAAAATGTTGCTGATTTTTTTAAGTGTCTCACCCCTGTAATTTTTTTATTATATGGGATATCAAAAAAAATTACAACGTCATCTGACAAACTATCATGCGATGAGTTAAAATATTGCGACAGAAAAACAATTGCACACCCCTTCATAGAAATCCATGGCCAACGTTGATGTTCTTAATGGAACGATAGGCCTCAGACACATACAGTCGATGCAGAATCGAAATCTGCGTACAACGATGCCACGCTCGCATTGCTGATTTTTAAGTGTCTCACCTCTGTAATTTTTTTATTATCAGAGATACCAAAAAAATCCAACGCCATCTGACAAACTATCATGCGATGAGTTGAAATATTGCGACAGAAAAATAATTGCACATCGCTTTCATAGAAATCCACGGCCAACGTTGATTTTCTAAATGGAAAGATAGGCCTCACACACATACAGTCGATGCAGAATCGAAATCTGCGTACAACGATGCCACGCTCGCATTGCTGATTTTTAAGTGTCTAACCCCTGTAATTTTTTTATTATCAGAGATACCAAAAAAATCCAACGCCATCTGACAAACTATCATGCGATGAGTTAAAATATTGCAACAGAAAAATAATTGCGCATCGCTTTCATAGAAATCCACGGCCAACGTTGATTTTCTTAAATGGAAAGATAGGCCTCAGACAACTACAGTCGATGCAGAATCGAAATCTGAGTACAACGATGCTACGCTCGCGTTTCTGAGGCAAGCCGTTTCGGAGACATGACGTCACAAAATTCAAAATGTTTGTGATTTTTTAAGTGTCTCACCACTGTAATTTCTTTATTATGAGAGATAACCAAAAAATTCCAACGCCATCTGACAAGAAATAGTTTTACGTTATAAAGCAGTTCGCAGTGAATAAATTACCCCTAAAGCATTTTGCTCTATGTGCCACATGAACGGCGTTATCTTCCGTTACAGAGCTCTGCCCGACATGTATATTCTGGTTATATTTTAGTTGTATAAAACACGAGAAAAGCGAATTTGCCATAATTTCTTTGTATTTTCAAAATATTAAAAAAAATTACACCTCCGCACTATGTAGGTACTACACCTCGTAGTGAAAATATTAAACGTATTTCATTTGAGACTGGATGATAAGTTATATCTATTCAGTGCTGTATACGTCAGTAAAATCTTGGATAATGGATGTCTGATTTTGACATTTGATGTCAACTGATACTTGTTTTGAATGAGATTGAAACCATTTTCCGATTTCGTATATGTGTATCGTTCTTTCGTTTTCGTCAATCAAAAAGTTATCAGCATATTTTTCTGTGTAATTTAAGTATTTTTTTCGTTTGTTTTTCCTTTATTCAGCAATTATTACAGAAGTGAGACACTTAAAAATTTACAAACATTTTAAAATTTTGTAACGTCATGTCTCCAAAAAGGCTTGACTCAGAAATGCGATTGTGGCATCGTTGTACGCAGATTTCGATTCTGCATCGACTGTATGTATCTAAGGCCTATTGTTCCATTTAAGAAAATTAACGTTGGCCACGGATTTCTATGAAGGCGATGTGCAATTGTTTTTCTGTCGCAATATTTTAACCCATCGCATGGTAGTTTGTCAGACGGCGTTAAATTTTTTTTGATATCTCGGACAATAAAAAAATTACAGGGGTAAGACACTTAAAAAATCAACAACATTTTCAAATTTTGTGACGTCATGTCTCCGAAAAGGGCTTGACTCAGAAATGCGAGCGTGGCATCGTTGTACGCAGATTTCGATTCTGCGTCGACTGTATGTGTCTGAGGCCTATCGTTCCATTTAAGAAAATCAAGGTTGGCCACGGATTTCTATGAAGGAGATATGCAATTGTTTTTCTGTCGCAATAATTTAACTCATCGCATGATAGTTTGTCAGACGGCGTTAAATTTGTTTTGATATCTCTGACAATAAAGAAATTACAGGGGTGAGACACTTAAAAAAATCAACATTTTGAAATTTTGTGACGTCATGTCTCCGAAACGGCTTGACTCAGAAATGCGAGCGTGGCATCGTTGTACGCAGATTTCGATTCTGCGTCGACTGTATGTGTCTGAGGCCTATCGTTCCATTTAAGAAAATCAACGTTGGCCACGGATTTCTATGAAGGAGATGTGCAATTGTTTTTCTGTTGCAATAATTTAACTCATCGCATGATAGTTTGTCAGATGGCGTTGGAATTTTTTTGATATCTTTTGTAATAAAAAAATTACAGGTGTGAGACACTTAAAAAAATCACCCGTACATGTTGCTGCAGCTAATTCCACAATTTCTGAAGGTGTACAAATAAAAGACTCTTTATTATCATCCATCTCAATACAAATACAAACATACTACGCCTTTGGCATTGACAGTTTTGAGTTTGTCTACTTTGTTTCCATTGTATTATTTAATTTGAGTAATTTTGTAAAAAAAGATTTTTTTTTTAATAGAACTGTCTTTTATGAGATTTTTTAATTGTTTATATAGTTGCATCCTGAGTTGAAAAAAGGATAATATCTACATAACTTTAACAGTTTTCGCGATATTTGAGCTTTTCTGATATTAACGCATCCCAAAATGAAAAAAAAGCATAAAATAATAATTTAGTTTACATTTCATAGTTGAAATGCTTGTTATATAGATAACTACAACAGTAGTTTTATTATTATTCTGAAGTCTGATTATGCTATCTAATTCATAAGTATGATAATTAATTACTATTTCGCTAATTGAACAGATACACTCGCAACATCGAAAGAAGATAAACATAAAACGGTTGTTTTTAGGACGACTCTGTAGGAAAAGACTTACGACAAATTTTTTTAATCTGTGGTGTTTCTTTTAACGTATGCTATCTCCAGACTATGCCCAGTCATCGACGCCAGTGAGTAGTTTTACCTCATCAACTCGGAAATTTTGCCGGACCACCTGTTTTTTTTTTGTAAGCATGGTACAGAACGTTGCAAACAACGCATGGTACACAAGACCGACGGCTTTAATAGGCTACATTTGAAGAGCAGGAGGTGCACTCATTTAATTTATTGTGAAAAATGTTACGGCCCCAGTAGTTGACGGTTTTCAGTATGTAATGGATTCGTCAAATATTAATAATAATTTTGAAAGAATGGTCAACGCCCTAAGGTAAGATCTAAACCAGAAACCTTTGCACAACAAGCTACCGTTCCATCTGCTGACCTAAGAATCTATCTGCCAAGAACTGTTTTTATATAAGAAATATTTTAAAATTTCTTTAAACATGATGAAAATGAAATTGTCTTATTGTACATCTTGTGATGAAGTATTATTTTCTATCGGTCTGTGGTACAAAACGTCTAACTACTAAGTAATTAATTTAATAGAAAATAATTAAATACAAACTATATAAATATTTGCTAAAATATTTTCACCATGAAATATTTTAAGGCGATTTATATTTAATTAAACAGGTATTTCATACTTATTATCTTATCTGATTGTGATAAGGTGATAAAATTCCAAGCATGGCAGAGTTTTTGGCCGGCTATGAAATTCATATAAAAGGAGAAGCAACACGGGGCACAGGCAGTATTGTTAATTCAGCTGTTAAGTTAATTAAGTCGCCACGAGTCCGCACCGATTCCGTTTCCGTTTGCTGTCCGAGCGCACCTGGTTGGTCGATTTCCGTATCCGAAAATATTGTTATAGGTGAGAATTATCCGTTTTAAGTAATTCATATTTTGTAGCGAATTTTCATATTTTTAAATCATCACGCTTCTCAGTCCAAATCTCCTCAAGTGAATTATTTCTGGTTTTCCTGACCTGTCCCCGTCCTTATAGACAATTCCCGTATGTTAGATTGTCTTGCATTATTTTTGTGGGGATGCTGAGGATTCACAGCTCACCTAAATAATCGAGATATATTCATCTTGGTTTGATCCCGATAGGGACGCTGAGGATTCACAGCCTATCTAGGTCACTCCAAGTGATAGTTTCCTTTCCAATTAGCCCTGTACACTTCATCTGGCTCACGGCTTTCCGCCCCATACAGTATAAGCTCTTGTGTTATTTTAGTGAAGGCGCTGAGGATTCACAGCTCACTAAAGTAATCAAGATGTTTTAGTCCCGATTTGACCCTAGTGGAGATGCTGAGAATTCACAGTCCGCATAGGCCTCCGGGAACTGTCATCCCGTCTCTCCCGTCTGCACTTTTTCGTCTCCGCTGTCCCCTGCTTCGACGGAGAAGTTATAGCTAGTAGTCTGATGTTGTCTGTCGCTGTGTGTTGCCCGCCTACCGTATCCTCGAGTGAGTGAAATACCGTTGGTATCATATATACCTGAGCGAATCCGTACGCTTCGCTACGCACTAACCTTTACCTCTTTGGCGAGGTCCGCGTGCCGATTGATGTTAGTATCCGCATATGTTATTTGTACATATTTTGTAAATATTGTGCTGTATATATATATATATATATATATATATATATATATATATATATATATATATATATATATATATATATATATATATATTTGTGTGTGTGTGTGTGTATATGTATGTGTATATTTTGTAAATAGTTTCAAATCTGTAATATAGGGTTGGGTAAATTAAAGAAATTGATTAATTCTTATCTAACCCCTTATAATACAAAATCTGCTACACCTTTCGTTAAAACAGAAGTGGTCGGATCGCGCCGAGTTAGCGATTAAAGCCCGCTCATTCGGGGGTCACTGAATTTAGCCTATATTACCTAAAGGCTACCGAACCCTTCTTCACAGAGTTACCCAAGTACTTTGATCGTTATATCGGTCAGAGTTAAGTGAAGAGGTCGCAGACATCCTCAACAGGGAGTGATCCCTTTAAAATCTGGCGCCCGAGATCCTCAGATAGTAACCGTCAATCCGTGTCACCGAAAAACAGTCTGTCACAATTTGGCGCCCGAGCAGGGACCTGTAAAATAGAAGCAAACCGTGCCGTTCCGATACCGTTCCGTTCAGACACCTTCCGTTCCGATACTGTTCCGTTCCGATTCCGTAGAAAATCCGTATCCGTTTGTTATTATGTCCGATCCGAAAGAAGCCCCGACAACACCAACACTAGACAGTGAAACCGGCCAAAAGCGGTCCCATGCCATCCAGCCACTCGACGTTTTCTGTTGGAACTTGCACTTTGATGGAAGCACCGATCCAGCTGCTTTTCTGGAACGACTAGAAGAGATCCGTGAGCATGCCGGTATTAATGGGGACCATTTACTAACCGCTGTTTAAGGGAAGCGGAGGTTAATTATAGGAATAAAATGTAGGAACGAAGCACATATGTATGACATAGATAACGGTATATTGGTAACTATTTTAAAGCACAAAACTTAATAAACAATAGAAATAACGATATAACAAATTGAATAAGAGAAACTTACTTAGGTATGGTCATCTTGACTATTAATGTTAACAGTGTTTACATAATTAAATTATAATTATCGCGGCGTTATTTTTACCGACTACATTGCAGAAGCTTATTTAAATGAACGATATATTTTTCGCCTACATTTTAGAACGGTGTTTAATTAACTATGTTTTCTTACTACAATGAATCTCCTTTATATTTACCAAACAATAACATATTTTGATTCTTAACCTTGCTGACTATAACATTCCTGTCTATCTTACAAATTCGTTTGTTATTGTTTATATGCTGAACGTGATACTTTCAATGTCAATCCATACAATGTTGACCTCTAATTCATTGAAATGTTTGCATAACTTCGTTACAGAATTTAAACTGAACTACTTGTACTAATTGTTTTGGTGTTTTTACTAATTATGTTTTTAAGGCTATTAGGGCCGTTATGAGATATCATCTGTTCTCAGAACAACCGCTTTACCCCAATTATTGGAAGGACCTGCCCTGTTATGGTATCGTAACAACCGCAGCACATCACGACGATGGGAAGATTTTCTGGCCTGCTTTCGCCAGTTCTATTTCCCGGTAAACTACTTGTTCGATATGGAAACCGCCATAAGCCGAAGGGTACAGCAACCGAACGAGCCGGTCACAAATTTTATTACCGACTTACAGACTTTGATCCGGAGACATGGTAACATGTCCTCAGAACAGGAGCTGACTTGGCTCCAGCGAAACCTTCTGCCAAGTTACAGGCAAATTCTATGGAACTGCGAAATTCCGAACATCAAAACATTTGTAGACAAGGCCAAGTCCGTAGAAGCTTTATTAAAAGAAACTTGTCCTCGCCAAGGTATATCCGTGCCCAATCAAATCCCACAGCAGAGCAGTACAACCCGCACCCTCTCTCCGTCTCGACACCCGATCAGAGGAGCATCACCGACGACCAGTAACCAGTACTATGCTGTTTCACCGACCAGGGAAAATCACCGGGAACACCGTATGGGAAATTTCCGAGCTTCGCCGCCACCCGTCCGCAGAACCGATATTGGGAACAGTACGTGCTGGAGGTGCGGCAGCCCGGGCCATATGAGGAGTCAATGCCAGTTACCGACGGCCCGCATATTCTGCTCACGCTGCGGTCGACAAGATATCCTGTCCAGAGACTGTCCATGCTCATCGAGGCAGGGAAACTAGAACGAAGCTGTGAGGGACCGAGGCCCTTACAGTTTCCGTCCGTTGAGTCCTCGGAAACAACCACAAAAGATGACAACCGCCCTTTTATCCAGGCAATTATTAAGGAACAGGCGTTTCAGGTACTAATGGATACCGGGGCGACTCGCCCATTTATTGGAAATAAAGTCGCCATGTATTGTTTGGCGTTAGGCATTGCTCCAAAGACCGTTCCGGATGTAATCACCCATGTTGCAGATGGCAACTCCGTAAATATCCGACAGGCGTATGATCTCGAATTAAAAATTGGGTCACCTATAATAAAACGCAGATTGCTATACTTACCATCCTTACAAGTCGATCTTCTGTTTGGAATGGACACTTTAAAAGAGTATGCATTTAGGACCGACCTCCGTTCCGCTTAGTGTTTTCTAGATAGCGAACCGATCACGCCGCCTCCCGTGGTATGTCACCAGCTCACTGATCCAGAACCGTCTGCCACCGACATAAATCATCCGCCTGAAATATCTCCCGAAGAACAGAGACGTCTCGATCAATTTCTCGCCGCCGAACTGCCTGCGTTTGAACAGATAAAGGGAACAACGCATCTGATTGAACACCACATACGGCTAACTAAATCCGAGCCCATTGAGCATATATACCGCCCTAGAAACCCGAAAATTCAGCAAATAATTAAAGAAGAAGTTGACCGCATGTTAGAAGAGGGTATAATAGAACCATCGTCTAGTCCCTGGAGTTCTCCGATAGTGATAGTGAAAAAAAAAGGATGGGACGCCCCGTTTTTGTATAGACTTCCGGAAGTTGAATGAAGTTTCTGTCAAGGACGCTTACCCGCTGCCGTATATCTCTGCCATATTAGATAAGTTAAGACGCGCTAAATATATTGCCACCCTCGACTTGCGCCAAGGATATTGGCAAATTCCTCTGACTCCCGAAAGCAAGTCCGTTACCGCTTTTACCTTCCCGGGAAGGGGGCTGTTCCAGTTTCGAGTGATGAGTTTTGGGTTGCATTCAGCGAGCGCAACGTTCCAACGCCTACTAGATGCTGTCATAACACCGGATATGGACCATCGTCCATATTGCATACTTGGACGACGTGATCGTACTAGGGGAAACTTTTGAGGAGCACCTCTATAACCTTAGAGAGGTATTCCGCCGGTTACGAGAGGCCAACCTTCAATTAACTCCCGAGAAGTGCCAATTCTGTCGCCGTTCCCTTAAATATTTAGGACACGTAGTCAACGCCCAGGGCATACATACTGACCCCGATAAAGTAGCGGCAATTAGGTCCATGCCGCCACCTCACAACGTCCGAAGTCTGCGACGATTTTTGGGAGTGTGTTCTTGGTACAGAAGGTTTATAAGGGACTTTTCTCGACGAAACTCCTGAAAAAGAAGGAGAAATGGAAGTGGGATAAAAGTCAGCAGCAGGCATTTGAAGAACTGAAAACTGGTCTCACGGAGGCACCGGTGTTGGCATGTCCTGATTTTTCAAGGCGTTTCACATTACAAACGGACGCCTCTAATGATGGTCTGGGAATTGCGCTGACGCAGGAAATGGAGGATGGCGAGCGTGTAATCGCCTACGCGAGCCGCACATTGACACCTCCCTAGAAGAACTATTCTGTAACGGAGAAAGAATGTCTGGCCATAATATGGGGTATAGACAAGATGAGACCATATCTGGAGGGTTACCAGTTTACAGTCCTGACTGACCACATGTCTCTACGGTGGCTACAGTCGATCCGTAATCCCTCTGGAAGATTGGCTCGCTGGAGTGTTTTCCTCCAGCAGTACGATTTTGATATCAAATACAGAAAGGGTTCTATGAATCGGGTGGCAGACACGCTGTCTCGAAATCCGTTACCGATAAGTGAGGAACCAGGAGAATATGCGTACTTCACCCGCGAAGACGCCAAGTGTCCCTGGTATGAAAATAAACTGACAGCAGTACAGAAAAATTCCGAATTGTTTCCAGACTATGCGATTCGAGAGGGAAAGCTGTACCGTCATTTCTGGGATTCCAATGACTTCACCGAGCCCGACGTCTACAATCCGTGGAAGTTATGTGTTCCTAAAAACTTTAGACGAGAAGTGCTGCAGCAAAACCACGACGCGCCGGCCGCTGGACATTTAGCGGTAGCTAAGACAATTAGCAGGATAGCCCGCACTTACTACTGGCCGGGGATGTTCCGTGACATAGCCCAATACGTACGTCAATGTGATCGGTGTCAGAAGTACAAGGTATAACAGCAACAGCCGCCGGGGTTGATGCAGCCCTACGCCACGAAAGGCCCGTGGGAAATTGTCAGTGTAGACCTGGTAGGACCGTTACCACGATCTAAAAGAGGACACTGTTATATGGTGGTAATGTTGGATAAGTTTACCAAATGGGTAGAAGTTAAGCCAGTGAGGAAGGCGTCAGCCAAAGCTGTGTCTGATGCCTTATTCGAGCAAGTAATTACGCGATTTGGGTGCCCAAAAACCGTCATAAGTGACAACGGTACTCAATTCGATAGTCGAATTTTTAAAGGGATGTTAAAAGAGCTGGGCATCAAACATCGCCTAACTCCTCCATATACACCCCAGGCAAAACCGGTGGAGAGAAGCAATCGTACGCTCAAGACTATGGTATCACAGTTCTGCGACCAGGACCAGAGTCGATGGGATGAGCGTTTACCAGAACTTGTGTTTGCTATGAATACTGCGAAACACGAGTCGACACACTTTTCTCCAGCATTTCTTAACTTTGGACGTGAGTTAGAAGTTCCGAACATGCTACCCGCAGTAGATCCGAATGTCGAAGGCGACGCTGAAATTGTTACCCCAACGGTCGCCCAGCATTGGAACCGACTCGAAAAGTTACGCGAGACATTTGAATTGGTACGGCTTAACCTCGACAGGGCCTTCTCACAGCAAAGTCATCATTATAACTTGAGAAGACGCGACTGGAAATCCACTCTAGGCGACCGCGTGTTAAGAGTTGACCGCCCGCTTTCATCCGCAGCGCGCGGCTTTGCAGCCAAGCTAGCCCCAAAATATGCTGGACCTTACACCGTCGGTAAGATCGTCTCACCAGTGGTATATGACCTCAAAGGTGCGAACGGTAAGTGGCTTCGCCATATTCACATTAAGGACCTGAAGCCATACCACGCGCCATCCGCACCGACACCGGGCAGCGACAATACGTTGTCATTTGATGGATGGACCCGCCGAAGTCAAACAGACAGCAAGGGAAGCCGTGCCCCAACGTCGGTATGCAGAGCCCTACGAAGAAGACCCTAAAGTGGTTGATTGCCCCCCATTCGTGAAAGACGTGCTAAAGACACAGTGTTCAGTGTAGTGTAGTGTTGTGATAGGATTAGGATTAGGTTAAGTTAGATTAAGATAAAGAGACTTCTTTGAACACTAGCGAGTTCCGGTTAGGCATTAAGTTAAGTTTTTGGTATTTCATTGCCGTCTAAAAAAAATAATATTTTTTTTGTAAAGTGAGGGGACTGTGTGATGAAGTATTATTTTCTATCGGTCTGTGGTACAAAACGCCTAACTACTAAGTAAGTAATTGATTAAATAGAAAATAATTAAATACAAACCATCTAAATATTTGCTAAAATATTTTCACCATGAAATATTTTAAGGCGATTTATATTTAATTAAACAGGTATTTCATACTTATTATCTTATCTGGTTGTGATAAGGTGATAAAATTCCAAGCATGCAGAGTTTTTGGCTGGCTATGAAATTCATATAAAAGGAGAAGCAACACGGGGCACAGGCAGTATTGTTAATTCAGCTGTTAAGTTTATTAAGTCGCCACGAGTCCGCACCGATTCCGTTTCCGTTTGCTGTCCGAGCGCACCTGGTTGGTCGATTTCCGTATCCGAAAATATTGTTATAGGTGAGAATTATCCGTTTTAAGTAATTCATATTTTGTAGCGAATTTTCATATTTTTAAATCATCACGCTTCTCAGTCCAAATCTCCTCAAGTGAATTATTTCTGGTTTTCCTGACCTGCCGCCGTTCCTATAGACAATTCCTGTATGTTAGATTGTCTTGCATTATTTTTGTGAGGATGCTGAGGATTCACAGCTCACCTAAATAATCGAGATATATTCATCTTGGTTTGATCCCGATAGGGACGCTGAGGATTCACAGCCTATCTAGGTCACTCCAAGTGATACTTTCCTTTCCAATTAGCCCTGTACACTTCATCTGGCTCACGGCTTTCCGCCCCATACAGTATAAGCTCTTGTGTTATTTTAGTGAGGACGCTGAGGATTCACAGCTCACTAAAGTAATCCAGATGTTTTCGTCCCGATTTGACCCTAGTGGAGATGCTGAGAATTCACAGTCCGCATAGGCCTCCGGGAACTGTCATCCCGTCTCTCCCGTCTGCACTTTTTCGTCTCCGCTGTCCCCTGCTTCGACGGAGAAGTTATAGCTAGTAGTCTGATGTTGTCTGTCGCTGTGTGTTGCCCGCCTACCGTATCCTCGCTTGAGTGAAATACCGTTGGTATCATATATATCTGAGCGAATCCGTACGCTTCGTCACGCACTAACCTTTACCGCTTTGGCGAGGTCCGCGGCGTGCCGATTGATGCTAGTATCCGCATATGTTATTTGTACATATTTTGTAAATATTGTGCTGTATATATATATATATATATATATATATATATATATATATATATATATATATATATATATATATATATATATATATATATATATATATATATATATATATATATATATATATATATATATATATATTTGTGTGTGTGTGTATATGTATGTGTATGTGTATATTTTGTAAATAGTTTCAAATCTGTAATATAGGGTTGGGTAAATTAAAGAAATTGATTAATTCTTATCTAACCCCTTATAATACAAAATCTGCCACACCTTTCGTTAAAACAGTAGTGGTCGGATCGCGCCGAGTTAGCAATTAAAGCACGCTCACTCGGGGGTCACTGAATTTAGCCTATGTTACCTAAAGGCTACCGAACCCTTCTCCACAGAGTTACCCAGGTACTTTGATCGTTATATCGGTCAGAGTTAAGTGAAGAGGTCGCAGACATCCTCAACAGGGAGTAAACCCTTTAAAATCTGGCGCCCGAGTTCCTCAGATAGTAACCGTCAATCCGTGTCACCGAAAAACGGTCTGCAAGCCAAGGCCTCGTCACAATCTTTCATATTTTAAAATACTTTAAAATAAAATAATTATGAAAGAAGTCTGGACGCAGCAAGTGCGCTATGATACTGAATTTTCATTAATATCTTTTTAATAGCATATACGTCTTTTCTTAATAAAAGCATGTATCAAATTTGGTTACCAGTATAACCTATATAGTGGAAACAATGTACCAAGTTTCATCAAAATAACACCATTGTTTGAAAACGTAGAAAAAAATAAACTTAAAATGTTCCTGAAAAAAACTGGTCTGATTTGCCTGGCCAACGACCATCTTTGAGCTATTTACCCACCGTTCAAGATATATTATTCACAGAAAACATTTCGATGAAACTTCCAACATCCGAAAACATTTTTTTACAATAACTCATTAAACATTTATTATTAATTACCAAAATTTTACAAAAATCTTACAAAAAATGATTTCTACGGGAAGGGGAAAAATTGCTGGAAAAAGTGACTAAATATTTTTTTACACAAGATTTTGCTAAAAGAATATATAAAACTCAAATGATATAACTAATCTGTAAATGAAATTAAAATTAAATAATTGTCACAAAAATCCATTACAACCTTATTTTCGACGAATCTGGTTGAAAAAATCAAAACTTCGTTGAATAATTTGTCACACAAAAATTCGCAACAAATGTTTCTTCAAATAAGTAGGAGAACATTCTTTTGCCTGGAAATGTTCTCTGTGAAGCCATATCAAAAGTATCTACTTCTGCATTTAGATCAGATTTTGAATATTTCTAAATTTATTTCTATTTTTATTAGCGAATTTTCTTGTACAAAATGTTTCTTGGGGCAGATCTACTAGGGAAACAGAGCGAATGCATCCTTTTGCTGTCCAGGTCACCAGACATAGAACATCTTGTTATGCCCGCTCTTTTGTCCCGAGGACTTCCATGTTGTGGAATTCCTTGCCGGCACATGTTTTTCCTTCTCCTCCGAACCTCCAAACCTTCAAGTCCAGAATTAACAAGTTGCCTCTTTCCTCCTTGTCGACACGCACGCTACGATAGTATTTAGGCTGTGAGCCCTCGTGGCGTGTTGTTGAAATAAAATAAAAACTATTTTAGAGTTGCTGTCAGAAAGGGGACTTCCTCTGATTCTTACATTGGTATTCAAATATTTAATCTTATTAAGAGAATTGCTATAGGATGATGTTTGTAGGATTTATTTGGGGAATTTTGTCCATAAATATGATAGGAAAGTAAGTAAAAACCTATATTTCGATTCAGTGTGCGGTAAAAGCATCATGTTGTATTTCCAACGATTAGTCACAGTACCTGTGAATCACAAATGTCAGTCATTTAACCCCTAGACTACCGTAATACGGAAAGTAAAGTATAATATTATTATTTATTTTTAATGTGCATTTTTGCAAATACATGCATTTTTGCAAATATTTTAAACAAATGAGAAGAGTAACATAAACCTAGGATATTACATACAGATTTGGAGATTACTTCTCTGGCTTCACTTTTGGTTGAAGGTTATCAACAGAGTTTTAAAGTGTATTTAATTATATAGGGCTACCTCGATAACATGTTAAAATAGCTTCCACATATCTGTATCAAAAGACATTATAATGTGAACACCTGATGTTAAATTTTTTTTTCTAAGCTGACCATAAATATGCTGGCTAGTTAAGGACACTATCAATAAATTAAAAGAAGCTTTGTTTTATACATTCGTTAAAAATATTCATTCTTCTTTGACTTTTTATGACAAGTTTCACCAAGTAAGGGCAACAACAATCAATGAAATAAACCTAGGACCTACTAATATACATTTCTTGCAATATTTACCATTTAAACCACATTCGTTATAGAAGCTTTATTTAAAAATTACTAATTTCCACATGTCAAATCCCCACTTTGCTATTTACAGACGAAATTTTCAAAGTAATTTTTCTCGTGCCTCTTTGCGAAAAGAAAAAGAAACGGTGGCTGTAATATTTCATAGATTTTGTTTAAGGCATACAATATCTGGGTATTGCGTCTTCTCTGATTTTTAGTGGGATTCAAATTTTGCTACATTAAATGCCTATGATTTTTTTTTACTTACAGATCTAAATTTAAATATATAGTTTAATTATTACAATGAGAACCTGGTTACCAAATTTGGTTGCCATAGCCCTGTTATTTCCAGAGATATGATTTTTTTCAAAAGAAAACCTAAAATTTTTCCAGAAAACTGGTCCAATTTTCCTGGCTAACGAACTTATACAAACCACTTGCAAAACGAAACTACTCACTCACCAACTATTTTTTAAGTTATCGGTGTGATACGTTCATACATACATATTATATATAAATATATAGTGTGTGTGTGTGTGTTGTCCGCTTTCATGGCTGCGGTCGTCAGACCATTCGCACATTTTTTCCGGCTTAATATATATATATATATATATATATATATATATATATATATATATATATATATATATATATATATATATATATATATATATATATGTTGCTATGGTAATTTTAATGTACCAGAAATCTAAATTTAGAAAAATGAAAAGAGAAAATTTTGGAAAATGTATGTAATTCTTATTACAGTATGTCTTGCCAAAGATGGGTTAAAAAGGGGGAATTTAAAGACAAAAGTCGATAAGCATGCAAGGGACTAAGTATTCAAATCAAAATAAATAAAAGTAAACACCTTCACGCATGATAATATCAAAAATATCATACAAAATTAGTATTTGCAATCAAAGTGTGCAACTTACAACAACAACAAAAACTAATTAAAATAAAAGATCAGCATTCCGAGGCTGAATCACGTCTCCATCTTTATAGGTGCGTTAAACGCAGCAAACACATCGTCAGAGTGATAAACTTTGGCACTATAACAATAAAATTCAATTAATTTAGGAAGCAAATAGGATAAAATGTGTGGAAAAATACGAACACAACATGATTAGAATGATATGAAGGTATGGCAATCAGAAATTATTGACATATTGTAGATTACCTGTTATTTTGCGATGTGGTCAAGAGTACAATTATAACGTAATAAGGAAAACTCCTTTCCACAGCAATTTTCATGATCAAAATTGACAGAAATAAGTAACTATATATATTGTGGTCCATATCAGTGTGACGTCCATTTAATTTTCAAATTGATAGTGCATGTCATTTAAAAATTTACATAATATGGCATTTCGGAATTTCCACAAAATTTGATAATACCTGTAAAATCAAAACAGATTTAATAATTTGAAAGCATTTGGTTGATTATATCATGATGAATCTCTAGAGTAACATAGTAGCAACGAAAATAATGGAAAATGAAAGAAAAATGCAACTTTTAACAATTGTCGAACATCATGTTACGAGAAAACGGCTTATGTATAATATTTGATATAATAGTGTATTAAACTGTATTTTTTTGACTGTATATATATATATATATATATATATATATATATATATATATATATATATATATATATATATATATATATATATATATATATATATATATAATTGTAGGTAAGTATATTATAAACAATTTTAGACTGGAAATTGAAATGTCAACAGATAAAAGAATTACAAATTTCATGTATAGATTATAAGATGATCACTGAATCACATCACATGTAAAATAGCTCTATGTAATCAGGAAATTGTCTAGAATAAGTTTTTCATTATATAATTTGTGTATTATAAAGATTAGCGGTCAGTAATTTTCATATTTATGGCAATTGTCAATTTTGAAAAATGGCAAGTTTGCCATTAAAATTAAGAACATACGGTATAATGAGACCACATGTATGGGGTATCAAAATACGCAGTTTTAAACAAGCTTTCTTTTAAAGTATAGCATGTTTGGCTAGCTGTAATATAAAAAAAATCCTATTATCGAGGCAGTTGAATTTAAGTAGCTAAAGAGACCACATCAGAACTTTAATTGATTTCCAGCATTTATTCTCAACAATTTTAGGTTATATTGTTAAAGGAAAATAATTAAATAAGTTTGACAGTGTCAACTTACCTGTTAATTTCTGCGATCTGATTATATATAATTGTTGGTAACTAAATTGGAACAAATATTATTCAATCAATTAATGGAAACTGGAGAATATATGGTAAATTAATGAATTCTTGTTGGAATTTTATTAGTAAATATTAAATAAAAAAAAAATAAACCAAACTGCCAACTGCCATTAGACTAGGCAAGGGATTCTTTTTTATCTTCATCTGATCGAAAGAAGTCTCCGTAAGAACGAAATTAGACCCAGAAACTATACACATAACCCAAATGTATAGTGGACAGAATAACTATTAAAACACATGGAGGCAAATACTTCAAGTGACATTTAAAGGTTGGTGAATGGAACCCATGTTATTTAGTTCAATAGCTATAAGCAATTAACAGAAAAAATAATAATTTAATAAATAATTAAAAAGGACTGTATCTACATAAAAATCGTGAGTACCTTTTCAAGGGAAGTTTGATTATTGTTAAGAATTTGTAATATTAATAAGAATTTTATAGTTAAGCAATATTTCTTTTCCTAATTAAAAAAACTGTTCTATTTGTTTGTTATTTAAATTTTTTGTTAATAAATTATCCATTTGTTTGAAATATATTTCATTATTAAGAAAAAAACCCAAAATCCTGAATCTCGTATAATCTCATAAAAAATTTTTATTAACAAAGTGGTGCATTTTTCGACTCATGAATCCAAGCTCTGAGATTTATTAATAATTCATTAATATAAGAAGATTAAAACAAAAAAAAACAATATATTTATACAATTTTATAAAGAGTCTCATGCAAAATTAACTAAAAGAAAATAAGGATTCCAAGAGCAAATGAATATAGCAGGTAAATATAATAAATATATTATTATCGTACATATAAAAATTCCCACACAAAGAGAAAAGTTTAATCGAATGACACCAAAAACGTTGGGTTAATAAAAACTAATATATATATATATATATATATATATATATATATATATATATATATATATATATATATATATATATATATATATATATATATATTGTCACGGGTTTTCTTGATAAAACAATGAAAGCTTGCCCGGCTTCTGGCCCGTCACAATTTAGGAAAAAGAGGAAAAATAAAGAAGAAGAGAAACAGAAATTAAACAAAACACAGAGAAGAGTAAAAGAGAAAGAATAGAGAATCGTTTCACGCTACACCCGGGAATTGGGACTTTAGCGTCTGCAGTTGGTAGCAGGTTCCGTAGATAGGTCACGACTGCTCGCCTATTTATAGTAGTGATGGGCAAAACAGTTATTTTCTAATTACAGTTGAAGCTGTTACTGTTATTTAAAAATAACAGTTGAAACTAACAGTTGAAAATAACAGGGCTGTTACTTATCTGCCTTTTCAACTGGGTAGTCGATCGATAGTCGATAGCGTCTCTCCTCTTTCTGTTATATGTTATTATACCAAATATTCAAATAACAGGTACCTACCTTCAGGCCTCAGGCGCCTAGGGTCTTCGGATTTCGGATTGTGAATTCCGATATTATGACAAAAAGATTAAGAGTTATGCTGGTCAGTGATGTGTCAGATATGCATTACATGTTTGCCAGATGTGGATGTCGAAAACAAAGAATAAAAATGACCCTGCTTTGAATGCAGAAGTGAGGGTTTTTTTTAAAGCGAATTTTCATTAAAAATATAATTTTCTCTATTTTAAACAATTTTTAAAATGCGCATAAAGTGTGCCAGGTGTCAATACAACCAATAAAAATAGATTCACGCTGCTTTGTGAATAGAGGCGTAAGGATTCCTTTTGTAGCAAATTTTCTTTTTTCTGAATTTTAAATTACCAAAAAATGCCCATAATGTGTGCCATAATGTGCCATATGACAAGACAATGATAGCTACCTAGGTCCCTTGTAAACGGATTTTTTCGAAAACTGGATAACTATGCTGTCAGACCGTCGCAACAGATTATCTGCTAACATAAATCTGCTGCTTATAAATAAACGAAAACGCTACTTATACAAAAATATGCACCAATCATTGTGTTCTAATTATTTATCATAAAACGGAAACAAATAATTTTTCCCTGACACGGACACAAATTCCTTGACTTTTAGTCAATTTTCACAGTTTTTCTCAATTTTTCCCTGATTTCCCTAACAAAAATTTTGCTTCTACAAATTCCCTGACTTTTACCGGTTTTCCCTGTTTTCCAGACGTGTGGGAACCCTGATTAAGCTTGTATTTGCAAAGGGACAATTTAAACATTTACTTCCTCATATATGAAAACTTTTATAACTGTCAAACACATATTTTTTCAACAATATTTTAGCTGATAGTTGCTTAAAAAATTCATGCAAATTGCAAATTTCATACAATAAATTTAAAAATTTTTGTTTCACAATAATTAATACTTATTGTTTGCATATATACACACACGTGTGTGTATATATATTGATATGTGTACACATATCAATATATATATATATATATATATATATATATATATATATATATATATATATATATATATATATATATATATATATATAACATTTCTTAGTTAGGAAAATGTAGGTAGTTATAAATTATAAAACATATTTTTTGTATGTACCTGGTACTCATATTTTTGTTAATCTTTCTATGTAATAAGCCCTAAATTTAAATTCTCGCAATTGTTTCATCAGTCCTAACATACCTCAAACATGAGCGACAGTTGTGATAAGTATGATCCTGTAATTATATTTTGTAACTAATATTTACTGTAAGGTATTGAGAGGGTGGTAGACTTGTCACTTTAACAGTTGTCACGCTCTATGCAACTTAACAGCCGTATCCACAACAGATTAAAATAATAGTAGATTTTCAACAGATTAACAGAATAACGTGTCAACCCTGTTATTCTGTTATATTGAGGCTCGGTGGTTAGACACGCCAACGTTCAAGTAACAGTTGAAATTTTGTACCTGTTATTTTCTTGATGGGATAACACCCTGTTAACGTTATTCCAAAATAACAGTGGAAAAATAACAGATAGTTGAATAACAACCCATCACCAATTTCTAGTGACGAGTGCAACGTGAAACAGAAATACAAGAACAGTTTTTAGGGTTAATGATTTATAAATTACTCGACAGCTAAATAAATACAATGGTAAGTGAAATTTTAATCGCTGGATTTACAACAATATTAGTGTGGAATGGTTTACATTAAGTAACAGTTGTCTTTTTAGGCTGACAGCGATGGTAAAAAGTATGATACCGTGCCCGATACAATGGTTAACTTCACTTATTTTAACAAAGACGCAGAAATATCCCCGTAAAGTCGACTGTTCGAGTTTACACACAATTACAAAATTCAAATATTATGGAAGAAAAGTTCAAATGTTAACTTAAAGGCAGGTATGGCGTTATAGTCAGCTGATTGTAGTTGAAATCCAGCAACAGTTATACAGAACAGACAAACAAAACTTCGTGGACTTATCTGGGTGTACGTTCGTGTCTTTCCACGTCTTTGGGTCCGCAGGTGTGAGTGACTGACCCAGTAAAGGTAGAAGACCACCAGACTTCAGCCCCCGACAAGAAACCCCAAAATAGATGAGGTTTCTTGTTCCACAGAAAAATAAACAATATCCACTGAACAATCAAAGTTATTAATTGTAAAGCAACAAAATCCAGCTTCTAGCTGCAGTCAACCTTACTGTTCAGTTACAGGATAATTAATAAAAATAACATTTCAGGTGAATATTAATCATTTTCCAAAGAACAAAAAACCTTTTGATAAGAAGTGATAAGAGATGTTGATATTTCATTTTAAGTGAATTTTTATTAAAGTTCAGAATTATATCTGGTAGAAAGAGAGAGAGAGAGAGAGAGAGAGAGAGAGAGAGAGAGAGTGAAAAAGATGACACTATAAACTGAAGAGGGAGATAGACAAACATGGATAGTCAAAAGAGAGAAGGAAACAGTACATATATAAAGACAATTGCTTTTATTTAAAAATGTAAACAAAACCTCCAACTTATTTGTTCACATTTTGGACTTAGGTTAATTTTTACCAGTGAAGATGGTTGTTTATTTGTATTTAACCTTAAGCTACAACAGAAGTGAACGTGTAATTGGTGCCTCTCTAAGGTTTTACAAGTGTGCAATACAAACAAACTATTTATAAAGCAAAACATGCAAACTGTTATCTACAGAGTGTTCACAAGTGAGTATTATGCCCCTATATTTACTATGTTTTTCCACCCCGGAAGTTAACAAGCTGGTAGAAATCTTAAGAGAGGTTTAGAACCGTCTCACTCCCCCCTTTCTTTAAAAGAGGTAAAACTGGCACAGATTTACCGATAGAAAAGTTGAATGATAGGCAATCTGAAAGACAACCTATCCCTGATGGCGTGTCATTCAAAAGGCCCAGCCTCCTTGAGAAGAACCATGTATCGTAGCCACTAGACAATACCGGATGGCTTTGAAGCAAAAAAAAATAAATTATTATTGGTGGTCTGAAGGACTGAGGTTCCTCCCATGAGTCACCATCTATTTGCCCTGTAGAGTGGTTAATCCCAAAAGCTTGGTGTGTGGACTCTTGAACTCTCGAACAATTTCAGTTCACCAAAAGTCCACACTTTACATAAGGAGTGCCTCTCATCCAGCTCCTAGCTGTAGGTGATCTTTAAACTTAAGACACCTTTTGCGAAGCACTACCTTACCTCCCCAAGACAAACTCCGGTGACAAACAAAAGGAGATCCTCAGCAAGTTAAGAGGTAGTCTGAGGGACTACCAACCTAGAATGGTTAGTAAGTTAAAAGGATTGGTAGCCCGAAGGACTACCAACCTGTGTTAGAGCAAGTTAACGGGTTGGAAGCCTGAAGGACTACCAACCCGTGTTTAGAGCAAGGGTTGATAGCTTGAGGAGCTAACAACCCGTGGTCCCACCACCCACACCATCCGCTGGTTCAACAAAATCAACCGCAGGCTTGAGATCCTGCACGTGCCAAACCCCAGCCGGGCAACTAACGTCATCTGCCAGCTCGTATGTGCAGTACCCCTTCTTCCGTTTAACAGTGAAGGGGCCCACATACTTAGGACACAGGCCAGCCTTAACGCCCTTTACGGCATCGGACTGAACCTGGTTCCTCCGCCAGACATGGTCGCCAGCATTGAACTCGACCGTTCGACGCCGTAACTTGTAATAATGGCGGTTCCTTTCCTGTGCAGACTCAAGCCTTTGCTTAACTTGTCGGAACAACTTCCGGAATCCGTCCACTCGCTTCTGGGCTTCCGTTGGTGGAGGAGGGTCATCTTCGGTGTCGTCTCGTAACCGATATTGGTATTCCTGGCCATCTGAGAGATGCTCCCGCCCAAAGTTAAATAAAATATGGGGTATGACCTGTGACTTCACTTTTGGAAGTTCTGATAGCGCAACCAATCGCATCTAGGTTGTCAGCCCAGGTACCGTGATGTTGTCCGATATAACAAGATATCATGGTCTTGATAATCTTGTTATACCGTTCCACCGGATCAGCCTTGGGGTTGTAGTAGGCTGTAAAGTGGATCCGGGTGTGGTACCTCTCACACAGGCCCTGGAACTGTCGGCTGCGCATCTGTGGACCATTGTCACAGATCAGAATTTCCGGTACCCCATATACGTGGAACAGGTCTGCTTCCACATGCTTAGCCAGAACTTTGGACGTCGCAGAACGCACGGGAAAGAGCAGGACATACTTACTGAAGTAGTCACAGATGACCAGGAGGTGTTTGTAGCCTTGACGACTCCTCGGAAACGGACCCATGAAGTCTAGCGAGACCATTTGCCAAGGTCTTTGGACTTTTGGGCGAGTACCCATTAAGCCCGCAGGCAGCTTTTGTTCAGGCTTCTGATGAGCACATACAGCACACTGCCGGACATAACGGCTGACATCGGCTACCATCTTGGGCCAGGTGAAACGCTGGTGAAGCCTCCAGTAGGTCTTGTAGGAGCCGCAATGCCCGGAGCGAGGGTTGTCGTGGTGTTCCCTCATGATGGCTCAGCGGCAGTCCTTAGGTACGACCAGTTTCCAGTTGTCGGCTTCTGTGAGCAGGTCGGAGAAGGAGCAACGGACATGCTTGTATAATAGCCCCTTTTCGATCCGCCACTGGGGATATTTGTCAGGCCTGGCATTTACCTTAGCCACCATGCCAAGGTACCAGTGGTCAGTGGTGTTGATGAAGCCGTTAGCTGGATAAGGCGCAACCTGTATCGTGTCTACCTTCAGGGGTACTGACCTGGAGAGGAAGTCGGGGACCACATTTTCCTTGCCCTTCCGGTGGAGGATGGTATAGTTGAAGGGCTGTTTATCAGAGAGGACATGATTCAAAATGGAGGCCTTATTAACGAAGCGTTGAGCCCGCTGGCGGCCTAGCAGGAGCTCGGCCTGTCGTTTTTTGGACAATGACAGGACGACTTCCCGGTGCGACCGCATTGGTTGCACCTTGTTAGCAGGGGACAGTTGGGTAGAATGTGGCCGGGCTGTTTACAGTGCCAGCAGATGGTATTGCGAGTAGGAGTTGGTTCCTGAGAACTGTCAGCTTGAATGGCAGAAGCTTTAAGGGGTCCGCCGGCTCGATGGTATGCCAGCAGGGATTGTTAGGAGGTGGACAAAATTGTTTCGCTCGCCACTCAGATTCTTCCACGCGCCTGCCCAGATGTATAAGTTCATCGATAGAGTCTGTCTCATGGAGTGCGAGGGCAGTTTGAAGGTAAGGTAACAGATTTCGGCGGATAACCTTAACCTGCTCCCTTTCCTCCGGGGGTGAAGAAAGTTTATTGAAAAGAGACTGTATTGTAGAAATAAAAAGATGGAGTTTTTCATCGTGCCCCTGGGTTCTTCGACGTATCTCCTCCATGAGAGTGAGCTCGTAATCAGCCGGCAGAAAACTGTAACGAAGTTCTCGCACTAATCCATCCCAGTTATGGAATCGGTGTTTTCTGGTCCTATACCACAATAAAGCATCCCCGTTTAGCAGCTCTGATGCCGACTGGAACAGACGCTCCTTGCTGACCCCTCGAGACAGAGCCATCTCCTCGACGTCCTCAATGAAGGAAGTGACACTCGAGGTGCCATCGAATTTTATGTTCCAGCGTGACAAAGATTCTAGGGAAAGATGATGTACATAAGTCTGGGGATACAGTGAGGTTTGCGGTCGATGTAGAGTCCCAGGCCCTTCAGGTGCACTTGATTGCCCAAAACACTCAGGCTGATGTTGTGGTGAATTAAAGTTGGCAGAAGGGATGGGTGTCAAATTTTCTTGAGGCTGTCTGGGAGAAAGACTGGGTTCCTTAACAATATATCGGAGAGTTGACGAACCTCGGGGTGGCTGAGTAACTGGGAACCCTCCAACCCGACTTTGCGGAACGCTAAAATTTTCGAGCCTCTGCACCAGGGCTAAAACGTTGTCATCGTGCTCCTTTGTTGCAGAGGTCACGAGTACCGCGGGCGCAGAAGTAGAAATCTCCTCCCAGGTTGATCAAGTTCCCCACTGGCGACTCTCTGACCGAGCCTGCAACGCAAGGTTTCACCTCCGGCAGAAGTAAATTAGGTTCGTCCAAAAGAGACCTATTCACTGATGGCTGACATAACCTTGCAATCTTCTGTGCGTCTACCAAGGACTCAAATAAGCTCTGACACATGAATTCCAGATTGCCTTTCCGGTCTTGCAAGAGTTTGGTGGTAGCGGAAATTCTTGACAGCCTACCTTGGACGTGGTACAGCCTGGACCGGATTCGTTGGTACTCATTCAGCGCGTTACTTGCATCAAACGCCTGAATGTGCCCAAGCAGTTCATCGAGCTTTAGTGAACAAACGTAAAGCTCCACCTCCGGATCCAGGTCTGTCTACACCACTGGCATATTCCAAACTTTTCTTAAGTTCTGGCGTTTTTCCGCCACCGTTCCCCCCACTTGATAGCCTCTTATTTCCAGTTCATGTGTCAGTTCGTCCCCTAACAGTCTGTTAACCTCCATGGTGTACTAACAAGACACAACACCAGGACACAAGTCAGTGAACAACACCCAATAGATAAAGTGATAATAATAAAAATATATATAAAATTACTCTTTTAGTTATGCACACCTGTAAAATCCTCGCTGTATGTGTATATACGCCAAAGAAAAATGTAAATATTTAAATTATTATTAATATTAGAGGGGAAAAATATATGTATTACAATGTTTGGTTAACTTTTTTCCTCTAAACCCCTCCCTTCCTTCGTTGAAGAAAAGAGAGAACACCTACACAAAGCGAGAAAAGAAAAAAACCTAATGTGACAGGTAAGAAGCAATAATTTAAAAAAAATGTGAAAATTCGCCAATATCTGCGTACGTAAATTTAAAATGTTAAAATAAAAAAAACGAAAAGTCGCTACTGTACTGAAAAGAAAGAAAGAGAAAAAAGGAAGTACGGGTAGACCCACGTTGGGCGCCAATTAATTGTCACGGGTTTTCTTGATAAAACAATGAGAGCTTGCTCTGCTTCTGGCCCGTCACAATTTAGAAAAAAGGGGAAAAAGAAAGAAGAAGAGAAACAGAAATTAAACAAAACACAGAGAAGAGTAAAAGAGAAAGAATAGAGAATCGTTTCACGCTACACCCGGGAATTGGGACTTTAGCGTCTGCAGTTGGTAGCAGGCTCCGTAGATAGGTCACGACTGCTCGCCTATTTCTAGTGACGAGTGCAACGTGAAACAGAAATACAAGAACAGTTTTTAGGGTTAATGATTTATAAATTACTCGACAGCTAAATAAATACAATGGTAAGTGAAATTTTAAACGCTGGATTTACAACAATATTAGTGTGGAATGGTTTACATTAAGTAACAGTTGTCTTTTTAGGCTGACAGCGATGGTAAAAAGTATGATACCGTGTCCGATACAATGGTTAACTTCACTTATTTTAACAAAGACGCAGAGATATCCCCGTACAGTCGACTTTTCGAGTTTACACACAATTACAAAATTCAAATATTATGGAAGAAAAGTTCAAATGTTAACTTAAAGGCAGGTATGGCGTTATAGTCAGCTGATTGTAGTTGAAATCCAGCAACAGTTATACAGAACAGACAAACAAAACTTCGTGGACTTATCTGGGTGTACGTCCGTGTCTTTCCACGTCTTTGGGTCCGCAGGTGTGAGTGACTGACCCAGTAAAGGTAGAAAACCACCAGACTTCAGTCCCCGACAAGAAACCCCAAAATAGATGAGGTTTCTTGTTCCACAGAAAAATAAACAATATCCACTGAGCAATCAAAGTTATTAATTGTAAAGCAACAAAATCCAGCTTCTAGCTGCAGTCAACCTTACTGTTCAGTTACAGGATTATTAATAAAAATAACATATCAGGTGAATATTAATCATTTTCCAAAGAACAAAAAACCTTTTGATAAGAAGTGATAAGAGATGTTGATATTTCATTTTAAGTGAATTTTTATTAAATTTCAGAATTATATCTGGTAGAAAGAGAGAGAGAGAGAGAGAGTTAAAAAGATGACACTATAAACTGAAGAGGGAGATAGACAAACATGGATAGTCAAAAGAGAGAAGGAAACAGTACATATATAAAGACAATTGCTTTTATTTAAAAATGTAAACAAAACCTCCAACTTATTTGTTTACATTTTGGACTTAGGTTAATTTTTACCAGTGAACTTAGATGAAGATGGTTGTTTATTTGTATTTAACCTTAAGCTACAACAGAAGTGAACGTGTAATTGGTGCCTCTCTAAGGTTTTATAAGTGTGCAATACAAACAAACTATTTATAAAGCAAAACATGCAAACTGTTATCTACAGAGTGTTCACAAGTGAGTATTATGCCCCTATATTTACTATGTTTTTCCACCCGGAAGTTAACAAGCTGGTAGAAATCTTAAGAGAGGTTTAGAACCGTCTCAATATATATATATATATATATATATATATATATATATATATATATATATATATATATATATATATATATATATATATATATATATATATTTGTGTGTGTGTGTTATTATTATTATTATTATTATTATTAATTATTAAAAATGTTGAATTGCATTACATGAAACATTTACATAATGAAGCTAATTCCAAATCGATACACCACAATAATAATACTGCCCACATAATATACATCATATATACACAAATGAATGAACAAAAAACACACACATATAAGCCACATAATATATGTACACTAATTACATTTCAAGTGTCTGTGAGAAAATAAGAGTTTGTTGACAATTTACTTCGCAGAGGACATTATCAATACACCATCGCGTCTTGAATATTTCGATGTTTTTCTTTCCCAAAAACCATGCGTATTCAATTGTTATTCGGCGTCTCAACATTCTTTTTAAGATTACTTTATATGGGACAAATGAACTTCTTCCATACAGAACGTTAGTGAACACACGATATATTGTTGTCTTTGCCATACTGAAAAGGAAATTGGCCAAGTTGTGTTTATGCGTTCTACCTTCAATTCCACAATATATATCTCCCATTGATATTGTCTTTTCTGGAAAGAGCTCTTTTAGCATATCTTGAATTAATGTCCATATCGCTGTTGTTTCATGACAGGTGAAAAACATGTGCCAAGAAGTACCTACTTCGTTTAGGCAAAATGGACACAAATTACTGTTACGTAGACCAGCACTTTTCAGAAAGACGGGATCAGCTAATCGGTTTTTGGCTAGCCTCCACGAAATTTCAGATTCCCTCCCCAACGTTAAGACATTAAAATATGTTGACCAATGTATCTCCCGATCTGTCCAGGCACCCTCCAAATTTTCGTCCATTTTGAAAAACAAATCAGTAAGCCACCTCTGGAGTTGTCTTCGATTTATCTTCAAGATGTTGGTATTTTCACCCGTTTCCTTTATCAATACAAGTTTGTAGGGTTGTTTTTGATTCGGTATTGCTTTTAAACTTACTAAATATGGATTCAAAAGGGATTTAACTCTTTCGTAATGAAGTATCAATTGTTCTCTAACTATATATGATCCAGAGCTAATCATTTTCAAGATCGCCTGATTTGGCAGCCAAGATTCTTCTACCATAAAGTCCGCTACAGATCTAAAGCCAAAAACTGCCCATTCGTCTACAAACAATGGTGGTTTCATTTTATTAATTAGTTTTGTGTTTGTAGTGGGGATATTTTTGAGGTCTTGTATTGAACAGGGAAAATTTTCTACTTTTACATTTGTATTCTGTATAGCTTCTAGCAAGAAATCAATATATGATATTGGTTGACATACTTTGACAAATTCATTAGAAAAGAAGAACCACTGCCAGGATACTGCATAGTTATTGGAAGAGATAATAAAGTGGTTCATCATGATCTTCCATTTGACATCTGAACTTGTATTGATAAATCTCTCTGCAGTACATATTCTAAAGGCCTTAATTTTTGATGGTAAGTGTACTAGACAAAGTCCGCCTTGCTGTGTTGTAACGCATAGATATTTAATTGTGGTCCAGTGCTTCTTATTCCAAATGAAATTGATAAACATTTTTTGAAAATGTTCCACTTGTTTTGTTGTAAAAGGGAGTATCTTAAAGTGATGCCATAATTTTGGAGCTATAAACTGATTTAGTATTGTTTTCCTACCAACTATTGAAATGGGTGGCATTCTCTGTTTCCATTTATCCAATGAACTGTTTAGTTTATCTGTAAGCTGCTTGGCGGCATACTCCGTATCATCCCTAATATTACTAGAGAATCTGATACCAAGGACTGTAATGTATTCGTTTGACCATTGAAAACCCAAAGGACGATCCATACGTTGTTTCCATTGACCGCTCCAAAAACCTTTTGACTTTTGTGAGTTGAGTTCATCTCCAGATTGTGAAGAATATATATTAAATGATTTCTCCACTTTGTTGAAATCAGTGTTTTTTTATATAAAAACTGTAACGTCGTCGGCATATGCATTAACAGTAAGTGGTAAGGCCGGAGTATGAGGGAGAGGGTAACCTTCAAGGTGTGATCTACAAAGGGTTAGAAAAGGTTCTATTGAAAGTGAATACAGGGGCCCCGAAAGTGGACATTCTTGTCGTATTCCTTTTTGAAATGCCACTTCTCCAGTAATGTAAGATCCAACTCTGACATGAAAAACAGCATTCTTATATAGGGTTCTAACTGCTTTACAGAAATTCGTTCCAAGATTTAAACCTTTAAAAGATGAAAGAGATAAGTATGGTTTATCTTGTCAAATGCAGACTTCTAATCTAGGTTTAAAATAGCTATGGGTTTATTCTCTTCATTTGCATATTGTAGTACATCTCGCTGAAGATGCAGAACATCGTAAATGGTCCTACCCGGTACAGCATAGCATTGATCTGCATCAACGATGGTGCCAATTACTTCCGACAGCCTCATAGAAAGAGCTTTGGCAAATATCTTGTAATCTGTTATCAGAACCGAAATTGACCTCAAGTTGTCTATTTCCAGTAAATCACCTTTCTTTGGAAGCATTGCTATAACAGCCTTGGTTACAGATATAGGCAGCTTTCCCACTCTTATTGACTCTGTTATCATATCAAAGTAGACATTTTTCAGTTCATTCCAAAATTGGGTGTAAAACTCTGTTGTAAGTCCGTCTATGCCAGGCGCACTTCCTTTGTTGAGAGTAGCCAACGCTGCAGAAAACTCTTTGACGGTAAAGGGTTGATTTGTTGAGGTGTTGTTAACATGAGATAGTTTTCTAAGATTCTCATATAAAATGGACTTCTCATTTAGCAATGTTTTCGATTCTTTGTGTTTGGATTCAAAAAATGACTTTACATATGCACATAATTTGATTGGCTCTCTTATAATTTCACCATTATTAGTTTTAATTTTCCCGAGAGGCTTATACGTAGAAAAAACTCTTTTGTCCAACACTGGGCGATCAGAGTTTGTAATATTGTCGTATCGAGACCTTTGCAGAAACGTTTCGGTTTTTCTGTGATACCAGTCCTTTATGGTTTTAATGGTGTCAAAAATTTCACATGTGTCTTCTGATGTTGTGAGCTTATGAGTAGCCTCCTTCAATTGACGTTCAAGATTCTGATACTCAAATTCGCCATTTCTCTTAGACTGACGTGTGTAAAGTATTATGATACTTTTAATATCCAACTTGAAGTGGTCCCACCATTTTAATATATCGCAGTTCTGTGGTTTGCTGTCTACTTCCTTTTTTATAAATGTTTGAAGACATTCTTCTTATCAAACTTCCAATATGCTGATTGTGAACCTGGCCTTCTTTGGGATTGAAAAATTGCTGATATGGCAAAATGATCTGAAAAGGACCCATTGATAACAGAGTTATTCAAATATTAAAGAGCTTTTTGCGAGCAGTATATTCTGTCAATTCTGGACGCTGAGTGTGGTATAGTAGGTGTTATGTACGTAAAGCCACCTTTATTTTTGAAATTTTGCCGCCAACAGTCTTGGAAATTAAAATGATCTACTATTTCAGACAGCTTTCTAGCAATTTTGGGGTATCTTTCTCGAGAGCGATGTCGATCTAATGACTCGTCTAATGTGCAATTAAAATCTCCAGCAAAAACTACATGTTCGTCCTTGACCGACAAAGACATCAAAAAACTTTCTAGTTGTTGTAGTATTTGATGAGCTAAATTCTCGCCATGGGGAATGTACAAACCTATTATATGCCACACACCTTCTGGTGTTTTTACAGTGATTCTTTGTAGGTAACTTTCATATAAAACCTGGTGACTCACTACTTGGATATGGCGTGCTTTTTTGACAGCTATTAATGTTCCAGTATAATTTTCCGAAGCCGGATTAACAAAAAAATTATACGTGGATTGGTTGATAAAACTCACAGTGATTTCTTTAATATTGGTCTCTTGAAACAAAACTACGCCTGGATGATGTTTTTCTAAAAAACATAGCATTTGACTAAACTTATATTCGCTTTTAATACTTTTGGTATTTAGAGTAGTAATTACAAATTTATTCTGCATTTTTAATATAATTGGTATTATTTTTGATTGATCAATTGATTATAAGCTTTAACTAAACTTTGTCAGTACTTTCCACAGAGAATGATCTCGAAGAGCATGATGATGCCCGTGATGAACAGACATACTCTGGAGGTGACATGTTGGTTTTCCCTTCTTTAGATAAAGCCTTCTTTAGAGCAGTAATTAGTCTTTTGCATCTCTCCCTAAGAGCTCTCTCTGAAATTAGGTGTTGTGCTGACTTTATAAGTGAAATTAGTCCTTCTATATCATCGGTGTGTTCCCTGGCAAATGCTAGTGGGTTGTTACTACCCTTAACCTGTTTAAGGAATTGCGTAAAATGTAGGTAATCTAAGGGTAATGCAGTATACTGAGACCAGAGTGTCTGTATTTCACTGTGTGTGTGTGTGTGCGTGTGCGTGTGCGTGTGCGTGTGCGTGTGCGTGTGCGTGTGTGTGTGTGTGTGTGTGTGTGTGTGTGTGTGTGTGTGTGTGTGTGTGTGTGTGTGTGTGTGTGTGTGTGTGTGTGTGTGTGTGTGTGTGTGTGTGTGTGTGTGTGTGTGTGTGTGTGTGTGTGTGTGTGTGTGTGTGTGTGTGTGTGTGTGTGTGTGTGTGTGTGTGTGTGTGTGTGTGTGTGTGTGTGTGTGTGTGTGTGTGTGTGTGTGTGTGTGTGTGTGTGTGTGTGTGTGTGTGTGTGTGTGTGTGTGTGTGTGTGTGTGTGTGTGTGTGTGTGTGTGTGTGTGTGTGTGTGTGTGTGTGTGTGTGTGTGTGTGTGTGTGTGTGTGTGTGTGTGTGTGTGTGTGTGTGTGTGTGTGTGTGTGTGTGTGTGTGTGTGTGTGTGTGTGTGTGTGTGTGTGTGTGTGTGTGTGTGTGTGTGTGTGTGTGTGTGTGTGTGTGTGTGTGTGTGTGTGTGTGTGTGTGTGTGTGTGTGTGTGTGTGTGTGTGTGTGTGTGTGTGTGTGTGTGTGTGTGTGTGTGTGTGTGTGTGTGTGTGTGTGTGTGTGTGTGTGTGTGTGTGTGTGTGTGTGTGTGTGTGTGTGTGTGTGTGTGTGTGTGTGTGTGTGTGTGTGTGTGTGTGTGTGTGTGTGTGTGTGTGTGTGTGTGTGTGTGTGTGTGTGTACAAGGTGGCGCATTGAAAACCAAACAGACCAATTTGCGTCCAGAGAATTTTTTTAAGAAACGCTGAAACACGTCAATTTTAATATTGGGTTAGCAGGGGTGTGTATGTGTGTGTGAGTGTGGCTGTCAATGTCTAATTAAAACTTATCTTTCTCTATTTTTCTTACAATTTTGAAATGAATTTGCATAGACATGTAGGTATTCGGTATTCGTAATGAATGAAACTGCCTTCCTTCCATTGCTAGCCACGTTTACGGCCGTTGCTTGGTCACTTGGCTTTTACTCTGTAGCATTGTAGCGCAAAGCTTGGTGTGGCGTGGTGTTGATGTGTTTTGTTATAACGTCTCTTTGCTGTTATAGGTTTTAGCGATTTTTTTCTGAGAAAAACTGTAAGAAAGTGTTTGTTTAATTATTATACGTTTGTAGTGGTAAGTATTAACACAGCCCCCTGTTATTTATCTTCATGGATACTTATTTTAATCATAACCTCAACAACGTAAAATTAAAATACTGTGAATTTAATGGCATTGTTTTAGTTGTTTTTTTAATCAGTATATTAATTATTACATTAATATGATTATTAATATTGTAGGTTTCAGCACAAATAACTTTGTTCTTAAGTTTCCCAACAGTACTTATATTGAAGTAACTACAAATTGATTGGACCAAAATATACAAATTTGTTGCTGGCCTTCTAAAAGCAAGAATACCAAATTTTTTATTATAAGGAAAATAGAACCGGATCAAACTTGGCAGAAATTTAATGAAATTGTTTAATTAAGATCTTTTAAGTATAATATAAATTCGTTATATGCCTAATTAAGTGTGGTTATAATATTATATGTTTATGAAATTTCATAGAGTTATTGCCTAAAAGGGTTCACCAAAATTTAGAGGATAGTGAAGTGAAACTGCTCCCTGTCAGAAATAGACTAACGTTAAAGAAACAAAATACAACACAAATAATTTAATACAGTGTAAATTAAATAGGTAAAAAGTATTTCGTTTAGTTTCAGTTACGTCACAGCACTATACAAGTACGATACAAGAGAAAATTAGATTGAGCAGAAGGATTATTAAGACACATTTAAAATTTATTTTATCTTAATTGTAACTTTATTCTTGCTTGTATTTTGTGATATTTTTTGATAATAAATTCATTTTTGTTATATTGTCACATCCGTCTCTACGAGAATTAATTTTTTGAACTCTGTTATACTTCTATGGTCACAGGCAGCTTGTAAAGTGTGTTGGTAACATCGAACACTCTGGATTATATTTCTAGAGGGAACCAGAAGTAACAGGTATGGAACAATGCAGAAAGCTCTAGAATCTCTATGGACATTAAAAATAGACGAGCCGCAGATAGAGTGAGTTAGTCAGTAGTGAGTTATTGTTGGTGCTGATTCCGTGATGATAGAAAGTGAATAGTGAAATATAGTTCTATGGATATTTGTAAGAGAGGAACGTCTAAGTTGGTGTGTTTATGGTCGGAAAATATTAGGTTATAATAAATTAGTAGTTTTAAAAGATATATTTTGTTAGTCAACAAATCCAGCACCCCAAATAATGTAACACCTGGTGTCAGAAGTAGGATTTTCAAGCTGCTAGAGGAAATATTTTCCAGAATAGGCATTGAACACCGTGAACAATTCTAGAATCTCTGGAAGATCAGTGTCAGCAGTAATTCATAACTGAGTGTGTTCTTGAAACAGAACAAACTGTGTACCAGCTTTAAGTACGTCTATGTCTAAGATACCTAGTGCATCAGCCAATATGGACACGCCGCTTTATAATAGATTAAAGCAATAAAAGAAGAAGCTGGAAAAAGAGATGAAGAAGCAAGGAAAAGAGACGACGAAGCAAAAGAAGAAACGAGAAAAAGAGACGAAAAACCAAAGAAGAAACGACAAAAGGAGATGAAGAACTCAGAAAAGAGACGAAGAGACAAAAGAAGAATTGAAAATAACAAAGAAAATTCTACAAGAACGGGCCAGCAGAATTGAGAATATTACTTGATGTGTGGACGAACGTATGAAGCAAGTAAAAGACAACATATTCCAACATCTAGAAAATTGAATGAGGGGTATCAGCGACGATGTACATGACAAGCTGACGAGTGTGCAAGAGGTGCAGGCGGAGGTACAGGAGAAAATGCAATCACTAGAAAATAAGTATGACACCTTAGCCAAGGGAAACATCAGACTTCGTTAACTGTAGCTCTCAGAGGACATTCCCTAGATGTGCTTCAAGGGATTCCTAGGGAAGAACAGGATAGTTTCGAGAGCATTTGGTATTACCTAGAAATGAGATTTGGAGACCAGCACTTACAAAATCAGCTGTCGCTGCAAACATTCATTGACGGCATCAGGGATACCGACACTCAACAGGCGTTGAAAACTGCGAGACAAAAACTACAACGCTGCTTATACGTGAGAATTTGAATCTACCAAGCAAGCTGCTAAAGGCAATGTGCGAGTTCGAAGTCTCCAAGTCCCAGGAGAAGAAAATAACACTGATTCTGCCAAGGTCATGCAGCACTAGAGAAGATAGTAGAAAAGACGAAGCTTACGCTTCATAAGGACGCTGTCGGAACTGTGGCAAGGTGGGGCGCATAAGAAGTGAATGCCGAGATCCGAAATCATCATCAACCAACGCACAGGAAAACTAAATTCAGAAAGGTTTATAAGGCGAGAGCTGGCTGCCCACCACAATGCCCCTAAGTCGACTATTTCACTGGTCAACGATTCTGGCAACACGCTCTTCGTAGACGGATATATTAGCGACAAGAAGGCTGAAAAGGCTGCAAACACCAGAGCATGTAGAACAATTATCCATCGTGATATTGCGGGCCAAGTGGCAGACATTATAAAACCAGAAGACAATGGTCTTTTTAAGAAAGCTTTACTAGTCTGAAACTCTTGTTCATGCAAAAGAACTGTCTGCTGTCAGAATAGCTAACCTTAAAAGCTTTGATCAGAAGATTCCCAAGGGCTCCCAAATCGGAAGATTCTCGTCGGTAATCATCATACGGCGTTGTCACGACCAAGAGGAGCCAGCCTCGCCCATCTCAGATAAACCACTTCAAGAGCAGCTACGCGACGTTTAAGCAGAAGCTAGAGGAAATGTTTCTCCACAGCAGAAGCAATAAGTTGATAAATTGCTGTTTAGCAACGTTTTCGTAACCGACAAGAACGATTTTGGAAGAACCTAGTAGACTCATCTAATTGAGACTGAGACATCTGTACCAATCAAGCAACCACTGAGCAGGGTACCAATGACAAAACAACACGAAGTTGACACCATTCTAACAGGGAGATGAAGCAGGTACGAGTTATTGGACCATCGCAAAGCCCCTTGGCCGCTCCAGTAGTGTTAGTTAAAAAGAAAGATGGCTCCACGATGTTTTGTGTAGATTACCGCCAGTTAAATGATGTCAAAAAGAAAGAGAGCTAGAGAATTGACGATACACTTGATACTTGATAAGATGGTTTTCGACAGTGGACCTGAAAAGTGGCTACTGGTAAGTCGAGATTAAGCCCAAAGACAAATAAAAGACGGCATTTACCACTGGCAGTGGCAATTTAGCGTCATGTAATTGGGATTGTGCTACAGCTACGTTTGAACGTCTAATGCAAGCAGTTTTAAGAGGTCTACACTGGAAGCCATGACTCGTATACCTAGATGACGTCATTATCTTGGCAAAGCTGTTCGAAGATCACATGAAGAATGTTGAACAGGTGTTTCAGAAACTACAGGGAGCCAATTTGAAATTAAATCCGAAGAAATGCTGTCTCTTTAAAAAAAAACAGTCAATTACTTAGGCCACATTATCACCACAGGTGAAGTCAAAACCGACCTAGAGAAGACAGACAGTATTATGAACTGGGACTTCCCAACCAATGTAAATCAGCTGCGAAATTTTCTGGGCCTCTGGACATATTACCGCCCTTTTGTAAAGGGGGAGGGGGTTGCTGACATCGCGACACCCTTGCATAAACTGACGGAAGAAAAGACACACTTCATTTGGACAGATGATTGTGAAAGAGCATTCGAGACACTAAAACAGGCTCTGTTCATCCCCGATCCTGACATGCTTCCAGCCTGATCACCGGTTTATTGTAGACACAGACGCGAGCCATTTTGGCATTAGAAGTGTTCTTCGCAAGAACGGGGAGGTGAAGAGAAAGTTCTGGCGTATTTCAGCAAAGCCCCCTGGAAAGCGGAAAAGAACTGTCGCGCAACGAGAAAATAACCTCTACCGTTTATCAAGACGTTGGAGCATTATCACAAATATCTATATGGTCCAGAATTTCTTCTGAGGACCGATCACGCTTCCCTACGCTGGCTTCTTCTGTTTAAAAACATAGAGGGACAGACGGCGAGGTTGCTTGAACCCCTTCAAGAATACAATTTCGCCATAGAGCACCGCCTTGGACGACAGCATGGTAATGCCGACCGACGCCCTATCTATAGAGACCTTGTTCATCAAAATGCAAGCATTGCACTTGTGCCGAAAAGAAAGAATGGTTGAATCTCGAAGTGTGTAGGAGAACAACGGTGCAACCAGTTAACCTATGCGACCCGCAGAGGTTATTGGATGATCAAAAAAAGACCATGATATCCAGCCAGTCTACAGGTGGGGGGATCCACGAAAGCCCGGCTTGGTCCTAAGTTAGTGACAAAATCGTTGCCACCAACAGTTACGGGGCGCAGTGGGACTCTATTGAAATTGAAAGATGCTCTTCAGATCAGGAATTGGGAGTCGAAGGATGGAACCCGAATATTAAAGCAAATAGTCCTTCGCGGGCAAGAAATAGATATGTGATCGGGGATATGCATGGCTGAGGAGCTGGAGGCCATTTAGGGGTAAAGAAAACTTTGGAGAAGGTCAGATAACGTTGTTATTGGATAAGATGTAGAGCTGATGTGGGGCAATGCTAAAACCTGCCAAGAATGTGCATCCAGTAAGGGGTCCAAATCAAACACCAGTGGGCGAGTGAAGCAGTACAACGTGGGAACTCCATTCAAAAGAATTGCGATCGACATAGCTGGTTATTTTCCTAGAACAGACGTAGAAAAACTCTACATGCTTGTATTCACAACTATTTTAGCAAGTGGCCAGAAATGTTTGTGGTTCCGAATCAAGAGGCCACCACCGCTAGAGCTCAATTCTGACCAAGGACGTAACTTCAAATCTGCTATGCAGCAATACAGAAATACGTCAGAACGTTTGTGAGCTAATGGGAATCAGAAAAACGAGAACTACACCGATGCACACTCAATATGGCGAATGGTATAAAGATTCAATACCACATTGGAGTCCAATTTAAGAATATTTGTCAATTAATACCAAACGGATTCGGCCAGGCACATTCCATTATTTCTTCTATATCCTACATGAGACTACCGGATATACCACAGCCAGCGTGGTTTTTGGGCGAGAGTTAGGACTTTCACCTGATCTCATATTTCGAAACCCACAGTTGCTCCACGTTTAACTGGTGAATATATCAACGATTTGGAAAGAAGAATGGAAGACACCCATTCTGCTGGCCGAACGCATATACGAATAGAAAGCGACGGTACGAAGACCCGTTATGACGTGTGATATAATTCAGCTGGTTTCAAAGAATTATTTTATTTTAATCATTTAAAGTAAAAGTAAAATCTATGGGATGATTTGACATTTTGGAAATTCCAACGTAATCCTTGAAAATGCCATTAGTTTGGATTGGTTGAACTTGTAGCAGTAGGACTGTCCTCAGATATAGGCACAGTAGGTTGTAAAAAGAAGGAAATCTCTGTTTAGTTCTTTTGGTCTTATTTAGATGCGCCGTTTGCTTTTTCCAATGGAGAAGAAGTGTCTTATTGCGAGGTTGTTTTGGGTCGGAATATATTTTATAAGGGGATCCTCTTTATAGACTAGTGGTACTCTAACTGCAATATTTTCCTCGTTTCTGCGTTGCTTTTTGTTTTAGTTTATCGTAGATAGACTTGTAAAATGGAAGTATTATTTTAGAGGTTTATTGTTGTATTCTTCGAGAACTGTTTGATGGGGATCAATATGGTCATCATATGGGCCATCAGGCAGTTTGAAAGGAAAGTGGTTTGTTGAAGAGTATCGATTGGTTGTAGACCAATACGCCTTTGATCATGAGAGACTGAGGACTTTCGTTTGGATTTTGAATTCCAAGGGTACGTATTTTTCACAATACTGTCAAATATAAACGTTCTATAGGCGAATTTGAATTAACGTTCTGAGGGGTAGTAATTTGCAAATTGATTTTAAATATGAAACAGAACTTTTTGAGTACCACATTTTCCAATTCACGGCTAGAATTTGAGACTACGCTAGAAGGATAATTATCTTGAGAGAAGTGACGGTGTTTGTTGACTATGGTCAGAGCCGTAGTATCTATGACGTAATATGCCTGTGCATATTTACTAAACAAATCAATAATTGTTAAGAACTTGCAGTTATCGAAACCAAATACGTCCAGGTGTATAACTTGGGCTTTATACGGGTTACGATTATATTTTGCTTGGAGACATACGTCACATTTATCAATAAAATTGTTAATTTGGATTTTCATGTCCGGCTAATAAAAGTTTGTTTTTAATCGTGCGTACGTCTCGTTAATACCGTTATGGTTTTGTTGGTGATAGTCCTGGATTGTCTCTTTTTGTTCTGTAATTTTAGTTACGACTTGTAGGAGTTTGATACATTTAATTATTTCAACGGAACTATTAAAAAGTGTAGATGCTACTGTCCTAAAATAGTGTCCAAGTTGTGGGTCCAAAAACAATATGTCGTAATTATTATTAGGGTTAATATAAAATTAAAAAAAGTCAGTTATCTGTTGTAATTCGTGCTGTCTTTGGATGTATACTCTGTAGGATTTATTTTTAAATAAATTATCTGTCTGTATTTAATGTTGAGCTGTATAATATAATATAATTATCCGATGTTTAAAGTGATTTAAAGGGTTTCAGAAATATCCATACCCAAAACAGGGGTTTCGGCAGAGGTGTGTTACGTTTGTGAGTCAGAATGTAGTCCGCCTTCTTGGATGTCAATACCCAGCTCTCTAAGATCGTCGTCGCTTAACTCTCTAAGCTTTGATCGATTTAAATTATTAGAAATTGTTGCTAGATCATCATCGTTGATTTCGACACGAGATAAAGCATCGGCTCCACATTTTCCTTGCCTCTATTTTACTTAATTTCGTAGTCGAACTCATCTAATCTTAAACGACATTTCACTAGACGTGAGTTTGGCTCTTTAATAGAAAATAAGCATACAAGTGGCTTATGGTCGGTCTCAATCGTGTATTTATTGCCAAAAAGGTAGGGGCTAAGGTGTTTTCTACTATTTACAGAAATTCCTTCTAAATTGTTGAGAAGTTTTTTACTGCAGAATATAGGCTTGTCATTTTGTGACAAATCACTTCCTACAGCAATATGACTAGGGTCCGTGATCAAATGAATTTTTTTTGTAAAATCTGAATATGTGTAGGTGAGTTTGTAGAAAGTTCTTTTGCTTGTTTAAAGGCGTTTATGTATTCCGTACTTCTAATGTAAATTTTTGAATCTTTCTTAAGGCATTTGGTTAATGGAATGTGGTTTATGCGAATTTCTTTATAAAGCGGCGGTAATAGCTAATCAAGCCGAGAAATGATTTTATTTCTTTTTAGGATTTTGGTAGCGAGTAATTATGTATGGGTTTAATTTATTCAGGTTAGGTCAGATTCCTCGTGTGGCAAACATTTGGCCTAAAAAATCAACTTCTTTACGGAGGAATTCAGACTTATCTGGTTGTAGCTTGAGGTTGACTTCTTATAATTTTGAAACAAAATTGTTTGGAGTGTACTAAATAGTCTTGGAAGGATTTAGAAAAAATGGCAATGTCATCCATGGAAATGAAATAAGATTTATAGAGGAATTCCCTAAGAATATTGTCCAGTACGCGCTGGAAGGTGCTCGGAGGATTTCGGAGCCCGAACAGCATACGAACGTGTTCATAGTGGCTGTTGTTGACACTAAAAGCAGTTTTTTCTTAACTATTTTCACCTAGTTCAATTTGGTGAAACCCTTGGGCCAAAGCTAGTTTAGTGGAGCAAATGTATTTGCCTAAGCTGCCGACGTTGTCAGGTGTATTTTTTGTAATGGAAATTTTGCGAATACCAGAATGAGAAGTAGCTGTAGCTTCTTCTGCGGTTACATATTTGTTCTCTATCTTGCCTAATGTTATAGTCTGTTTCGTAATTGATATTTGCTTTAGGTTTTAAAAAATGGGCTGCAACAATCAATGCGTCGAAACAATCGTGCGATTATATGACAGGGAAATAAGGTTATCAAGACCCCTGGAAACCTTGCCAACAGATTTCATGGCGAAGGGTTTTTGGTAAATATATAGAAAAATTCATAAGTCGGACCTGGATTCATGATGCTATCAGAAGCACCAATGTCAATGAGAATTTGGAGGCTTAAATAAAAAGACAGAAAAGGGGTAATTTAGGTTGCATAGCAATATTGTTAAGGTTTCTTTTTTTGGGTTCCCGAGGCCGTATCGTGAAAATCCTGGTTTTCATCATATTGCTCCTCTGGTTCATTAAAATCCTCATTAGAAGAGTTTTCATCAGGTTAATATTCGTCATCATCCTGACAGAAACAAACGGGCTCTTGTTCCAGCTCTTGAGAGGCTTGGTCATTGTTATTATTTAATTGAGGAACGGGGTGATTTGTACGGGGTCAAATGTTTTTTATATTGGTAGGGATTCACATAGGGGTTCCTTGATTCCTCCGAAGACTTGACAGTTAGTGGGTAATTTCTCTGTTAAGGAATTGGGTTTAGATTGAAAATAGTCAAGATATTTAGTGTGTTGTAAATAGATGAGTTAAAGTTAGTAAAATAATAATCAATCAGCTGGTGAGTGGCAGAGTGGTTATTGAATTCTATAATGTGGTATAATACTGTCTATAAGGTTTTAATTAATCATAAGTTCACGTACAGTGACTGTGTAATATTTCCGTTTAACGGAGGCAGTAAACTGTCCAATGAAGTGTTTTTTTAAATTTTATTACAACACAACTGAGAATTATTATGTCCGCGATTTTGACTTACTTTTAGCAACTTTACATAATTTAGATAAAACGTTCATTGGGAAAGTGGATAACTTCCACACTAAAGAGGTTGTTAACTTATTTATTGATCCTAACAAATATTTATAAGAATTCTGATTAGCTTTTTCCTGTATTTAAAACAAAAATTGAAAAACACGATAAAATGTTTTTTGACTATAAGTATTACGAAAGAAAAAATTTGTGAATACTATTAATTAATTATTTTGCATTTACGACAAATAAATTGTGCAAATACATAAAAGACACAATTGCATTGGAGAATGAAGAATATGGAGTCACTTACAGAACGAAAACTTTCTTGTTGGTCATCTGTACCAGTTATTTTTTTTCCCGCCTTACCTTGCTTCTTGAATTTCCGATTCTTTGCTCCAACACAAACTTTCAAAAACGACCGACAATAATGTGAACTTTTGACTGTTGCCAAAAAGTCATTATTGGATCCTGTTCGAAGCGCCAAATAAATAATGCCCTTTTGGCCTCGTGACAACAAATAATTTATTTAAAGCCAAAAGTACATAAAATAATAAAATGATTAAGTAGATATTAGCGAACAATGAATGCTGTCAATAACATAAATTAGTAAAGAACGGTTCTATATCTAATATTAGTGTTGATTACAGTGCGGTTTCCAATTCAACTTCGTAACCGCTGTAGGTCGATGTCTAGCTGAGTGGACGATATCGGATTGCATATCGTGGTAATTGTCTTATAGCAATGGGCTATTATTAGGCAGTGGCGATTTCTCCTAGTGAGCTAGGTGTGCGCCGCACACCCTAAAATATAATTAAAATGTGCACAGTTAAATATGTTTTATTCCTTTTTCTTCCGTTAGTCTTAATGCATTACATATTTTATGACAATCGATTTAATTTACTTATTTGATTTCATAAATAGTCGGTTAATAGTGACTTGGAATGAAGTAGGTACCACGTCTTCATTCAGAGAATATGAGTAGGTCAATAGCAACTGGGAATGAATTCGGGTTAGGGGTGCGTTAATATTTCCGAACAACTTCAGTGTGTTGGTATACAATACAGTCCCCCATGTGTTTAAAATAGTGAGGAAAACACTTTTGATTTTAACACTGCAGTGAGCGGTAAAAATACCGCTCAAGACAAATGAATGGAACGCCGGTCTAACCAACGTTGTGATAGAATTATTTACAAACATTACGATTGCGCTTGCAAAGACCACAGTATTGTAGAATCAAAGACTATAATACATTTTAGTACATTTTCGTAGAAAAAATTCACTAATGGGGAGATCTTGACTTTTGAATTTTGAAAAATTGTTTGCAAAAGAGCGCGAACTAGGACCCCTAGAACCCATATCCGGGGTCAGTTTCAATTTTTATATGTTTATATATATATATATATATATATATATATATATATATATATATATATATATATATATATATATATATATATATATATATATATATATATATATATATATATATATATATATATATATATATATAATGTTTTTGTTGAAAAAGATGTAGAATTTAATTTGAGTCAAGTTTTAAAATATAGAAATTTTTGATTAAAATGAAGAAACTGATTACAAGTACCATCCATATTTCTAGAAATTGTAATGGTACATAATGAGGTGAGGTAATTTTGGAGATTAGAAATCAGATGACAGAACTTTAGAACAATTGACATTTAGATTAAAATTTAGTCAAAATTGCATCATTTGCAGTCACAAGTTTAGACTTATTTGTAAGATGCTTTGTACTGTTTATATAACAAGAAACTATACACTATATATATATATATATATATATATATATATATATATATATATATATATATATATATATATATATATATATACATAAGTATCACACCGATAACTCAAAATATAATCGGCCGATTTTAATAAAATTGTGCATGTACCTTCCTTCTGTAAATGGCTTGGATAAGTTCGTTAGTCAGGAAAATCGGACTGTTTTCCGGGAAAATTTTGAGTTTTCATTCGAAAAAAAATTGTATCTCAAAAATAAAAAAGATAAGATAACCAAATTTGGTAGGTAGGTTTACGATATAAAAAGTAAACTATACACCAAAATTTAGATTTCTATGTTACAAGAAAAAAAAAGTTATAATAAAATATTTTGTGCCAGATCATTTCTATGAAAATTCATTACCATAACGCACTTGCTGCATCCAGGCTTTTTACACATTTTATTTTAGTACCATATTAACATTGAACTACTTTTAATGTTTTCAGTTTTCACCCCGTTCCGGACAGTGCTAACGTTAACACAAATTTGTGTGAAGAGAATAGCTTGATAATAATTCCATGTTCTTTTCGTGTTTTAAAGTTTTAAGTGACTTTTTAATTTGTTAGTGTTGCAGTGGGAAATTTATTTATTTATCTACGTATTATTCCCATATATATATATATATATATATATATATATATATATATATATATATATATATATATATATATATATATATATATATATATCTATATATATATATATGTACATTTAGTGTTAATAATTTTTAAAATCACCACTAACAGCAACTCGTTACCGCACACCCGAACATTTTGGTCAGGAGAGGCCACTGCTATTAGGTGACGTTTATATATATATATATATATATATATATATATATATATATATATATATATATATATATATATATATATATATATATAATTACGTCATTTATATATATATACATGATATCATAGTTATTGAAATATGTTCGTCATTTCGTTGTTAATTCATTCTTAGGATAGTAAAAACAAACAAATAATATAAAAAAGAATTTTGGTGGATGTAAGGGGAATTATACCTGGTTATATTTATTATAATTATACCGAATTATATCATTTTGTTGAGGTAGAGTCTGTTGGTAGAAGAGTAACAATAGTGTAAATTTTTAAATACACACAAATGGAATCATTTGAAAATAATAAAATATGAATCCGTGGCAAATTTGCCAACCTTTATATTTGGGAAGATCAGTTTTATAAAAAGAAAGTTCAATATAGTTTTCAATTGTCAATTCCCATATTAATAAGGACGAAATTAAAGCAAAATTGTTGTAACGTTTTAACCAACTATGTATCCATGGCGATAAGAGTTAGTAGTAGTAAAAAGAAAATCAAGTGAGGGGAATGACAAGTTGTCAAAAAGGAAAGAAAGTTAGATTTTTTTTTAAGCGGAACATCAGCAAAATAGGCATATAAGGCATATAAGAAAATACCTATATCACATCATCAAAAAGGAGAAAAATAGAATTTGGAGACAGAAAGAAATATGAGAAGATCAGCCGAAAAGGCACATAAGTGAGTCTATTATATCATTAGAACAGAAAACATCACTATCAACAAATAATTTGAAGACAACTAATTTGGAAGAGAGTGTAAATAGGGACACCAAAATTTAGATATTTGTAATTAGGAGTAGCAAGAAATAGTAAATTAATAGTTTGACAGAACACAGGAACAATACAGGAACAAAACATCCACTTTGTAATCAAGAAATTCATGTGCTTTTATTAACTTAGAGAGATAAGTAGATATTTATAATATAAACAATAATAGGGAATCATTTTTAAGTAGTTTTATTGTTAAAGTGTGTACATTTTCATATCTTTTATTATATTAATAGTTCATTTAGTATTTTATTATAGTCAGTATTTTGAAAATTTTGGTGTCGTTTCATTTGTCCAGTTCTTAATAGGTTAATCAATCTTTTATTTTAAGAAATAAGTTATTTAATTTAATTTTTGTCAACTTCATTGACAAATTTTAATAGTGCCAGAACCCCCTTTAAGAAACAAAGACAATCTGAATAAATTATAAAAACACTTTATATATTACCCTAATAATTATATATATATATATATATATATATATATATATATATATATATATATATATATATATATATACTTACCCAGTGGTTTTTCCAATCTCCATTTATTAAAGCTGGCGCAAAACTTCTTACAGGGTTCATGTTTGCCCCAGTGTAAGGTCCCTGAAATAGGTTAAGTTTGTTATTTAACTCATTTTTCTAGGAATTAAAATGAAGAGAGCAAAGGTGTTCCAGCAGCTCACATCTATGGATCCTTAAATCTTAAAATTATACCTAAATACAATGCAGATTGCTGTTAAATATGCCAATGCGTTTTTACATTCTTACATTCTTCCGTTTTTTAAAATTATATTTTCGTTGCAAACTTTGCATAAAAAAACCACTTATCGCGAGATTACGACTTTGAAACATCTGAAAATTTTCTTCAAGTGTAATCATAAAACAGTGAACGGTATATAGTTAACTGTCAAAAGAAAATTATATATATATATATATATATATATATATATATATATATATATCTATATATATATATATATATTGTAAGGAGGTACGTTTTTTTCCATATATATTGAATAACAGTGAACGCAACCCTTCGATGACACTAGGTGTAACCCTCTTAGTAATAAATAGAAGTAACCTATTATAATAATAACAATCGACTAACGGTCACATAATATAATTACATAGCTCAACAATCAATCACCAGTCGATATATTACTTAGCAGTTATGTTATCTACTTAAGAGTAATTATGCAAAAGGCAAAAGGCTTATTACTTGCCAGAATGATGGCGAAGCCTTAATGTACGGGCGTAATGAGTCGGGCGAGCGGGTGCCAAAAGTGTCCAGTAACAACATCACTAACCTGTAATTAAAATAATACCTGAACACACCATTGTTCATCTAAAGCACAACCTAACATATATACGAGGGACATTCAATTATTAGTTTATCAAACAATTACCAATTACACGCTCTACTGAGCGACTCAACATCAATAACCATTTATACTCAAAGCTCCACTAATCAACCTAAAATTAAGAGCAGTTTCGACATAACGCCCCACTAAGCAACTCCAACATTAATAGCAGTTCCTACTCAAGGCTCCTCTGAGCCACATTATAATCTCTCAACAGCGCACATCAGTGCCACAGAACTGCTTCTCAACAATGTCTCTAAATGCTCAACCATAAGGTTCTTAAACAATAATTACTCAGACAATAATCACCCAAGTAGTTACACGATAGTGACTCAAATAATAATTACTCAAATAATAATTATTCAAACATTAGTTACTCAAATAATAATAATTACTTTACCAATAGTTTAGATTGTGTGTTTGTTTGGGTGCCGTACCCGACACCAGGTCAGTGCCGGCTTCCAGGTGTGCAATGAAGCACAGTTCAATGCCTCACCTAGAGTGCTCGTAACTGTCAGAGTTGGATACCGAGAAGTGCAATGGGCACACGATGCACACTCCAGGGTGTGCCCTTCTTCAAGTAGCCCAACTCTGGGGACTCTGGGACTGATACGTGAAATGAGACCAACGAGTGAACTGACCACAGTGTCTCGGTCAAGCTACCAGATCGACCAAAAAGCAACAACGGTACCACCGTGAATACTGAGAAGTGCAATGGACGCATCGGAGTATTCTCTACGATGTGTCCTCTCCAATATCCAGCTATCGACGGGAGTAGGTGCAATGGATACCTAGAGCGAGCTCAGCTGTACCCCTACCTAAATCCATCAATGCAAACAAACAACCGTGTTGCGGTTACGTAACCTGGGCCTAAACCATACGCCTCTACCAGTATGACGCCCTGCTGGGTGAGCAAACAGCGAAGGTGTCCCTCACACCTTCCAAACTATCATCAATTTACTTTCAAACAGACTCTACTTTATTTAGTATAAACAAACTAACATAATTCAACTCTTACTTAATTTATGAATATTGACTTAACCTCGTATAAGTAACAAACGTAATTCAAACTTGGCTCATTCTTAAATTATTTCATAAAGCCCCTTTATTTAAATCAGATAATTACTTCTCAATTTTTAACTTAGCCTCGTATAAATAATAACCGTAATCTAACTTAGCTATTTCTCAAATTATTTCATAAAGCTCCTTTATTTGAATATGATAATTACTTCTCAATCTATAACTTATCCTCGTATAAATAATAAACGTAATATAACTTAGCTATTTCTCAAATTATTTCATAAAGCTCCTTTATTTGAATATGATAATCACTTCTCAATCTATAACTTATCCTCGTATAAATAATAAACGTAATCTAACTTAGCTATGATGATTTCCCAAAACCACCCTTAATCATATACTTATTGAAAATACTCCTCCATGTATAACTTAAACAAATGAGAACAGGTAATAAACAAACAAGCCGTGTTTAATGAGGATTAACTCACCTGAATAAATTTATATATAACGTGCACTGTAAGTTACACTAATATCGAGCATATTTTAATGCAGCTCAGGCCATGGTTCACGCACAAATGTGGAGGTATCCTTTACTTCAAACTAGTTCTCAAGTTTATAGATAAAGACGGTGTGAATATGTTGAGGCCCTTGAATCTAAGAGATATAGTATTAAGACGCTATCTGAACTACATTGTAACCACACAGCATGTGTTTCGTTCCGTAAACAATTTTTAAGCGCGTCTGGTTCAACTAACACTTTAGTTTTAATGGAACCACATATGTAAAACTTAACGTGAAACTTGTTCACATATTGCCGTGTCTATTTAATACCTACAGAGAATTTTCATAATAAAATAGCCTTATGAGCAGGGTGAGAATATACATTCCTTACATTCGACCATCCTGAACTTCATCTCGTCCCGAGATGACTCCTCGTTAATACTGTCAACACAGTAAGTTAACAGGTTTACCTCACGATCTTCACTATTACTTTAGGTATCACCAGATACTTCCTTCACAATCTTCCTTGGCTTCACATCACTGTAAGCCACCACTCTAGAACACCATAGCATTGGTGCAAGTTTTTCGTGTCTTGGAGTGACACAATGGTCATCAGATTATAATCCATCGACCACAGAATCTCATTGTTTGGGCACCACTAGGTATTTCCAGTTTGCTTTCTGCTACACAACCTAAATAACTTTAGATCACTTTGGTATCCTTGTCTCAACACGTCATATGTTTCTCTTGAGACGTAGCTGACTTGGTGCTACACAGATAGTTTTACATAAACCACTATTCACTGTAGAACTCAATCCGACTAACTCAACATCCAATTTCATCAACTTTATTCAAAATTGGGCCCAGTCAGATGATCAAGATGATTCAGTTGAACCTACACACTTGTCTGTTTTCTTTACAAAGAAACAAAACCTCTGACTTCTTTGTGACGCCACTGATTTAAACTGCAATTGACGCTCTATTTTGTTAAATAAGCTGTTCTCCACCTCCTGAAGAAATCTCAAATTAGCAAAATCTACTAAATCAACCAAGTTCCATGTTAAAGAATGTCTTCACAGTGAACCTTACTTCTTACTTGTTCCTTGCCAACTAAACCCAGTTATAAATCAGCAAGATGTCTATTATTTCGCAAACTTGATAAAGACTAGTTCTGAAATATGTATGTACCACTTCTTGTTTGTCATTTCACAACTATACGTGCCGCTGGATGACTTTAGAAACCTTTCTTATGGTACCATGCAGAGTGTCTTTCAATCTGAAAGTTAGCATTACTTCTTCCATCAGTTTTGTATAGTCATGCTCAGTTTATAGACCATATAATTCCAAGATAGGGAACAAGAGAACAACAACAGTTTTACGAGGGGTTCATCGACCACGCTGCACCTCTAAGTGAGATCTGATATTATCGTCCAGATACGATTTGCATACCTGCTGTCCTCAAACCGCAGTAAGCATAGGCGTAGGCTTTTTCACACTTCTTTTCTCTGTATTTGGCAAATATTTTTTTTTGCTGTTGTGCAACTTCACTATTTTTAAGCTAGTACGATTAAACTCAACCTGCTTGTGCGGCATAAAACCTCAGCGTCAACAACTTTACGCTATAGCACCTCACTAAGTACTCCAGAGAATTATGCTTTAAATTTTACTGTACTACAAACATTAACTATGATGCTGCAGCTATCTTAAGGCAATCATTCCTATCAACTGCTTATTTTCCCCACACTACTTCAGTACGGTAGTATCACAAAGTTGACTTGTAAAGTAATTTGATTACTTCATTAAAACCTTTGTAACGATCGAACTCCCAGGTTTTCACGTGTAGTATTTAGCATCCCAAATGATGTTTATCTAACATAAAGGCAAATAGTCTGTAATATTTTATTTGCTTAAACCTGTAAAATGTCTGTAAAGTCAGTGTAATTTAACACACATAACCTCACCGCGTGCTTCGTGACTGCGAAGTGCCAGACTTCGTCTGTCAATTAAGTCTGTCTTAAGCTTTAAATATTTCCGCTGTATACTCAGCTATACAGGTTCCATATTTACTTACTATCTGTTGAGAAGCCTGCATTTGAAGAATTTCCTTTTTCAATCTTGAACTTCTGATAGCCTGTCTTAATATTTTGAACAGCCCTGGTATATGGGGTTCACTAGTAACATTCTTTTTACAACACAAGGCCTTAACTAAACATTTAAACACTTCAGTCAACCAAATATACAACACAAGAATACACAATTTGTAAGCAACACTTGTTTGTCACTCAAACTTCAAGCTTTAGGTACATAAGATTATCACCAGCACAAATATTAACATTACTGCAACAATAGGTACAGAACTCATATCACATTCCGCTAAACTAAACTACATAGTCTCAAATTAACAAACGTATTTAGTTTCTAAGACATTTCGTCAACCTAGACATATCATCAGATATTAATAACTGGTCACCATATCCAACAGTAATGCTTTTCCGCTGGCGTTTAATTGACAATACTTTTCCAAACATATTTTAATTGACAAGGTTATCCAGAATGTACTCATCACCACTCCAGTTTTACAGATGGTTATAAGTCCTGGGACTACTACGGAGTGCAATAGGCCACGACTAATTGGTCATGTTCTTTCGAATATCTACTTTAGCTAGCAAAAGCCTAAAGTTAAGAAGGGAACAAATTGGCACACAACCTGAGACAAGCCCGCCTTCAAGGCAGTCCGACTTTAACTCATCTTCCCAATTTGCTAAGGGTAAACTTACCGCCCTTTAAAATGTCTAAGCTTTGCCCAATAAATTGCTCTTTTTATATTTTAACAGTGAGCATCGAATTCAAGCCTCTTGTCGACCTCTGATGTTTTGCTGAGCCTTTGAGCCGTCAAGGCATGTAACTCAAATAGGAAGGTGTTTCACAGAATATGATATACACCTTTCAGTTGCACTTGCATAGTCAGTATAAAATATATAACACAAATAACTACACATAATACCTGCACAAATAAATGTATAGTCAACCAATAACCACAAGGATAGATATATTTGCACATAGGGCATAGCAAAATTCACAACTGACTACAGTCAAACATATATTGTTTCTCATTTTGGTAGTAACAAATGAAAATTAAATTAGTGCATTTTCATAAAGGTATAGTACTGTAGTAAACAGATAAACCTAAAACAATAGTGGCCCGCCGTAGCGCTGGGGCCATACAGAAAAGGGTTCATACATAATACATCCTAAATAATGCACGTGTGCCATCAAGGCGACAGGCGCCATCTCAACAAAATATAAACACACGCCGATACAATTTCAATAACGCTAAGAGAAAGAGTAGGTATATTATTAAAAATAATTATTATTCCTGCGTGGAAAATAAAAATTAGCCTAAACCCCAAACAAAACAAACACATTAACGGGATATAACTTAGTAAACACAAAATACTATTTTTTTTTCACTTACTCAATGGAAAATGGGCACTTCCCGCACTTCTGATTTAAGAATCGATATAAGAATCGTTAGATAAGGGTTTAAGAAAAGTTGGCAAACAATGTTTAAGACTTGGATATACACAAAATTATGCACAGAAGACGAAAATACAGAAACACAAAATCACAAGTTAAATTATGCAGCCCAATTACACATTACACGAGCGAACGTTGAAGAAGAATAGCCTCTCCACCTCCTTTTTTACGTTATTGTGTGTTAGTTTTCAAGGTAGTGCACCGCTTAGTTTGTGGGAGTGTAATACATTGCTATTTTTGTGCATTTGTTTTATATTGGTATGGTTGAACTTTCGGTAATGATTTTTATAACTGTTTGTATTTCTACTTTGTCGGTTGAGTAGAATAACAATTTGCTAGACTTCGCCAACGAAAAATCCTTCATTTTGTAATGACGTGTGTATTCTGATTTATTAATATCGTCATGAGCAGGTATAGATGGGCGGTTCTGAGCCCTTCTGCAGGAGGCCTGTCATGTCATCCAAGATGGTGGCTGCGCATGCGCATGAAGTAATCCAAGATGGCGGCTGTACATGCGCCTGACGGCACCCAAGGTGACATTTGACTATGACATGTTATCCAATATGGATACTGACATTTGACGTTTGACATTTGACAGCTGATATGTCATCCAATATACCGGCTGAGTATGCGCACGACGTCATCCAAGTTGGCGGCTGGCAGCTGACATCTGACATTTGAGAGCTGATAGCTGACATGTGACATTTGAGAGCTGACATTTGACATTTAACAGCTAACATGTGACATTTGACAGTTGATATTTGACAGGCGATAGTTGACATGTGACATTTGAGAGCTGACAGATGATATTGACCGTTGATATTTGACAGACGATAGTTGACATGTGACATTAGGGAGTTGATAGCTGACAGTTAGGTTTCGCCATAGAATGGCAGTTAACATTTATGGTTTGGATAACAGTTAGCGGGAAATTTAAGTTTTGATGAAAATTTGTGCGTGTGCGTGTGTGGAGGACATTACCTATACGTAGATACATTCGTTGATATTAGGAACGACGACTGTGACGAATGTTCCTATCTACAAGTAATATAGTTCACACAGATATTATAGTATGATATATATATATATATATATATATATATATATATATATATATATATATATATATATATATATATATATATATATATATCTCACCGATATACCATCGGCACACATGAGAAGAAATTGTAAATAACATGATGATATGGAAACTTATTTCAATCATTATATAGTAACTTATTGAATAACGAATTAATATGTGAATATTCTAACGAATTAAACCATATGCATTCATTATTCAAGATCAGAGTTTACATTAGATGAATAACGAGCGATGATGGGTCATAAATGTCCCATTTGCGAAAGGCGAGAAATATAGATGTGCTATTTTATCCATCAGCTTCAACTTCATTTTATCGTTTGGAAATACATGTTTTTCTTTTAAAAACATGTTGCTTACAGTAATTTTGGATCTCGCTGTAGTAGTACTGTAATAGCTGGTGGCATCATTTCAAAAAGTATGTTTACCACAAAGAACTGCTTTATAGTGATTGAAGAAACTAAAGAGGAACCAAATAGATACGAACATGTGAAACTTGTTGTCGTTTAAGGTGATATGACCTGACGATACATTCAGTCCAGCATTGTTAGGATATTTGATTTCTTACTAAACGAAAGCAGACTTTTGATGGTCGTTTTGGGGTATGGGTCTCCTACTCGATCCATTTCCTTGTTATTTAATTGATAGGCCATTGATTCAAACAGAGCTGCTCCGCCATTATTTGACATATAACACTCACCATCAGCATCTTGTACTGCTCGAGGTTCCAGAACACCTTCGAAGACAGAGTCAGCTCTAGTGAGCTGACTGTCAGACACACGAATGCATCTTGCTGATTGATGTTTATTTCGACTTCATCGCTGTTACAAAATGATTTAGATGGTGAATAGTAAGACCGAAGTTCTTCTCGATCGACGGAATCGTCAAACATGACATGACATGATAACCAAGACTTTTAAGGAACTCAATGATATCATAACGAATTGTACGCTTCAAAGTGGTTGTTGACTGTACTAAATTTGTTTTGGTAGATTCAACTAGTTTTATATCTTTAAAGACTAGCATTCTAAGAAATCTTTTCAAGGTTCAGGCGAACAGACACCTTGAAAGTTTACCGGAACCGAATCTTGTTCCGCGATGTCGATGCTTATATATGAAATCCCTTGTTGGTTCACCGGTAGATAAATTAGACTCTTAGGTTCTTTGTCGATTGCATAGCCAGGATCAACCATCGGTGTCAACTCATATAACGTATGTGAAGGTTTTGTGTTATAGTACGAACCAGACACAATAGTTTTTATACGAATCTGTTTATCATCCACTATTTCAACAGCTAAATCAGATTCATAGAAGACACCTGGTTAAAATACTTGTTTTGAAAATCCCAGCATTCAACCAAGCGAATCATCAGCTTTAAAACTGATACTTGTGTAACACTTAATTTCACATCTAATGGTATTCGGATTAGGTCTCAATATCAAAGTCTGCTGCTTTTGTTCGTGTGCTGCTGTAGCATTAATAAGTTCATTTTGAAGCAAGGTTTCCAAATGTGTTATTTCATATGCACCAGTGGGTATCGTGATGGTTCTCCAAGCAGCTTCTTCTTTTACATAAAATTTGTTTTTATCTTCATATATGTTAGGTATGCTGTTATATGTGTAAAAGCCTATCAAAGTAACAGCTACACTAAAATCCGGATCCAATTCAATTGGTGGATCGTAGTCTGTTGACAGATGGAAGCTGCGATCTTTCAACGCGAATGTTTGCGACATGATTGAAACACAGTGGCTACTGTTTAGTGTCTTTTATTTAAAAAATTTAAACGTAAGTGGCCACAATTATAGGTATTATATTTCTGATACACATCATGTTTTTGAACTCGACTGGTGGCTTCAAGTTTCCATACGAGTCAAAGTACACAGCTGTGTCACCATATTTCTTAACTGCAACCCAGTGACTGCCGGGCTCTTTGTTTGTTCGCAAATTCATGCTGAACGATTCATTCTTTCATGGCAGCGCATCTCGCATGTACACACCTCTAAAATATGGGATTTCCATTTTACCAGCTAATTTCACAAAATCTACATTTGTTAGAGGTCTTGCTGGTAAACATCTTATTCGTTTTGTGGCTTTTCCAGATACAATCCATAGCCGCTACGTTGTTTCTTTAGATACGGACCTTCAACCAATCTCTTACACTTACCTCTCTTACCCATAGCGATATCCTCCATTGTTTTGTTGCCATTAACTGCTTCGGCAGTAACAGCATCACCACCACCCAGAGCACCTTGTGCTGACAAACCGTCAAAAACCAACGGCAATAGTGGAGAAAAGCATCCGCTTTTAGGTATTGGAAACTCTCGAAGTTTCTGGACATTCTTACCTCCCTTAATTTGTCTAACAATTGCGTGAGCGATATAAAACACAGCTTTCTCTGTTAGAATAATATTGCTATCTTTTATATCTTCCAAAACCAATGTAAGTATGTTTTTAAAGGTAATTTTCGTCTATGGTTTCAAGACCCATATAAGCTTTTTTTACTTTTATGGTGTTTGTAGCACTACAGGTGGCCAACTTTTCTCCAAAACTTGCGTCCTTCGACTTGACTCTCTCTCACGCTTGGTTTTCAAACACCTGGTCGGCTCGATGCCTATCACTCAACTGTTTTGATTAAGAGTAAGCGATGTCGTGGTCTCGACAGGATTGATACCTTGATCACCTCTAGCCAGACGGTTTTTAAGTGTAGTACCAGGACCACAAAACTGATATCATTGTATGTGTAACTCAACAGGCAACTTGTTAATGAGTGTGTTAAGAAAAGACCTTTACCCTGTGATACCAACATTGGTAAACTGTATGAGTCACTTGCATCTCTATATATTTATACATGCCGAAAAATAAAGCTTAGTTTAGGTTAAGATGCCTACCACCAAACACGCTTCTGTCTTACCTATTACAAATATTGATGATGTTGTTGATGCATCTTCAGAACAACAACGGAGGCATGGTCCTCTATTCCCCTATACCGTTAGAAGTATCATATGGGGCCTAGTGGGTGTGGCAAAACCAATGTTATGTTTATTGTTTATTGTTTAAACCGAGCGACTTAAAGTTTGCTAACGTGTATGTGTGATAAAGTCTTTGTACCAATCCAAATACAAGATTTTACAAAATGTGCTGGATGCTGCAGAAGGTGCTGGTTATTATACATATAGTGAAAATGATGAAAGTCTTGGCCAACTCTGTGTTTATATTTGATGATATGGCTTGTGATAAACAAATTAAAATGGGAGCATACTTTAGTATGGGGAGACATAAGAGTATTGATTCATTCTACCTCTGCCAAACATATCCTCGAATCCCCAAACATCTAAAGGTGATAACGCTAATGTTTTGATTCTCTTCAAACAAGACGAAACCAATTTAAAACACATCTACGACGACTATGTGACAATTCACATTGACTTTAAACAATTCAAAAATATATGTTGTGAATGTTGGAAAGACAATAAGTATGGTGTGTTGGTGATTTTAAAAGAAAATGATGTACACGAAGGGAGATATACAAAAGGATTTGATAGCTATATATTCATCTAATTGGTTACAACCAACAACAGACAGAACAGACAGCTGCCTGACAGGGCAGCTAGCTGTCCAACAACTGTCCAGCAGCTGTCTAACAGCTGTCTAACAACTTTCTAACAGCTTCCTAACAGCTGTTCAACAGCTGCTGTGATAGACAACTAACAATAGATAGGTAGACAGACAACCAACTCACAGTTAGGATACCTTAAACCACCAAACAGTTTGTATCTCTTAGCACAGCAACCAACTAACAAGTGGTTTACATCAGACCTACAACCAACTTGTTTGAAGCAATTAACTTTAGCGAGATGGAGGTGAACATATTTTTCAACTTGCTGAAAACATTTAATGCTTAATATTGACAGAGCTGAGAATGATGAAGCTCTGCAAAGTTTATATAAACCAATTGTTGGGCCACTAAGTGATATATCTAAAGACACATCAACACTTCAACTTCAGCCAACAGCTGAACAAATCAAAGAAGCGACACCAGTAAAGAAATCCAAAGTTGAGTTTCTTGAAGACCATGAAGTTTTTGAAGCCAAACCAGATGTTAACTTTAATGGGTACTGGAGACAAATTGATAATCTTCGGGTAAGTAACAAACGCACAACTTTATTTTTTGATGACAGTATTGTACAAAACAGCTCTGACATTAGCGTTACTGAGAAACGTTTCGAGCTGAACTGAGTTTACAGAACCGAGCTGAGCTCGAAAACATGAAGCAAGAGCATGCGCTGTGCAGTAAAGATATACAATTCGTTTGAGAATAAATTCTTAACACAATGCTGGAAGGATAGCGAAAGGGATCCTTTCAATGATAATAACAATAACATATAATATAGTTAACATAAACAGAAAAAGAATGCAATTGAATATAATCAAAGTAAAACAAAGTCCTAAGGATTTATTTTTAGCACAAATGTCTATAGGTAATCTTTTTTCTTGTCCAGTGGAAGTGAGCATATTTTTGATATTGATCTTGTAGTTTCACCACATTGTGTACGAAGACGTACAATGCGCACAACACTGTCATTGCCGCTAACAGTCTTGATTACACGGCCAAGCTTCCACTTGTTTGGAGGTAGGTTGTCATCATTAATCAAAACTAGAGTATTTTCTTCTACGTTGGGCTGCCTTGTATGCCAGCGAGTTCTAACTTGAAGCTTTGAAACATACTCCTTGGACCACGGATCCACAAGTTCTGGATGATCTGTTGAATTCGTTGAAATAACGATAGCCTATTTTCTGGAATCTGAGTAACATCAGGGTCCGGAACGGTAGTAGTCGGTCGTCCGACAAGAAAATGGCTTGGAGTTAAAGATAAAAAGTCATCTTGGTGGCAGGAAAGAGGAGATAACGGACGGGAATTGAGAATCCCTTTCACAAACAGTGGAAAAATGTTCATGAGACAAAATACAGTTTCCAATTACACGTTTAAGATGGAATTTAGTCGATTTTATTCCGGCTTCCCAGAGTCCTCCTAAACTTGGTGAATAGGGAGGTAAAAATTTCCAATTAAAGTTTTCCTTTTGGGACTTTACCGTTAATTCATTATGGTTTCTTAGCAAAAATTTACCGAACTCATCTAATAATGATTTAGCGCCGCAATAAGTCCGGCTGTTGTCCGAATAGATTTTTGATGGCAAGCCTCGACGTGAAGCAAAACTGCGAAGGAATAGTATGAAGGCTTCACTGGATAAATCAGTAACAAGTTCGAGATGCACAGCCTTCGTACTGAAGCATATAAACAGGCATACATAACACTTAATGGGTTTCTAACCGCGGATAGATTCATCCTTAAGTGTGAAGGGGCCACAATAATCTGTGCCAACAACAGAAAATGGAAACTCGGGACTCAATCGGTCAGCAGGTAGGTTTCCCAATAAATTATTTATACCTCTGGGTCGAGATTTGAAGCAAGTAATGCAGTGAGAAATCGTTTTCTTTGAGAGGTTTCGTCCATTAATTGGCCAGAATCGATCTCTAATGCGACTTAAGAGCTGCGAAGGACCAGCATGAAGTAAGCGTACATGCTCTTCGTGAAATAACAATTTAGAAAAAGTGTGTTTTGCTTAAATCAAAACGGAGTGCCTTTTGTCATGCGAAAACCTTGAATTAGCAAGTCTGCCTCCTACGCGTATTACCTTGTGTGATGAGTCATAAAATGGATTTAGTTTAATCAAGGGACTTCTCTTCAGCAAAGGCTTGTTGATCATAAGCAACGAAAACTCATGTGGGAATGATTATAATTGAGAAAGTCGTCCAAGATGTAATAAAGAAGTTTTACATTCACTAAAGGTCAATGAACCTTACAATAGATTGTCCTTGTGTGATCGACAATTTTTGATAAACCTTAGGCAATATGCTAACACACGTTTAAGTCTATTTAGGCTGGAATATCGATTAAAATCAACAACAGTTTCAAAGGAAGGACCAGGTATGCATGAAATAGGATTGGTTTCATTCATTGTATCACTGAAAGCTGGGAGAGCTGATAGAAAGCCTTGGTATTTGCATTGGTATTTGCAAGTAAATGAGTGTTTCGACAAGAGATGAGGTCCTTGCCACCAAATGGCAAGATCAAGCAGTTTTTGAGGTGGTATGCCTCTTGTAACCAAATCAGCTGGATTCTGAACTGTTGATATATGTTTCCAATTGGATATGTCACCAGATGCTTGAATTTGAGCGACACAATTTGATACAAATGTTTCTAACAAATGAGATTGTGTATTGATCCACGATAAAGCTAATGTGGAGTCGACCCAATGTGTAAAGTGTCGATGCAGATATCGAGAGCCTTTTTAACCTTGTTAACCAATTGTGCCATCATTACAGCACCGCATAATTCAAGTTTTGGATTTGTAAATGATTTGAGAGGGGCAACTATTGTTTTAGAACATAAGAGTTGTACAGTGATTTGGTCATTTTTATCGATAGAACGCATATACACACATGTGCCATAGGCAGTTTTACTTCCATATGAAAATGCATGGATCTCGACACTTTTAGCAGATTCACAAATGGATTGTCTAGAAATGCGGAGTTTGTTTAACTCGGGTAAGTTTTTGCAAAAATGTCTCCATTGATAGTTGAGCTCAGCAGGCAGGACTTCATCCCATTGGGAATCGCTAAGCCATAATTTTTGCATAAAAATTCTTGCAGTTATGGTACAAGAATTTAGTAAACCTAAAGGGTCAAAAATCATTGAAATATAAGACAATGCAGCGCGTTTTGTGACCGCTTTGTGAACATCGTGAAATTGTGTTATTTCAAAAGAACAATTTGTCTGAATAGCTATTAAACAACAAACCTAGTGTTTTTGAATTTTTCGTGGGTCAAAATTCCAAAATATTGTTATCAATATCCGTGGTGGTGATATTGTCTAAGACTTCTGGGTGATTAGAGTTCCACTTACGCAAAGTAAAACTTCTGATTGTAGGATATTAGCTATATTGTGACAGATATATTTAGCTTGGTTAGCACTTTCGCAACTAGTTAACCTAGTGTTTTTGTATTTTTCGTGGGTCAAAATTCCAAAATATTGTTATCAATATCCGTGGTGGTGATATTGTCTAAGACTTCTGGGTGATTAGAGTTCCACTTACGCAAAGTAAAACCTCCTGATTGTAGGATATTAGCTATATTGTGACAGATATATTTAGCTTGGTTAGCACTTTCGCAACTAGTTAGCAAATCGTCGCAGTACATATCTTGTCGAATTATTTTTGAGATTTTAGGATGCTCATGTTCATGCTGTGATGCTAGTTCGAATAGGCATCTAATAGCGAGGAAACTGGAAGCATTTTCACCGTAGGTAACGGTGCAGAGTTCATAGATTTCTAAAGGCAATGAGGGATCTGATCGCCAAAAAATCCTTTGTAATGATCGTTGTTTTTCTGTGACAAAAACTGAACAATACATTTTTGCACAGTCACTTGTGATCACGTATTTAAAGCGTCTAAATCGTAGCAAAATAGAAAATAGGTCGTGTTGCAAAACAGGACCGTTGAGCTGAATGTCATTAAATGAGACACCACTAGAAGTCGGAGAGGTTGAATTAAAAACGACACGAAGCCTTGTTGTGATGCTATGCTCTTTGTAGACTCTATGGTGTGGGATAAAATACTCGTATTTTGCATCATCTGGATTTGTAACCTTGGTCATGTGACCTAGAGCTTCCTACTCAACCATAAAATCTACGTACATCGATTTGAGTTTGGCGTTTGATCGAAGTCTTTTCTCTAATGACGTATTAAGGCATTCTGTTTGGATTCACCTAAGACACTGGGACAAGAATTTAATGGTATAGTAACGACAAATCTGCCTTTATCGTCTCGACAATGAGTGTTCGTAAAGCTAGATTCACACTGCTGCTCTTCGGGAGAGAGAGGTTTGGGTGACTGGATGTTTTAGATTTCCCAAAATTTTGAGATCTGACGTGATACATCGAGGGTTGTAAGAAGACAAGTCGTGACATCTTGTTGAATGTCAGCGGGAAATTGTCAAGAGACAATGTATCCTAGTTGTGTGTTCCAAAGATACGGATGCTTGCTGGCCAAAGGTTGGTCAGGTGATAATATTTGCCAAAAAATGTCAATGCCTAATAACATATCGATTTTTATCTTGTTTAGATAATTGGGATTCGCTAAACTGATACCATTGGATATGCGAATATTGCTAGTGTGTGATAATAAGAATGGCAACTCGCCAGAAATATTTTGCAACAACAAAAATGGAAGGGTGGCATTGAAAGTACTATTAAGTGATTCAAACCTTCGTGTGTGATTGCCTGCACCTTGGATTTGGCTTGATTGATGCCAGAGATTGCGATATTGACCCTTGTGGTGGGCAATTCTAGTTTGGAGCACAGCGAAGTAGTCATGTATGACCTCATGGAACCAGAATCGAGACGAGCTACACATTTGCATTTGCGACCAAAACGATCTTGAACTAGAACGATAGCGGTAGGGAGAATCTAAACCAAATGCCTTTCCGAGGTGGTACTTGTAGGACTGGCGGTATGTGTACCTAATTTAAAGTCAGTGGTTTAAGCAGATGTATCATGACTATAGCTATGATTTACAACATTAGACTCTTCATGGTGGAGGAGAGTTGAGTGCCTACGATCGCACTTTCTACAATTACCTACAATTCGAGATAAAATGTCCACTGCGTAAGCAATTGATACAGAGATTGAGTTTCTTTACCTTTGCTAAGCGTGCACTGGTTGACATGTCCAAAAAGCTTTCTCAAGTAAATATCTTGTGTGACTCCTTGCAGACTGGGCAATTTTGCTGATCTTGATCGGGAATGTTTTTAGACGAGACGTGAGAATACGTGGGCTTGTTGCTATGGGGCTTAGAATAATTTGGACTACGGACATTATACGTGGGAGGATTATGACTCTGAGGTTACTCAATCTTTTCTATTGCCTGGCTCGCTTTTCAAGCTACTCGATTAAAACAGATGTTGGAGGGTTGTTGTCTAAATATTCTAATGCTCTCAAATGAGCTTGTACGGAGTCTGCCAATTGCCTGGCAGATGCAGCTGATTCCTTGAGAATTTTTGGATATTCCACTATACCTTTAATATGAGAATTAATAAGGAATTTTGTGTTTTTGTAACGTTTTTCGAGAAGCGATAATGCAATAGGATAGTTAGCGGGGATAACGTCTAATGATTCTATAACCTTTGATGGTTCCTTGCCAAGAATAGATTTCAAATACAAAAAACGAGTGACGTCATCAAATGCGTTATTGTTGTGTATCAATGACTTGAAACCTTCAAAAAAGCTTAAGAATCTTTCTGGATCACCCTCGTATGGTTTCATTTGTAAAGTCGGTAACTTTACTAAGCTGGGTTTGAACCTGCGATGGCAAAATTTTCGTGGTGGTCTCTATATTTTGTGCAATATCGTTGTGACAGTTATGTGTGCTATTTTGTTGTGATAAAACAGGTGTTGATTGATTAGACTCAGACTCGCGGCTTAAAACAGATTCCGTTTCTCGAACATGGGACTGATTATGTAATAATAAAGCCTTTGCTTTCGATAATGTTTTAAAATAATCGTCTTCAAATTATATCCAGAGAAATGTTTTTCTAAGTTAGCTTCCGTTTCTGGTTCTATAATTTCTGAATGTATAGCATATTATTTAGACAGCAAATCTTCAAAAGCATTTACACGTGTTTCTAATTCTAATTAATTAATTTCATTTAATTTTACGGATACTTTAATGTATTAGGGCGACTCTGGGTTGCAGTTAAAATTAATGGGTTTACAAAATTCTTAAATGAAGTTATTTTGCTCTTAACACTAGCTCGTTTACGAATTAAAGTTTTAAAAATTTCGTCAGACATAATAGAAATGCAATATTTAAAATAAATGTGAAAATTCAATATGAAATGTATCTAACAATATCATATATCAACTTGTTTACGTTACTTCGTTAAAGGAGTGGAAGCGATTCTAAGTAAAAATACGGTTATGAAATAATAGGAAAGATATGAAAGGATACTACTTGTATTCTTGAAGTTGCTAACAAACTTGGCCATGGGCGGACTAATATGCGTCTTCTTCGAGTACCTGCTAGTGCTAGATCAAATACCAACGAACGATAGACACTGGTTTGTTTGTTACTGCCCTTGAAAGCTGCGAGGAAGTTGTACAGCTACAGGACCGACGACCTTTGTGCCTTGTGCTTGTAGATTGCCGTCTGCTGTCTGACTGAACGACTGTATTCAACTATCAGAAATGTATGCTTCTTTCTCCAGTTTTCTCCACAATTTATTAATTTTAGATATTTAATGTATGGACTGTATAGGCTGATTTAATCACATCTGGCTCGATAGGACCAAGAAATATGTTAAATTTAATGGGTACTGGAGACAAATTGATAATCTTCGGGTGAGTAACAAACGCACAACTTAATTTTTTTATGACAGTATTGTACAAAACAGCTCTGACATTAGCGTTGCTGAGAAACGTTTCGAGCTGAACTGAGTTTACAGAACCGAGCTGAGTTCGAAAACATGCAGCAAGAGCATGCGCTGTGCGCTTGAGATATACAATTCGTTTGAGTATAAATTCTTAACACCAGATATGGAAACAAGCTCAGATGATAATACCCCATCACTTCGAGAGATTGATGAAAGTCTACAAGCTCTCACAGCCGCACCACCATATAAAGAATTTTGGAGGAATAACTTGAAAAAGTTCGATATTATGTAGACAAGTATTTTACTCAACCATCGAGACCTGCTACCACCGATCAACCGTATGGTGCTTGCTAAGATACAGATACAGGCAAATGGAGTCTTGGAAGCAAACACTTAGACTTCACCAATGACGAAATTTAGCTGGATAAAAGGTCAACAAACACATGGTTTTTTAGAATTGGTTTTTTTAAAAGACCTAAGGGATATATTTTTGATGACTTTCAACACTATAGACATATTCTAGAATCAACCATCGTTCATAAAGTTAATTACGATCCCAAAGGACGAACTAAAGGTTGTTCCTCTAAAAAGTATCTGATTATAATAAAACCAATGATAAACCCACAAGCGGGAACATCCTTATCTCCTCACAGTTTTGGTTACAACACACCTTAACGAAAAACAAAAGACCGAACCTAGAGTTCAGAATGTAAGCGATAGAAAAAGCAGCAATAACAGTTATATGATACAAAATAACAAACAAATAGAATATGTCTACTGGAATGATATAAAGGAGTTGGTTGATAGGCTTAGACTTTTCGTTTCTCAACTTGCTGGTAATAACGCACATAACAACGAAATTCAGTCAATCATAGAAGAACTGGAGGAAGCTGATATTATCGTCTAGTAAACCTACATATATACCGCACATGCCACCTATTGCTTAGTATAAAAAAGTATATCGACAGGTTCGGAGAGATTTTCCCAAAAACTACAGGTGAAGATTTTGATTTGCAAAACCACAGATTATGTAACATCGCTGATGCAGTCGATTCAACAGATGGTGTAAATAAAAAAAATGTTGATGCATAAATATATGAGAAGAACAAAGGGTGTGGTGACACAAATACTAATTGCCGTAGCATTTGAAGCAGTGCACAGGTCAGAGTTGGAAGATTGAAAAAACGAATTTTAAACTAAATTGAAAATTTTAACCATGGACATAACTGCTCAAGTTTTAAAAGTCATTGACGTGTCGAAGAATAGCAATTTGAAGAATAAGCTGAGTTAAATAGACAACAATTTAACAGATTTGCATAAAAACTGAATTCTTCTTAAGTCAACACCACCACGAAACGTAAAAAAGTTGAATCCTCTGATGCTAAAAAGCAAGTAATAAATGAGTTGTACACACCAGCAAGAATCAATTTTAAACATAGGAGTACTATAACTAAATGTTTAAATGATTTGTGGCAGATGGATTTGGCTGAGTTCACAGACCATCATGCATTTAAATCTAAGAATGCTGAAGAGGTGACTAAACCCATGGATGATATTTTAGCTACAAATACAGCTTCCACCAACATCCAGTCTGATTTTGGTAAATAGTTCCACATTTCCAAGTTTAATGCCTTAATGAAAAAATACAACAATAACCAGTACAGCACTTATAATGTGAAGAAGACATCAATAGTGGAAAGAGTCATACATCATAAAACGAAAGATCTATAAAAATCTTAACTTGTTTGGTTCCTACAAGTGGTTACCTACACTACCTAATGTTCCAGTTACAACTCAACAATCCATCGAACAACTGGTGTAAAACCTAAGGATCTTAATAACAAAAATGAAGCCAGCACAAGGCTACTCAAATATTAAAGTGTTCGATTAGAATAAATGCAGTGTTGTACGCATAAATAAAGCAAAAACTCAATTTAAATAGGGATATACACCTATCTGGTCAACAGAGTTATTGAAGATTGCTAGTGTCCATTTCACAAATCCAGTAACATACTTTCTTGATAACATGCAGGAAAAATCCATTACTGGAGGGTTTTATGAGGAAGAACTACAAAAGACTAAAGAAACACACATATATCTGGTCCAATGCACCTTGAGAAAAAAGGCAAGAAACTCTATGTAAAATCGTTGGGTTTTGATAAATCTTATATTTCTTGGATAAATTCAAATGATGTTAAATATGCTTATTTATATATTTAATGCATTGATGTACTTAGAAAAGAATAAAAGTCTTTGTTAAAATTAATGTGTTTTTATTTTTCCATATGATATATAGATAGACTAGAATAGTACAATTAAAAATTATGTTGTAAGTTTATAATATCCTGAATAAACTTCTCGCGGTACATCTGCTATCTGTTGGTCATTTCTGTCCACCTTAAGGCATTTCACTTCGGTCTTTATTCTGTTAAGGAGATTTACAGAATTTGGATCGTACAATATATTTACCACCTCGGAATCGGGATGTATATTTTTGAAGTTCTTAACATCTCTTCTGAAGCTTTTCATTTGGGTTCTTACAGTTTGGTATGGATAGATGCGTCTTTCTCATTTCTTGAAAGTAAACCGAAAACACAAAGTTGTACTGTATTTTTCCTTGGTTACTTGGTTTTGGTGATATATCTTCAAGATGTTCTGTGACTTTAGCATTTGTTTCTCGCATGCTCTGCACCTCATCATCTATCTCTATAATTTCACTTCAATTTCCTTAATGTTATCTCTATATTTCTGATTAAATTTGCTTACGAAAAAATCAAAAATAATTTGGTTACACTTTTCATAGTAATGATTGGATATCCAACAAGCCAAATTTAATATCAAATCTTTGCACATATGTGTACCAGATATTGAGGTCTTTTCAGCTTTTGTTCCACCAAAGTCCACCAAGTAAGTTGTTGGTGTTAATTGATATGTGACTCTAAGTTATTGTTGTAATAAGCGATCAACTCTTTTCTTATTTTCCAACCAATGTCTGAATCTTTTCTCACCACTTTTACACAGTTTTGTTGCATTGAAATAACCAGTATTCTTATCCATAATTAATTTAAAATCTCCAAATAAACCATCCCAGAAGTTGTCCTTAATTTGCTGGTAACACACATCACTTAACGTAGCCGTTTTAAACAGACTACTGAATACTTGGATAAACAAGAGAAAACTGAACACGTCTTACTTCTAAGACAACTGAATATTTAATGAGCTTGGCAGTGTTTGCGGATAATAATTTGTACATCTTGACACCGCCCAGAGTTTTGGCACCTTACAACAAAACAAACTTTATTTTGAAAATTAAAAGTTTAATTATAATTCAAAACAAAGGAGAAATAGACTATGTTCAATGTTGAAACACTCGCAATATATTCTGATATAATATTGTACCTTACCTCTATATATCAACTTGATTATGCTTATCTAACATTATGAAATAAAACTTACTTAAACTAATAATTATATTAAATATAATTAATCATCGGTTTTTTTTCCGCGGTGAAAAGGCTACACTAATGAGCGATATCAGTACAGCATTATACAGGGTGCTGTAACTCCTCCCTTGCCAGATAAGATTAAGGGTACCTAAATCTTCAGACTGATTTCCTCCAGGGCAAGTTCATGGGTCTTCTTAATTTCATTGATGACTTTGGACTCGGCTGCGGAACTGGTTCTTCTGCCTTTAAATTTTCATAAACAGAAACATGCTACTGTTAACAAAATGACACAAACAGTTAAAGTAAAAACACTTATAGAAGTATGAATACAGGAACACTTATTGTTTGTAGTAAGTCCTTCTGATGCAGTAACTGGGATTTCACTAAATTCAATTCATCTAAATTTACAGATTCTAGATGTAGAGGCACAATGTTAAATTTTGATTACATAGACAGTTCACTAAATTTAGGTTCGGGTAACGGCACATAGAAACGTTTTTTATTTCAGATTGATAAGAACTTATAGTTTGCCCTTTGGTTTTTACCTCACAGCCTTCTTCTATTTTTGCCAGATAACTACCATCTATGGCCATAATTTTACGGTCATTGTTGCATCTGTAGTTGACTATTCTTCCCACTGGAGAGATTTTATTTATTATCCATTTACTGTCGCAGATTTTCTGAATCTTCGCATCTTCTATTAGAATTTGGTGATGCTCACAATTGTTATACTGGGTGAGGAACTTTATTAACTGTATTTCAGAAGGGCTGTTTGGACCGCTGTGATTCATTGTTTGAGCTTTGTACAGGAACTCGATTGGTCGGACTTCTCGGCATGGTCCATTATGGAGATTGTTATTTTCATCATTCAAGGAAAGGTATTTTGAATGGGGAATTATTATTAATGGGAAATGCATATAAATGATAGTAATCGTAATATGCTAAAGGTACGTCTAGAATGATTGTTAATTGAGTTATTTTGTAATAGCTTTTAATAGTAATTATTTCTTCATAAAGGGCCATATTATCTATATTTACCTTATATCGCAAATTTACTTTGTCTTTATTTTATTAAGCTCTATCAATAAGTCATCTGTTTCTAAAATAGAGGGATGCATTTTCTTTAATTTGGCAAATGTTATTGCATTAATTAAAGTCTCCAAAATATTTTTAATTCCAGTTATTTCTTTAATTAACTGAACAAAGAGCATTTGAGCTATGATTACTATGTCCGTGAAATCCTGTCTTAAGTTTTAGGCTTCAAAATTTTTCGTTAGAAATTCAATACGGTGTTCTATATTTTTTTGATTGTTAGTCAAAATGTTAACTATTTGGTTAAATTTTGCAATAGCGGTTTAAGTTAGTGACATTTGATTTTTTTGAATTATCTATAATTTATTTTGGTTACTAGATAGCTCCAAATTTGTTGACTCATAACGCTTAGCATCATTAACATCTAAATTTCCTGTGATAGACTTAATTACTGCTCCGAGTCCGTTTATCAAACCTCTTTTTTTTTCGATTTAAACTTGATGGTATAATTAGTTTAAAAATTGTATGAGTTTCACTTATTTCGTCGAATAACACGTTTTGATAATTTCGTAATTCTTCATAATATGATTCATTATAAGAGGAGTTTTGTATATAGGTGTACAGGTGATAGGATGTGTTTTGTAAAAAGTTAAAGTTCGGCACAAGTGTTGTAGTTAAATTGTCCTAATCAATGTCCATTATCCATTGCGTTTTGCATAGTCCCTATTTTTAGGGGTAGCAGTCCAGTGTTGTCAGTCAGTCTGTTAAACTCTACCTGTCCAAAGACATGGGTGAGGAAGAAGATTCACCTGAAACATTAGGTCGTTTTAGATTTCGTAGGTGTCGTTTAGCTATTTGTTTATTTTTTCTGATTAGTGCAACATTTTTATCTGTTACTTTTATCAAATCAAATGGACCTTCGAATTTTGGAATATTTTTATTTCGTTTATCTAGTTTAGTATAGACATGTGTTTCCTTATTAAATACAGCGGTATCATCTTTGGAATTTCCGCCGAACACAACTCTTAATTTCCTTTTTTCCTAAATTCGCTTTCATTTTTTCGTACATTAAATTTAGTTTATTTGTATGTTGTAATAGGTACTCCTGCAAGATTTTTTGTTGATAGTTTATATCATACACATCTTTACTAGAAGTATGAGCTAACACAATATCAAACTGGGAAAAATTTGTGGCTGAATGAATGGTATGCTTGTTTCCATGCGATTGCATAACACATAATTTTGGTTATCGAGTCTTTTGGATAAATTTGACGTAATATGCGTATGTGTTCTAATAATACTGAATGAAAGCATTCTATGATACCGTTAGAATTTAGATTTCTGGGGGTGGTGAAAGAACTTTTATCTTGTGCATATTAAATAATTCTTTTACAGTTTCTGAGCATAGATCTGAACCATTATCACTTACTATTTACTCGGGTGTTCCGTAGTAAGAAAAATACTGAATTAAATCATTACAGGTTTCGATCGGATTTTTACTGCTATGAGCTACTGCTTGTTCTAATTTGGAAAAAGAATCAATTAAAATTAAATACATTTGATCTTCAATTATAAATGTATCTATATGTGAAATTTGGAAAGGTTTACTTGGAGTTTCTGTAAGCATTAAAGGTATATTAGGTGGGTTACGGTCATATCTTGCTCTTTTACATATTTCACAATTATTTATAAATTCAGTAACTTTTTCCTTCATGTGTAAAAAATAATATTTACTAGCTTTTTCTTTAAGCGTCTCATTAATACCACGATGATTACTTTTGGAGGTGTGATAATTTCGTATTACTTCTTAAATATCAACTGTGTCGCCCAAAGGAATTCTACGTTTCGGACAGCTTATGATTTCAGGGCCATTATCGTTAAACAGTTCAGTATAAATATTACTAAAATCCTTAGTAGGTATAGATGGTTCCTTCTAACTCCGCCACCCGCCACCTGCCACCTGGGTGACGGCGTGGCGGAGCCACCACCGACCTAACACGACCGCCCCGTTCCCGAACTAACCCGAACAGCTCCGCCACCTACCTCCGCCACTCAACCCCGAACAAACACGACCGCTCTGTTCCCGAACTAACCTGAGATGACGTAAGCAAATTCAAAAGATAGCTAACCTGTATTATGCAAACGAGGAACCACCATTTAAAATGACGTGTGTAAATATGACGGCTAGCTCATGCGTACAATTAATTTTTTATTTGTTGTTTGAAGTCCCACGTGTTTGGTGTCATATCACTCGTCTTAGTAAGCAGAATTCAAATTTAACATATGTACATGCGTACAATAAAATTTTTATTTGTTAAGTCTTATCGAAATCGGTTTGACCGAAATTAACCTTGTTAGCCAACATATTTTCCTCGCAGCTGTTGAAATAACCTTGTGAGCAGTTCATATTTCTTGTTTGTGGTTTTATTTCCGTTGAATGACCTTAAAGTCATATGAAATAAATAAAACTCCAGAATTTTTTGTATAAAAGGTTACGATTTTTAAATCAAAGGTGGAGATATAATTATAAAAACACCGAGTGACATGCGAGCACATCAGTCTACAATCTGCTCACAGTAGTTATTCTTAGTAGTTATAGTAGTGTAGTTGTTCTGTTCAACATTATGGTATCGATGTTAACGACGGACCTGAGTCCTTCAGACCTGCTAATAACAGTGTTTGTGAAAATTGTTATTGGGGTCAAGTTGATGCAGCTATGCGCCAGAATATTATTGAGATTAAGCAAGAAAGTAGAATGCTGTTGGAAACAAGGTATACTATTAACCCCTCTCTAAGTGTTGCAATTGGTATATCAAACGCTGCTGGATTGATTCCAATAATTAAGATTGTAAATACAAGTCCGTATCCACCAAATCCAAATATAACAATCTCATCTGGCTCCTGGGAGTGGGACTATTTTATTTCAACACTAACAAAAGCAGCTGAAGAATACTTTACCAAAGGTAATACGATTGAACCTGAAAATATTGGAGTATGTACTGTCAAACCTATTAAAATTTTAGACAGTAAAGGTATATCAATCTCAGATGATTCTACTACTTCTTATTTAACCGAAGATGCAGTTCAACAACTACTAGATCTGGTTGAAATCATCAACGAAAAGGTGAAGTTTCCAACTAATTTTAACTTTGATATTCGGCTTAGCGATTTCCTCTATTGTGTCGCTGATGTTCTCAAATGTGTTAATAAGAAGGAGCTACCGTGTGACGATGAAATGGTAAAGCTTATAAATATTATGTTGAAAGATCAGGACCCATCATTCCGAGTTTGCATGTTAGAGTGTTTACACTTTGCAGAGAAACAAATACTTAATCGTTTTAAAGAAATACACACGATATACAATGGGCCATTTTAAAGCAAGTTTTATCATGCAGACAGCACTATGTCAGAATTTATTTTATATCTACAAACCACCAAATGTGAAAGAAGTGCGAATCTGTTTCGACAGCGACGGCTGCATGAAATGGTCTGGACTTCCAAGAACACATCTACACAACGATGAGGTGATTGAAGTTTCAACATATAACATATCCAAAATTAAGAGTGATATGGTGCGCTATAAACTTATGTTCTTGTTTGATAATGGTACCCGTGATGAGACATCTGATTGGAGAACTCTCATATTAACCGATTCTTATCTGTTCACTTCAAATTATATTTCTGTTTATATCAACTGGTTTTCTTATATGTCTTGCTATATTTATGCTGATGTACTTTTGTTTTAAATATAACACTATACTTAAAGATATCTATCGTAAACATTTTTGTTAATAAAGATATATAAGCTGAAGATTTGTGTTTTTATTCATTAGTTAAGCACCTATAGTTAAGATGAGATACTGTGAATCGTGCTCGTTACAAGTGAAAAAGAGTGCTTTCTCTGGACATTTACGTAGTGAAATACATAAATCAAAAGTATGAGAACCGTGGCAAGTTAAACATGTGCAGATGTTAACTCAAGCTTTTAAAAATAGAATGGCTACTTATCGTATATACGAAAAAGGTATTGATATTAAACAGTTTATGCAAACAATAAGACATAAAGTGTTTCATTTGATGGAAGCTGCTTTAGCTAAGCATAATGAAATTAAAATGAATTTAGAGTTGTTTGGTTTGTATGTGCTCCAAAGTCGAAATAAAAAAGAAATGAAGTCATTTAATACTAAAAATAAAAATGTTACAGTGTCAACTAATTTTGAAAGTATATATCAAGAATTCGTCGACGAAATTTACACAAAAGCTTTGGAGTTTGCAGAAGCTGAAAGCGGATGGATGTTGGAACAGCTAATGTGGTTGGAAATAAATATTAATAAATACAGCTTCAAGCCGTAGTGGTATCAACATCTATAAATTGTCCACTACACACTGTTAAACTCATTCAAAATTTAGTTGTCGTAGAGGTAAGACGTGCTTCTGTTAACTCTAACGTATCCAAGTGCTCAGTAGTGTGTTTAAAATGGCTACATTAAGTGATGTGTGTTACCAGCAAATCAAAGATAACTTCTGGCATGGTTTATTTGGAGACTTTCAACTAATTATCGATAAGAACACTGGTTATTTTAATGCGACTAAACTGTGTAAAAATGGTGAGAAAAGATTCAGACATTGGTTGGAAAATAAGAAAACTAAAGAGTTGATTGCCTATTGCAACGGCCAGCTAAAGAAACATTTAGGTAGCCGGAATACCGATACCCTAAATATTTCAACCGAACTTAGAGTCAAAGGAGATATCCTCAAACACAAGGTCTGCTGGAATTGATATTTATGAAAACACCTAGGGGGTATACTTATGACGATCTTCAACACTATAGAGATATTCTAGAAGCAACTAGTGTTCATAAAATGAACTACGATCCCAACGCACGAACCAAGGGTTGCTCCTCGGAAAAGTATCTTACTCTCATAAAACCAGTTATAAACCCACGAGGGCGAAGATCCTCAACTCCTCAAGGTTTTGGTTACGACATACGTCTTAACGAAGAACCTAGAGCTCAGAATGTCAGTGATATAAAAATCAGCACTTACAGATATAGGATGCAAAATAACAAACAAATAGAGTATGTGTATTGGGATGACATAAATGAGTTGGTTGATAGACTTAGACTTTTAGTAGCTTCCCAAGCTGCTGGTAATAATGCTCATAACAATAAAATTCTGTGATTTTAGCATTTGTTTCTCGCATACGCTGCACTTCATCATATATCTCCATTAATTTCACTTCAATTTCTTTAAGGTTATCCTTGTATTTTTGATTAAATTCGTTTACGAAAAAATCAAAAATAATTTGGTTGCACTTTTCATAGAAACGATTGGATATCCAACAAGCCAAATTTAATATTAAATTTTTGCAGACATATGTACGAGATATCAAATTGTTTTCAGTCTGTTCCACCAAAGTCCACCAAGTATGTAGCGGTTGTGGGTGTTAGTTGAGATGTTGCTTCCGGCACATCTAGGGGGCCGGAATTCCGGCCCCCTGGAGATGACTCTAAGTGGACTCCTTCGGTTGAAATATTTAGGGTATCGGTATTCCGGCTACCTAAATGTTTCTTTAGCTGGCCGTTGTAATAGGCAATCAACTCTTTAGTTTTCTTATTTTCCAACCAATGTCTGAATCTTTTCTCACCATTTTTACTCAGTTTAGTCGCATTAAAATAACCAGTGTTCTTATCGATAATTAGTTTAAAGTCTCCAAATAAACCATACCAGAAGTTATCTTTGATTTGCTGGTAACACAGGTCACTTAATGTAGCCATTTTAAGCACATTACTGAGCACTTGGATACGTTAGAGTTAACAGAAGCAGGTCTTACCTCTACGACAACTACATTTTGAATGAATTTAACAGTGTGTAGTGGACAATTTATAGATGTTGATACCACTACGACTTGAAGCTGTATTTATTAATATTTATTTCCAACCACATTAGCTGTTCCAACATCCATCCGCTTTCAGCTTCTGCAAACTCCAAAGCTTTTGTGTAAATTTCGTCGACGAATTCTTGATATATACTTTCAAAATTAGTTGACACTGTAACATTTTTATTTTTAGTATTAAATGACTTCATTTCTTTTTTATTTCGACTTTGGAGCACATACAAACCAAACAATTCTAAATTCATTTTAATTTCATTATGCTTAGGTAAAGCAGCTTCCATCAAATGAAACACTTTATGTCTTATTGTTTCCATAACTGTTTAATATTCTATTTTTAAAAGCTTGAGTTAACATCTGCACATGTTCAACTTGCCACGGTTCACATACTTTTGATTTATGAATTTCACTACGTAAATGTCCAGAGTAAGCACTCTTTTTCACTTGTAACGAGCACGATTCACAGTATCTCATCTTAACTATAGATGCTTAACTAATGAATAAAAACACAAATCTTCAGCTTATATATCTTTATTAACAAAAATGTTTACGATAGATACCTTTAAGTATAGTGTTATATTTAAAACTAAAGTACATTAGCATAAATATAGCAAGACATATAAGAAAACCAGTTGATATAAACATAGAAATATAATTTGAAGTGAACAGATAAGAATCGGTTAATATGAGAGTTCTCCAATCAGATGTCTCATCACGGGTATCATTATCAAACAAGAATATAAGTTTATCGCGCACCATATCAATCTTAATTTTGAATATGTTATATGTTGAAACTTCAATCACCTCATCGTTGTGTAGATGTGTTCTTGGAAGTCCAGACAATTTCATGCAGCCGTCGCTGTCGAAACAGATTCGCACTTCTTTCACATTTGGTGGTTTGTAGATATAAAATACATTCTGACATAGTGCTGTCAGCATGATAAAACTTGCTTTAAAATGGCCCATTGTATATCGTGTGTATTTCTTTAAAACGATTAAGTATTTGTTTCTCTGCAAAGTGTAAACACTCTAACATGCAAACTCGGAATGATGGGTCCTGATCTTTCAACATAATATTTATAAGCTTTACCATTTCATCGTCACACGGTAGCTCCTTCTTATTAACACATTTGAGAACATCAGCGACACAATAGAGGAAATCGCTAAGCCGAATATCAAAGTTAAAATTAGTTAGAAACTTCACCTTTTCGTTGATGATTTCAACCAGACCTAGTAGTTGTTGAACTGCATCTTCGGTTAAATAAAAAGTAGTAGAATCATCTGAGATTGATATACCTTTACTGTCTAAAATTTTAATAGGTTTGACAGTACGTACTCCAATATTTTCAGGTTCAATCGTATTACCTTTGGTAAAGTATTCTTCAGCTGCTTTTGTTAGTGTTGAAATAAAATAGTCCCACTCCCAGGAGCCAGATGAGATTGTTATATTTGGATTTGGTGGATACGGACTTGTATTTACAATCTTAATTATTGGAATCAATCCAGCAGCGTTTGATATACCAATTGCAACACTTAGAGAGGGGTTAATAGTATACCTTGTTTCCAACAGCATTCTACTTTCTTGCTTAATCTCAATAATATTCTGGCGCATAGCTGCATCAACTTGACCCCAATAACAATTTTCATAAACACTGTTATTAGCAGGTCTGAAGGACTCAGGTCCGTCGTTAACATCGATACCATAATGTTGAACAGAACAACTACACTACTATAACTACTATGAATAACTACTGTGAGCAGATTGTAGACTGATGTGCTCGCATGTCACTCGGTGTTTTTATAATTATATCTCCACCTTTGATTTAAAAATCGTAACCTTTTATACAAAAAATTCTGGAGTTTTATTTATTTCATATGACTTTAAGGTCATTCAACGGAAATAAAACCACAAACAAGAAATATGAACTGCTCACAAGGTTATTTCAACAGCTGCGAGGAAAATATGTTGGCTAACAAGGTTAATTTCGGTCAAACCGATTTCGATAAGACTTAACAAATAAAAATTTTATTGTACGCATGTACATATGTTAAATTTGAATTCTGCTTACTAAGACGAGTGATATGACACCAAACACGTAGGACTTCAAACAACAAATAAAAAATTTATTGTACGCATGCGCTAGCCGTCATATTTACACACGTCATTTTAAATGGTGGTTTCTCGTTTGCACAATACAGGTTAGCTATCTTTTGAATTTGCTTACGTCATCTCAGGTTAGTTCGGGAACGGAGCGGTCGTGTTTGTTCGGGGTTTGGGTGGCGGAGGTAGGTGGCGGAGCTGTTCGGGTTAGTTCGGGAACGGAGGGGTCCGCCACCCCGCCCCCCTGGTGGCGGGTGGCGGGTGGCGGAGTTAGAAGGAACCATCTATACCTACTATCCTTATATAATTGATCAGTTTCAAAATTAAAAGAATAACGTTTATTGGAAACGGTATAATCTCGTAAAAATTTAACAATATGCTCTCTATTATTTTGTCGAGGAATTTGCACTAAGTATTTAGTCTGGTTATAAATGTTTACCTGTTTTGCTGGTCTAGGGTTATAATTTACTGGGGAAATATAATATTGATTCGGTTGTTTTTCTATGGGATTTTGAGAGATTTGTACGCATTTTTTCGGTTCAACATTTAATTGAAAATGATCACTTTCGTCAGAGTTTTCAGCTGGTTTTTGTGCGAGTAAATTACGCCTTAGTTCTTATAGGGGGATATCTTCTGAATTTGGGCTATTTGGAATTTTGATTGGCATAAAGCACATTTCAAGTGGAGTCATCGATGGTATATATTCATTTTTCGGCTGTGGTAATATTATACTTAAAGGATATTCAGTTCACGGTGAAGGTCCTGTAAACGTCTCTCATTACTGTCCACATTATTAAACGTAGATGAAATCTCATCATCTAGAGCAGGTGTGGCCAACTTTGGTGCACATAAGATCTACTTTTTATTTATAAATTGTGTCGCGATCGACCTATTTTTTAGGTAAGAAGGGGATGTTTTTGCAATGTGCTTTTATACCGACGTGCACTTTGGCGAGCTCTATGATTAAGGGGTAAATGATCTACATACATGAGTATTTATTTAATGGGTTAAAAAACTTATGTCCAGAGGAATTAAAACAACATGAGCACTTATTAATAACATTTATTCATTCAAACTTTTTAAATTAATGAGAAACCTGAGTTTGCATTTCCTTTACTAGTGCATCATAATTTGGAGTATATCCTGACAAAGACAATAACAATGAGTCCTCAGTATGAGAATCGGTCAGGACGGAACGAAGTTTAGTTTTAGTTAATTGTAAATATGAAAATGCCGATTCGCACAGATACGTAGATCCAAAGCAAGAATAAATATATTCGCTACATTTGATAATATTGGGATACTTTTCTCGGTTAACATATTTCCAAAAATTTTCTTAAAATTTTCTGGCTTGTAAGATTAAATCAGATTGTAAAATTATAATTTCATTTTCCAAGGCGTTTTGCTCCATATCAAATAAGTCTGCAATTTTTTTGCTAATTTCCTTCACAATTAAATCTTTTTTGAAAGGAATTTTTTTAAAATCTTGGAATCGCTTCTCAAAATCTTCCATTACATTTTGTATTTCGGCCACGTACTTGTCAATCTCATAAATAATATTTTTATTTTTTTGTAAGTTGTCTGCCATATTTGGAAAATGGTTCATATTATTTTGTTGTAAATCTTCTATCAACAAAATAAATTTGGTTTTATATGCATCTATGCTGCTAATCATATCAATTATTGTTTTATTTTTACCTTGTAATTCTAAATTTAAATGGCTTAATATGGAAGTCAAATTTGTAAGGAATGCTAAGTCACTAAGCCAGGTTTTGTCATTTAAATATGCATATTTTTTCTCTTGTTCATTAAGAAATTCTATTATTTCAGGCAATAAATCACGAAATCGTTGCAGAAATGTACCTCTACTTAGCCATCTTACATCAGTATGCAATAATAAATCAGACTGACCTTCATCGAGTTTTAGTTGAAAAAGACGACGTTTGAGAGAACTTCCACGAATTGAATTAACAATTTCAAACGCGACGTCCATTACTTCTTTTGTATTTAGTCTCTTGCTGGATAATACTTGCTGGTGAATTATACAGTGGTAACTCAAAAAATCTGGGAATTCATCGTCATTTCGACATAGGGCTATAAATCCATTTTTGCGGCCTATCATTGCAGCTGCGCCATCCGTTGTTATTGAAACTAATTTAAAAAGAGGTACTTTCTTATCATTAAGCAGACTTTTAAACCCGTTGAATATATCTACACCTCTAGTCCTTTCTTTCAAAGAAATCATACCCAACAATTCTTCTTTAGATGTAAAATCTTCAAAAACTAAACGAATGAAAACAAGTAACTGTGCAGTATCACTTATATCTGTCGATTCATCACATTGAAGAGAAAAACAAGAGCATCTGTTAATATCATTTTGTAACTGTTCCTTTAACTTTCCACCCATCTTTTCGATTCGTCGCATCACTGTGTTTCGGGACAGTTGTAGATCTTGAATTGCAGCAGTAATTTCGCTCTTGTTCTTAAAATCATTAAAAAGGGAATCCGAGATTTCCAAGAACATTTCCTTTACAAATTCACCATCAGAAAATGGTTTACATTTTTTAGCTAATAGATAGCTTACTTTGAAGGATGCAGTTGTTACTGCTTGTGACTTCAATATTGGGTTTTTGAAAATATTTTGTTGATTTGTTAATTGAGTTTTAAGATCCCGAACTTTACGTTTTCGTAATTCGGAATTTGGTGGATAATCTGTTTGATACTTGTTATGTAAAGATAAGAAATGTCTCTCCAAATTACCCTTTTTAGCAATGGCTATCGAGCTAAGACATATTAAGCAGCAACATTTATCATTCACCATCGTAAAAAAATAGTTAATTTCCCATTCTTCATTGAAATGATATGTTTTCGATTTTTTTGGTTTGCTATCCATGTTCATAAATAGGTATACTGAAATGCAAAAAATATACGACTTAATAATAGGGCATGTAATAAAAGTATTAAACAGTAACAATATAAATTACAATTAATACCTGGTGTAGGTTTAGCCGATAAACGAAATAGCTAATCATACTTAATAGTTGCGAATAATTAAATTATTATTTTAAATAATGCTTATAAATATTTAATTAAGATTTAAATAATTTTATTTAAAATATATCTCTTATATACTTGCACAATTAATTTAAAGAACACTAATATTTCATTAATACTTACAAATGAAACAATCCGCAAGAGAAATTGACTGTAGCGTACAAACACTAACTTCAGAATGAAAATTTAACACTATATTCTGCAAAATTAGATTCCAAGAATTAATCCTAATGGCATGGAATTTAAATGTTATTCTTTTAATAGTCATAAATTTCTCAGAAGTGTAAATACAAGTCAATTTTAAACGCACTGTATTTCCGATTTATTAAATAAACATCATTTATATACGTTTTTATATGTATTGTATAAGTTTTTATCATAAGCGTAAGTATTATGCTGATTTTGTAATATCCCAATTCAAATAAATTTTATATAGGTAGCAAAAAGTAGCAGCAGCAAAAAAGTTATCTACCGACAAAAGCTTTAAATAGAAAACAGAATTGCAAAAGTGCAAAGAAAAAGAACTTAATAAAACCATTTCAAATGTCAAAACAAACTAATAAAAATAATGATAATATAAAAATTATATCCTTTCTATGAGCTAATCACAGAAAACATTTGAATAAAAAGTATTTGTACTTTTTAAGTTAAAAGTTTTTATGAGATACTTTTCGCAAACCCCGAACTTGCGAGTGATCGACCAAAATTGGTCTCGCGATCGACCGGTCGATCGCGATCGACTTGTTGGCCACCCCTGATCTAGAGCGTTTATCTGTATGCGAGATAATCCGTTAGCGTTCGTGTTGTATTACCTTTTTTATATAAAATCTCATAGTCGTACTCCTCCAATTTTATTCTCCACCTAGTTAATTTTGAATTTGGTTCTTTTAATTTTCTTTAACCAAACTAATCGTCTATGATCGGTGAAAATGTAAAATTTACGTCCGTATAAATATGGCCTAAAATATTTAGTCGGCCAAACTGTTCTTTTTCTATGGTAGAATATTTTTGTTGAATTATTTACGGTGCGAGATGCATAACTTATTGGTTTATCACTACCTAAAGATCCTTGTGATAACACTTGTCCCTAAAGCTACAGTTGAATCGTCTGTCGTCAAAATAGCAGGTTTTGTAAAGTCGGGATATTGTAAAATAGGGTCATTCATCAGAATGTTTTTGAAAGTTTCAAAAGACTCAAGAAAATCTTTGTCATGACTTATATTTGCATTTTTCTTAAGGCATTTATTTACTGGTTTAGTCAATTTTCCGAAATCGCGTATAAATTTTCAATAATACCCTACAAGACCTAAAAATCCTTTAGTTTTTTACGGGTTTTGGGAAGTGGATACTGTTTTTTGACTTTAAAATCTTATCTGGATTAGGTTTCACCCTCAGATCTTTTATAGTATGCCCTAAATACATTACTTATTTCCTTAAAAATTCGCATTTATCAAGCTGAATTTTTAGATTGGCATGTCTTAATCTCTCGAATACGTCTTTTAGTCTTTCTATCGAAAGACTAAAAGACGTATTCGAGATGTTCCTGAAGGGAAGTTGAAAAAAGTATGATATCATCTAAATAGGAAAAACATTTTTCATTTTGTATACCCCTCAGAATATTTTGCATTAGGCGCTCAAGCAGGGTGGCCCATTGATCACCCCAAAAAGGAGTCTCAAGTATTCGAAATGTCCGTTCTTTGTGCTGAAGGCAGTTTTTTCAATATCTTCTGGTGCCATTTTAATTTGATGGTAACCAGAAGCTAAATCAAGAATGGTGTAATATTGGCTTGGTCCAAGTTTGTCTAAGATGTCGGAAAGGGGAAGGTAGGGGATATAATTCAAAACACAGGAGAAATACACGATGTTTAATGTTAACACACTCGTAATATGTTCTGATATAATATTGTACCTTATTTCTATATATCAACTTAATCAAGTTGCATAATCATGCTTATACTATGCTTATACTATATTATATTAAATATAATTAATCAGCGGTTTTCGCACAGCATTATACAGCGTGCTGTAACTCCCGGCCTAAAAATTATATTTATTATATTTATTTCCAACCACATTAATACTCCTACATCCACCGGCTCTCGGTTTCCGCAAACTCCAAAGCTTTTGTGTAAATTTCCTCAAGGAATTCGTGATATGTATTTTCAAAATTAGTTGAAACTGCTTTTTATTTAGTATTGAATAATTTTATTTCTCTTCTATTTCGACTTTGGACCACATATAAACCAAACAACTCTCGATTCATTTTAATTTTATCATGTTTAACTTAAGCCGCTTCAATAAGATGAAACACTTTATGTCTTACTGTTTCCATAAACTGTTTAATATTAGTACCTTTACCGTATATACGATAGGTAGCCACTCTGTTTTTAAAAGCTTGAGCTAACATATGCACTTGTTCTACGTGCCATCGTTCACATACTTTTGCTTTCTGGGTTTCATTACGCAAATGTCCCAAAAATGATCCCTTTTCACTTCTAACGAGCATGTTTCCCAGTGTCTCACCATCACTACAGGCGTTTAACTAATGAATAAAACATATAATCAGTTTATATATTTATTAACACAGATATTTGCGATACATATTTTATAGTTAGACACATAAGAAAACCAGTTGATATAAACATAGAAATATAATTTGAGGTAGACAGATAAGAATCAGTTAACACAAGAGTTCTCCAATCAGATGTCTCAGGGCGGGTAATGTCATCAAACAGTAACATAAGTTTATAACGCACCATATCAGTCAAAATTTTCGACATGTATCTTGAAGCTTCAATCAGCTTATCGTTGTGTAAGTGTGTTCTTGAAAGTCCAGACCATTTCATTTGGTCATCGATGTCGAAACATATTTGCACATCTTTTACATTTGGTGGTTTGTAAACATAAAACACATTTTTAGACAGTGCTGACATGATGATGAAAGTCGCTTTAAAATAGGCCATTGTATATCACGTGTATTCCTTTGAGACGAGCAAATACTTGCTTCTTTGGAAAGTGTAAGCACTCTAACATACAAACTCGGAATGATGGCTCACAGTCTTTTAACATAATATTCAGAAACTGCCCCAGTTCATCGTAACATGGTAGCTCTTTCTTATTAACAGATTTGAGAACATCAGCAGCACAGTAGAGGAAATCACTAAGTCGAATATCAAAGTTAAAATTAGTTAGAAGCTTTAATCTTTCGTTGTTTATCCAACCAGATCTAGTAGTTGTTGAACTGCATCTTCGCTTAAATAAAAAGTACAGAGTCATCTGTACTTTAATGTTTAGTATTTTAATAGGCTTAACGGTACATATTCCAATAATTTCTGGTTCAATCTTATTACCTTTGGTAAAGTACTCGTCAGCTACTTTTTCCAGTATTAAAATAAAATGGACCCACTTCCATGAACCAGATGAGATTGTTATATTTGAATTTACTAGGTACGAGTTTGTATTTACAATTTTAATTATTGGAATCAACCCAGCACCTTTTGATATACCAATTGCAGCACTATTGCTATTGATTAATAGCATACCTTGTTTACAGCAACTTTGTACTCTCTTGCTCAATCTCATGTTTCGACGTAGAGCCACATCAATTTGCCCCCAATAACAATCTTCACAAACATCGTTATTAATAGGTTTGGAGACCTCAGCTTCATCGTTTTCATCCATATCATATGTGGATTTAGAACTATCATCACACGTCATGTTAATGCAATCACAATTAACTCTCATGTTTCCACTATCTAATGTTTACGCTCTTTAATCTTTAACTTGAACTGAGCTTACTATTGTAAAATTGAATGTTAGGCAGATTTTCTTGTCCCCTCTCCACCACTCTCACTGGTTGTATTTTCCGGCTTGGTTACTGATGGACTTAAAAAATCTATTGCGATCACTAAATACGTATTTGTTAAATCTTTGTCTTGTCATTTTGATTATATTTCAATTTATCTGCATCCACTGCTGGAGACTTCTCTGTTGTTGGGGTCTTTTCATTGTTGTCGTTGGAGGTTTCACCAGGATTTCATATGCACGCTCTATCAGGAATGAGAGATTGATAGGAACCATTATCTACCAGGAAATTGATATGATTCATTTCATACTATGATTATGCAAGCTCTAACTAAATTTCCTATTTGCTGTCAACTCGCAAATGTCATATGTCATATGCCAGTTATCGCATGTCAAATATCATCTATCAGCTCTCAAATGTCACATGTCGACTATCGCCTATGTAATATAGGAGCACCTACAAAGAGCATCGTGTACCGACGTTGCCACATTGTTGGTGCCTGTCACGTTCCTCATAATCCCCTGTGTTGAGGTTAGGTTATATTTCAGTTCGTGTTGGTGAACTATTTGCGATTTACCTAATTGTTTTATTTAAACTTTGCGTTGCTTCTTCTTTGTTTTGCCCTTGAAGATGCCCGTTTTTGTTTTCATTGTGAAATATGATACTTGCTTTTATGTAAAAAAGCGGAAAGAGTGAGCCTATAGTTACAGAAAATTGTTTAACATAAACACTAATATGCATATAGAGAGTATGCATAAAACTCTACAGTATGTGTACCTGGAGGGCAAGAAAGTGAAAAGGTTGGACAAATCAATTCATGCTCTACAGAAGTATGTCCGTGATAAAAGTATCGAGAGAATAATCAAGCTTACGAAAGGGAAGTTTAACAGACCACATCAATTTAATTCACTCGAGACATTGACAATTAACTGCAATGTTGACAATGACGATAATAATGTGCGTAGGATTACAGATGAGGGTAGAAAATATTATATTACAGAAAAAAAGGAGAAAATAGTTGCTGTGAATTAAAATGTAAATTTTATCACATATGTATGAATGCACATGTATAAACTTTTGTATTAAAACAATAATATGTAAACACATACATTATTTATGTGTACATACAACTCATATATCAGTTTCTGAAGTAGGAATAGGACGAGTGTCTCGGGAGAGATCCGCACATGACTGCCAAGGTCATATACATATGTTATTTATCATATTTATCGGTGCTAATTGTTGCGACCTGACCTGACATCACAAAACACCCTGGGTAGGTCAGGAAGGTCAGGTCAGGCAGGCCGATAGAGCAATTAGCACCGATAAATCTGATAAATAACATATGCATATGACCTTGGCAGCCACGTGCGGATCTCTCCCGAGACACTCGTCAAAACGGTGATGCACATCTTGGGCAAGCCGAAATAAACGAGCTTGCACAAACTATGCATAAATCATCACGTCAGTTGACTAACGAACCAGATTTAAAAGCAACTATTGAGGCATCTGCTTTGCAAATAATTGCAAATATAAACACTCTTATGACCAACAACCTTTATGTTAAAAAATTTGAAAGTGTTGCTGGCCATGAAACCTGCCTCGGAAGATGTGGATGCTAGCAAGTTTTTATGTAGGGAAATTACAAATGCTCCGTCAAATAAAAAAATAAAGAAGCAAGCACTTTTTCCAACAAAGAAAAAAGTAGTCAGGAAAAAAGTGTTTAACAAAAAACCCGAAGGTGATGAGATCCAGATCATCAAAGAAACTTTATCTGAATCGTTGTACACCTCCACTGAAGAGAAACATGACCATAGCTACGTAATTATACGTAAGTAACCCAATATAATTATATTGGGTTACTTATGAGTCTTCTTTTTATATTGTTTATTATGAATAAATACAACCATTTATTTAGAATTTATATGCATGTATCTTTTATTATAGTTTAACCAAATTTTAGAATCGACAAAAATGAAAACTGTATACCTACCCGTATTATTCCATATACATAAACATCAAGCCCCAAATCGCCTATAATTTCATTCATTTCAATTGCCCGCCATTAAGGACAACATCTGGCAACATCAGTACACGATGCTCTCTGTAAGGGCTCCTGTGTAATATCAACTGTCAAATGTCACATGTTGGCTCTCAAATGTTACATGTCAGCTCTAAATATAAACTGTCGAATATCATCTGTCCAGCTCTCAAATGCCAAATGTCACAGGTCAGCTGACCGCCATCTTGGAAGACGCCATGCGCACGCGCAGCCGCCATCTTGTATGATGTCATGAGCATGCGCAGTCGCCATCTTGGATGACGTCTCGAGCATACGAAGTCAGACTTTAGGCAGAAAGGCTCAGAACCGCCCATCTATACCTAATGTCATGTCATTTTATTACTATTTTATATACAGTTTCAGTGCCACTGCAACAAATATATATATATATATATATATATATATATATATATATATATATATATATATATATGTATATATATATATATATATATATATATATATATATATATATATGCATATCTATCTTTTTCACATCCAGTTACATTTAGGGTACCCTTTCATCTTCCAGAAAGATTATTGTAACTGAACTAAATTAAACATTTTCTACAGGCTTTTAATTCACTAATTAAGGGCAACCATAGAGAGGTAACAATGTTTAACGAATTGTTTATACATAATTTAAATACACGTTTAGCACTCTATAATATCCTTTCAAAAACAATACTTGTTTCCCTCTTTCTGTTTATAAACGTAACATCTAGCGGTAGAGTTAAACTCCAGCGACGTTGTCAATTTTACATCTTTTTTATTATAAATTCTGATCGCTCTATTTGTGTCGTTCGTCATGCCTAGACCACTTTGACTACTTTGAATCAATCGACTGCTACTTCGTCGTAAATACAAATCTATACAAATAAAAATTAAATGCTGTTTGTTGGTAAGCGTATCACTTAAGAACGGCTGGACCGATTTGGCAAATTTTACTAGTAATTTTTCACTAAGAAATATAACGAAGGTAAGAGTTTCGGATTTTTTTTCAAATAAGCACGAATTAAGGTCTCTAGAAGCCAAATCCAAGTTCCGTTTGAATTTATATATATATATATATATATATATATATATATATATATATATATATATATATATACATATATATATATATATATATATATATATATATATATATATATATATATATATATATATATATATATATATATATATATCCAACGTAAGTTTCGGCGACAAATTGTTACATTCATCGTTAGGTTTGGCGACACCCCGTCAGTTTCGGCGACGTCGTCAAAACTTCGCTTTATATATACAGTAAGTTTTGGCGACGTCTGCCCCTCGGTTCGCCCCCCACTTTTTTACGATGTTGTCATCCCAGTTTTTACCTTAAATTTGAAAATGACCAATATAATATATAGTATATAAAATAATGGATAGTATAATTTAGATAAGCTCATAGAGGTAGGTAATATGTAGCACAGACAACTACATAAGAACTAACTACAGTATGAATTAATGTCACTAACATAAAACTTCTTAAAATGCAAGAACATACAGGTAATCACTTATTTTTGTTTTTCCTTGGGGAGTTGTAGGTATCTAACAGCATCAAACGAAAATGTTCTAATAGAAAACAAATTTCTTCAACGGCGTTTTGAATACCCTGTTGTGTTAAACTACTTAAATGTTAATACATTGTCGTAAGAAGATGACATGGAAAAAGGGAATTACTATAATGTCTAAATGAATTTTCATTATTTGCAAAGGACATTTTCGTTCTGTCATTATGTTGTTGACAATGAAGCAAATGAAGAGAATGCATAAAATTAAGTGGAAAACAGCATATCTGGTTTGCAATTGTACACAAGAATCATATCTTATTAGTTTTTTTTTAATTCGATCCGCTTGTTGGTTATCAGAACGTCTTATTGTAGAAAAAATAAATCAATATTGTTTCTGATGACCATTACAAAATGAAATATACAATCTGTGCAGTTTATCCAGAATGGATCCTCTTATATCGAGTTGTGTGTGTGTGTGTGTGTGTTTTGTTTCTTTAACGTCGGCCAATTTCCGCGACTATGGCCAATCACCGACGCCAGGGACCAGTTTCACCTCACTATCCTAGAAATTTTGCCGAACCCCTGCCTTTCTGTTAGGAGGGTATGGATATTTAACGTGCCCAACATAGCATGGACACGGGACCGACGGCTTTGCGCCCCCTCCGAAGGGCGGAACGTGCAGACATTAAACTTGCTCATATACAATGCCAGAACCTCGGTTGATGTTAATTTTACAGTTTGTACTGAAAAAGGGAAAGGAGTACCCTGGGATCGAACCCAGTACGCTTCGCTTCAGAGGCACACGTTCTTACCCCTGAACCACCGAGGTTCTCCTTATATCGAGTTAAAAATAACTATAAGATTCTTATTTTGAGAAAAACAATTCAAATGAATAATGTATATTATAAAGATTCATATGACTGCAGTTTCGCACGCGCGGAAAACTCGACTAATGAAGTTCAAATTTACTACACATATAATTTCTGTGATCAAACTTTGAATATGAGGGTCATCTTTAAGTAAATTAGAAAATAAAAAAAAAGTTTTGTAAATTGTACCGTGTGACGTGTCAAATGAAATAACTTGTTGTGTGGTTCTCAAATATATCATTAATTTTAAAATAAACAGTGTCAAGGTTATTTGAGAAAAAATATATGTTAAGTGACCATTACCCTTCCCTATTTCTGAAACAACTTAGCCTTAAAAAAATTAGAGAAAATATGTCTTCACTTATAGATTACATAAAAACCCATCAGAATAGAATAGAATACAATAACATGGTAGGTCTCTTAATACTGTAAAAATAGATGATTTTCATAAAAATAATAATATGCTTCAGAAATATCCAAAAACCATGTAGATAGAACAGCATCTATATGCTTCCTTTGTGGTATCCAGGATAAAGTAATTAGTACAAATAACTAAAAGAACACATTTTACGAATCCAAGAGGCAGATCTATCTGGATTATCGCATAATTGAATTGAATTTAAATTGAATATATCACCACAGGCTTTTCTATTTTAACCAGCTTTCTTTATTTCAAACCGCATAACAAAATTGCTGCTACAATCCATCAAGAATTAACGTATCAACGAAATCTTGTTAGTAAGTACAAACCTTATTATAAATACATGAGAACCTCGGTGGTTCAGGGGTAAGGACGTGTGCCTCTGAATCGAAGGGAACTGGGTTCGATCCCAGTGTACTCCTTTCACTTTTTCATATAAACTGTAAAATTAACATCAACCAAGGTTCTGGCATTGTATTTGAGCAAGTTGAATGTCTGCACGTTCCGCCCTTCGGAGGGGGCGTAAAGCCGTCGGTCCCGTGTCCATGAGATGTTGGGCACGTTAGAGATCCCTACCCTCCTTACAGAAAGGCAGGGGTTCGGCAAAATTTCCAGGATAGTGAGGTGAAACTGCTCCCTGGCGTCGGTGATTGGCCATAGTCGCGGAAATAGGCCGACGTTAAAGAAACAAAACACACACATTATAAATACATATTCATTGATTGTTGTTGCCCTTACTTGGTGAAACTTGTCCATACTACATACAGACTTGGAGACGGCTGTTGGTTTTCGTTTTTGTAGGTGAAGGACGTAGCCAGCGCGTGAGCTAACTGGAGCAATTCTATAATAATAATAATAACAATAATAGTAATAATAATTATTATTATTACAAACTTGTATTCGCAGTTGGAATGTACAGGAGAACATGTTTTTCAATCATGATGTTAGGTTTGCTCTTGAAATAAATTATTTTAGTCACTACAAACAAATCTGGGTCAGATTAAAAAACAAAAACATGGTAGATAGCATATTCACGTACGGAACCCTCGCGTAGAGAGTCACACTTGCCCAAGATTGTCTATGCCAGCCTGTGTGTAAATTTCCTTGGACCTAATCTTTTCTAAGCACTGTGGTATCATTTTCTTTAACCATCTAACTCATTTTGTTCTAATGTATTCAACACTTGTCTATTGAATTGAATAGTCTGAGCCAATACTTGGTGTAAATACATTTTCATTATTCTGATTGACTGATTAATTCATATTATGCTTTCTTACTATTATTATTCATATTATACAGGTGCTGCACTACTGCATCTACGGCAGATAGCGCCGTTAATATGTTAGATGGAGCAAAATGTCTAGGGCAAAAATTATTTGTAACTAAAAGTTTCACGACCTAAAATATCGACGAACCTAAATAGGCTACACAGGGTCCTCCTGTGTTATTCTGAATGTAATAACTATTTCGTATTATGATTTTACATGAAATTTTAGTTCAACTTTGAAAAAATGTCCTATTGGTAACAGTTATTTGAGTATGGACATCTTTTATCAAATTTTTCCATTAGAAGTAAAGCCATGGGCTTTAGATATGTTTTTTTTACCCTACAATATTTAGTGGAAAAGTTTGAAAAATTTGCACTCTGATCCAAAGGTCACCTCAATTTTTAATACGTGAAATTTTGAAAACTTTTTCTAAAATATAACATCATGCACTTATTCTTGATGTTGGTAGTCTTAAATGTACTAACAATGCTAGGCGTTCACTATATTTAGCTCGCATAGTATTCGCGTTATTTCGAAAAAACAAGGTATGAAAATAATATCATCTCACGGAAATGCACAGTATATTTCTTAGTATATGAATTCTTAATGTCATTCACACCGCAAAGATATTGGTGTCTTATTAACTTGCTATATCTTTCCATTTGAGAAAACACAGGAAGACCCTGTGAAGTCTATTTAGGGACACTCTGTATGTACGACAATATTCTTAAATAAAATACGTAGGTATTATTATCATTATCCAAGGATATCATGGAACTACATTAGCATAAATAGCATTTTTTCCTAGAAATATTTCTCACAAAAATGTGAAAATTTGTGCACTTAATCTTTCGGTGATGTTCACACTACATATATCGTTAGTTTATTGGAATTTGGATATTATATTTTTGAGTTATCTCATATCCACAGAGCTGATTCAAGTTTGGTTATTTGGTTATTGAATATTTCTCAAATTTCTTAAAAAAAAAATCTAAAAGGTTTTATATTTCAGTTCAATATAGATAACGTAGGTTGAAACTTGAAACATTCGTGTTTGTAGCTGGAGGTATCGAACCACTTGACACCATCTCAAAATCTATCTTGTTTATACTTGTTCTTGACCTTTTTCAATAACTCGCATAGTTTAAAGAGCACCATGCATATTTAAAGCTATATTAAATGTATTTTTTCATCATCTTCTGAATTTTTTTCTTTATCCACATACTTGATTAAACTCACATTAAAATGTTTGATAATGCTCTTTAGAAGGTTCAGCTTTAGAAAATGAGTTAACATACCAGAATTTATCAACATTATTCTGCAATATCTGATCTGAATAGCAACAATCAACTAAAGCAACTGTACTAAACAAATGCCTTTGTTCATTGCAATAAAATATAGATAATTTGCATTATCACTGCAGAGTAATTATTTGTGTTATGTCATCGAGCTATATATTTTTTTAAGTTAGGGGACCCAGTTATGTTCGATTTTCAGAAAGTATGACAACTTTTTTCATACATTTTCAAATTCGTCTTCAGTAGATGAATACATAACTTGGAAAAGTAATGGTAATTGCATTCTGAACTGTTTCTATTAGGTATACCCACGGGGAGAGCATTTCTAAAGGTCCTCAGGTATTATACCTGCATCTGTAACTTTTATTAACCGATTTTGCAGGCAAAATTAAAATCATTATTATAAATCGTATGGCATTAGTGGACAGTTTGAATTAATTAAATAATAAACTGTAACATTGGAAAACTATAAAATCTTTTTAATTCATCCAAATTTCGGAAACTATTTTGTCTTTTTTAATCCTATTCAAGCTTTATTGCTTAAAACTACACATTTAAATAGGCTGACCTTTTATTCTTTATTCCTTAAAAAGTACACTCTAAATTATGCAAGGGTTATTATTTTATCTTCACTTTCTATTATTGGTACCATAAACAAGTAATACAAAATACACACCTGCAGAGCTATGTGTTTTAAAGCAGAATAAAATTCTGTTATCATTTTGTTCTAGAAATTCGTAAAGAGTATTAGATCTATGTGAATACCAAATAAAGACCGCTTTCAACCTTTTACGGTATAATAGGATTTCGAGCTTCCTAAATTTATGACTGGTGAATCTTCAATAAGAATATCCCATCTGGATTCCAGATGTCTCTCTTTCTTGTAAAAGCAGAATGGAATCTTTTACAATTTTATATAATATTTATCTAAAATGTGATAGTAAATATTATATAAAATACTAAATACGTGATTCTGCTACACATTCTCTTGCGGGATATACATGCCGTTTTTGACAATCCAGATTGAGTTCGAAATCTTGAAAACTCTCTGAACACTCGTGCGCATCTTGCGATTTAGAATTAATTTTGTCCACAATTAAATTATTCACAGTGAAATTCTAAATTTATTTAAACACAAACTTGTTTCAAAAGTCTCAATTTTAAATCGTAATATGTGAAATAAACAGCTTGAATAAAAAATGTTCGACATACAGAGCTGTATGTACGAATTACTTACAAGCTGTATATCACACTACTGTACAAAAAAATCTCATGCCATATGATAGAATTTAGTTGCATTGGGAAATAATTGTTTGAACACACAAATCTAGTTATCTTGGAATAATGACCTTCTTACAAGCATAATTTTCAAAACAATACCTGTTGACATAAAATAATGTTTTTTGTGTTATGTGTGTGATTTATTTATTTAACGTCGGCCTATTTCCGCGACTAAGGCCAAACACCGACTCCAGGGAGCAGTTTCACCTCACCAGCTTGGAAAATTTGCCGAATTCCTCTCTTTCTATAAGGATGGTAGGGATATTTAAAGCGCCCAACATCGCATGGTCACGGGACCGACGGCTTTACGTCTCTTTCGAAGGACGGAACCTGCGCACATTCAATTTGTTCAAGCACAATGTCATGGCGTCGGGAAATGTGATTTTACAGTTTTCTACTATACATTTTTATATTAAAAATATTCTTTCCTGCCCGGCATTTGAACCCAGGTCTTTCGGAGTAGCAGCCCAGGTTCTGATCACTACACTACCGAGGGCACAAATAATGTTTTGTTTTAAAGTACTTTCGGAGATAATACGAAATAACTCTTTAAAGCAGAAAATTCAACCCCCTGCAGAAAAAAATAAGCCGTTGCGGACATATGTTCATATTTTTTTATTTTCTTATTTTTTTATTTCAAGAACACACCACGAAGGCTTACAGCCTAAATACTATCGTACCGTGGGTGTCGACAATGAGGAGAGAGGCAACTTGTTGATTCTGGAATTGAAGATTTGGAGATTCGGAGGAGAAGGAAAAACATGTGCCGGTAAGGAATTCCACAACTTAGAAGTTCTCGGGACAAAAGAGCGAGCATAACAGGACGTTCTATGTGAGCAGTGCCAGTGCAAATATATATAAAAGTGGGAGAAGTCACCAACGACACGGCGGTGGGCAATAGCTGGCCGCTTTTGGGTTAGGGTAGTGTCACTGATGAGACGTATAGCTCTCTTCTGAATGGAGTCCAGGATAGCGAGTGTAGAAGCAACAGCGGCACCCGAGATGTGGTAGAAGTATTCGAGGTTTGCTCTTATTTGTGAAGTGTATAAGGTATAGAGATTAGCTGGTGAAAAGTATTTGTTTGTCCGGAAGAGGAAACCTAATTTCTTAGCAGCCGCTTCTGCAATTGATGTGACATGTTGATGCGTTGAATTTCCGTTCCACAGAAATGCCAACAAGTGAGAAGGACTTTGAATAACTCGGTTGTTCATTGTGATAGGTCTAGGGCTGGTGTATTTGCTATGAGATAGAAGGCAGAACTGAGATTTGTTGGAGTTGAATTGTACAAGATTTCTTCTTTCTCAGTCTAATTTCTTTTGAAGATCCGCAGAGATAGAACCCTGCATGAGTATGCGATCCTCATCTAATTTGGTTAAGGAGACAGGCTTAGAATATTGTATATTTAGGTGGAGGGTGCTGTCGTCAGCGTTACTGGGAACTGGGTTGGATGTGCTAAAGAGGAGATCATTGTTGTGGAGAAGAAACAAAGTAGGGGCTAAAGGTGGACCCTGAGGGACTTCTGCAGTAATTAGATACAGTTTAAAGGAATAGCCATCCACGACAACAGAAATGCTCCAGCTGGAGAGAAAATTTGCTGTCCAGGTACAGAGTTTTGGTGGTAGGCCACAGCCCAAAAGTTTATTAAGCAGTGCGACGTGCCAGACCTGGTCGAAAGCTTTGACAGTTGATCTGCCCTTACGGAATCCATATTGCCTGTCGTGGGTTAGGTTGTGTTTTTCAAGAAATTTGAGTAGTTAGGTGTTTATATATTGAACTTTTCTCGATAAAATGACCTTTGGAATCACATCTCGAATTATTAAGACGTCATTAAGGAACATCCTATATTTATAGGATTTTGTTATTTATGACGTCATGAGTTGTTTTCCCATTCGCTAAAAAAAGCATAAATTCTAAGGAGCATTTACTTATTGCGATTGCATGTCTGTTATAAAGTAACCAAAGTAAAAAAAAGACATCAGACCCGGGCACTGATTTTCCACTTGGTAGCATTGAATGTTGCTAGTCTAAGGGTCGGTTGGCGAATTGAATTTCGTTATGGCATTGTATTTTCTTTGAACTAAAATTTGAGATGCTATATAAAACACATAATATAATACCAAAACTTCCATATAATTCAACCCTATAAGGAACCGGATAATAGCTTGTTGCGAAAAAATAAGGACATTTAATTTGACATACGTAGCAATCATTTGGATAACAAATACAAAGGATAGCATGTCCAAATCAATTAAGTTTGCGAGTGCAGTTTTTTTAATCTTAAGAATCAAATTTGCAATGAAATGGTGACGGATAGGGAAAATGTTAGAATTTCATTTTTGTTCAAAATTCTACATCCAAAAGTGTGACTATTTCCTTCAACAGAACCGCAGTAGTGTTGTTTTGTTCAAAATCTTGAGGTGATTATCAAGATCTACGCCACTAGTTTGCTGAGAAGCTTGATAATACTGAATTTTAAAACTATTTGCACATGTTTACTGTATACTTTAAGTTTAGTGAGAATAGCTGCAGCTTCGAACAAGTTATGACGAAGAGACAATATTAGTAATTTATTTTCAGCACCTGTACGTCGAAAATTACGCAACCTAGGACACCTGTTCATATAAACTTTTTTCAGAAATAGTCTTAAGATTATGCTCCTAAATGTTTTTTTACCTAATTATAAAACACCTATATATACGCAAGCTGTTTGGAATACACATTGGTGAATTTGAAAATGACTAGAGCGCCTGATCAGAGTAACCGGTAGTGTAATATAGTGTTAAATTTAATAATAATTTTTGTGGAGTAATATCAGTCAATAGCAGAGTAAATAGTGAAGTATTGTTACAGAAGTTGGTATTAGGTTAGATTTAATTGTAGTTAAGAGTAAAATAAAGGTGTTTTTTGTTTGTATATAAAGTGTATTTAAACCCCGCAACGTAACAATATGTTTTTCCCAAAGCTCTATGGTGAACGGTTTCCGAGATACAGCCACTTACTTCGCTTAATTGGCCACTCTGTACTTACCTCACATACTATAAAAAATGTAGGCTGCCCTGTTCCAATGAATAATGAGGTTTTTTATATGCCGGCAGCATTTTGAATTGAGCTGGTGTGACCGCCGAAATTCAGTTTATAAAAGTCGCCCTTCGTTTAGTAGACTACCAGAGGGTCTTGCTTTGTTGTGTCAAAGTATATACACACTTGAGGAAATGGCAAGGTACTTTTCTAAACTCATAAAAACTTGTTTTTATAGCCTCAGATTTTTTCTATATAGTCAGCCGATTGATCAGCTCTTCAAAAATCGTATGCAGTCCATCAACAAATGGAGAAATTGAATTCTGTAGTGAGTTTCTGCCAGTATTCTTCTTGGCGTGTGTAGTCTGCATTCCTACTTGTTAACTATATGATGACTCATTCGAAAATATCAGATGAGTTTTATCATTATTTGCATTCCCAATATATGTTCATAATTATTATGCTCGAAAAATTGATTGATAATTTACGATTTCTAAAGTGATTTACTTGTTTGTTGTTGTTATTTATTTATTGAACGTGGCCCTATTTCCGCGACTATGGCCAAACACCGACGCCAGAGAGCAGTTTCACCACAGCAACCTGAAAATTTTGCCGAACCCCTTCTTTTCGGTGAGAAAGGTAGGGATTTTAAATGTGTCCAACATCGCATGGACACGCGACCGACGTTTTTACGCCCCCTCCGAAGAACGGAGCGTGCGCACATTCAACTTACCCAAACACAATGTCATGGCCTCGGGAGAAGTTAATTAACAGTTTGTACTAAGAATTTTACAAAGAAAATGAAAGTTGTTTTTCGACGGGTCAGAGTTTCGAACCCGGGTCTTTCGCATCGGCACTCCAACGCTCTAAGCGCGACGCCAATCGCGACCACAAAGTGGTTTACTTCATTTATTTATTAAAATATTATACCTAATTATTATCTTCATAACTGCGCGTAAACTGTTAGTCTGAATTCAGTTATTTCGATGTGAAATATTATTCTATTAGATTGCATTGATTCCACTTGTCTTAATTCACTCTTTATTTTAACCTTAGGTAGATACATTAATTTTGTTAGATTCCTACCGTTCGAGAATTCAATCACTCCAATATGAACAATAATTTGCGTATTGAAGGGTTACCGTCAGCAAATTGACTTGCCAGGCACTTTATTACATTCATGACACTACACGATGATTTATTAAATATAGTTACCAGGCGAAAATTTAACTATGCCAATATGTATGTAATTAATTTCAGTTCGAGTGTCTATTCATTCGTCTTCGAATTCAGTTGTTTTTTAAGCAATATTACACGGCGAAAAATACGCTGTCTGCAGAAAGTATGTTAACTTTCAAAGTTCATTTTCTAAAGCGTTTCACAACATTACTTCGTATTTTCTTATCGTTTTCTATGTGTTCTATAGCGATATAATGCTGGGCGAATAATAACACAATTATTTTTATTAGTTGAATTCGTATGTCAACCTAATTACCGACTCCCAGACATCTTTTACAAGCCAATCGAAGCTAATTCATCTTGACTGTCGGAATAAAAATGTTTAACATTAGATTTTACTCACATCTACTGTTTTATGCTTTATATGAGAGTAGCATGAAGTGTAGGTATACAATTGCATTCGCTGTTGTCCAAGCAGTGGTCTTTACATGGCAACAATGTGTGCAAAGCGCTACCTCCCCTACTGCAAGAATGTCGCCAAAACTTACGTTAGACACACACACACACACACACATATATATATATATATATATATATATATATATATATATATATATATATATATATATATATATATATATATATATATATATATATATATATATATATATATATATATATATATATATATATATATATATATATATATATATATATATATATATATAATGGTTCGTTGGGAGAGATCACCGCCAGGCAAATGCGCATGCGTGTGACGTCAGGAGACGAAATAAGATGACAGGTTGGATAGAGAGAAAAGAGAGCTAACCTGAGATGACGTAATCCAAGATGGCTGTCAAGATGACCGACCGGGAGTAAAAAATCTGGGAAATTTGAATTTCTAAAAGGCATCTAAATAAGAAAATGACATACAAAAAATATGGCTGGCGGCGCAGGCGCACACCAACTTCTTTAGTTTTTGGCTTAGGCCTTATTATTTTTACTCGTCTTGAGTAGAATTCAAATATGGCATGCGCACCCCCAAAATGTTAGATTTTAAGTAAGAGGGTATGTATGTACTCGTCTCGATGGGGGAGATACATTATTTATTTATTTATTTATTTTTGTATTTATGTATTTATGTATGTATTTATGTATTCAAGTATTGATGTATTTATGTATTTATGTATTGATGTATTTATGTATTTATGTATTTATATATTTATATATTTTTGTATTTATGTATTTATGTATTTATGTATTTAGGTATTTATGTATTTATGTATTTATGTCTTTATGTGTTTATGTATTTATTTTAAAAATATATATTGGGCGAACTCGGAAGCTTGTCAAGCAAGATGGTGGTAGTAAGATGATAGTAGCAAGGGGCTGGCTGCACGCAGCAGCAGCAGGAACATCTGAATTCCTGTCTAGACTCGCATGTAGCCTCGCTAGACTGGCGCCATCAAATCTCATTTCCTGCCAGTGCCAGCGTTGATCTCGTTTCTACTCTTATTTCCTGTCAGAACTCGCAACGGACGCATTATTAATTTCCATTTCCAGCCACTGCTCGTTATCAATTTTCATTTCCGGCTAGTGCTCACGCTGACCTCGTTTCTACTCTCATTTTCTGTCAGAACTCACACATAAATATGATCTGTAAGCGACTTCACTTTTAGTAACACCCAAAAGTCTTTAGCAGTATGCAGTATAACAGTGAGTTGTGGTGTAGAAGTAAACATAGAATATATCATGAAAAGAATGTCACAACACTAAGACAGTGCTGAACGTACTAGAAGCTTATATGGATGAACACGAGTTTGAAGGTGAAGATTATGAAAGTGGGCATATAGTTGAATTGTGTCACGCATATTTAACTGGTTACTTCTGCACACATTACTTTGTATTATCACTCGTTCGATGCGCTACAGGAGCTGATTTAATTAAACCATTGTTTAAATATTTACCAGAAGAAGCAAAAAGCAATACAAATATTTTTCCGATGGAGAAATCCTCACCGACAACAACATAGAAACCTCCAACGACAACAATGAGAGGGCTCCAACAACAAAGAAGTCTACAACAATGGATGTAGATAAAATAAAACATGATGCAATCAAATTTGTGAGATAAAGCTTTAAGAAAAATGTATTTATGTAAGAAGCAACCGAGCAGGAAAGTACAACCAGCATGAAAATACACCAGTAGTGGTTGAGAGGAATAACAACACCTACTTAACATTCACAGTAAGCTCACTTCAGCAGTCTGCTCACAGTAGTTATACTTAATACTCATATTAGTGTATTTCTGGATGTTAGGGATGGACCTGAGGTCTTCAGACCTATGAATAACGATGCTTGTGTAGATTCTTATTGGATTCAAATTGATGCAGCTCTGCGTCAAAACATTAATGAGACTAAGCAAAAAAGTAGAATGTTGCCGGAAACAAGATATGCAATTAATCCATCTCCAAGTATCGCAATTGGTATATCAAAAACTACTTGATTGATTCTAATAATTAAAATTGTAAATACGATTACGTACCCATCAAATTCAAATCTTGTTCATGGGAATGGGAATATTTTAGTTTAACAGTGAAGAAAGCAGCTGAAGAGTACTTACCAAAGATAATAAGATTGAACCAGAAAATATTGGAATATGTACCGTCAAGCCTATTAAAATACTAAATATTAAAAGTGTATGAATCTCAGATGACTGCTACTTTTTATTTAACCGAAGATGCAGTTCAACAACTACTAGATCTGGTTGAAATCATCAACGGAAGATTAAAGCATATTTCATATTCGACTTAGTGATTCCCTGTACTGTGCTGCTGATGTTCTCAAATGTGTTATATGATAGAGCTACCATGTGACGATGAAATACTGAAGCTTATAATTAATATGTTAAAAGACTGTAAGCCATCCATCCGAGTTTGTATGTTAGTGCTTACACTTTGCAAAGAAGCAAGTACTTGGTGGTTTCAAAGAAATACATGCTATCGCATGTACAATGGTCCGCATGGTACACATTTTGAGATAGCGCTGTCGGGATCACAAAAGTTGTTTTAGAATTTATTCTAAAACAACTTTAGTGATCTCGACAGCGCTATCACAAAATGTGTTTTATATTTACAAACCACCACATGTAAAAGAAGTGCAAATCTGTTTCAACATCGACGACTGCGTGAACTCGTCCAGACGTAATTTTAACTTTCATATTCGACTTTAAATTAATATGTTAAAAGACTGCAAGCCATCCATCCGAGTTTGTATGTTAGTGCTTACACTTTGCAAAGAAGCAAGTACTTGGTCGTTTCAAAGAAATACATGCTATCGCATGTACAATGGTCCATTCTAAAACAACTTTTGTGATCCCGACAGGCATCTCAAAATGCGTTTTATATTTACAAACCACCACATGTAAAAGAAGTGCAAATCTGTTTCAACATCGACGACTGCGTGAACTCGTCTAGACGTAATTTTAACTTTCATATTCGACTTAGTGATTCCCTGTACTGTGCTGCTGATGTTCTCAAATGTGTTAATAAGATAGAGCTACCATGTGACGATGAAATGCTGAAGCTTATAATTAATATGTTAAAAGACTGCAAGCCATCCATCCGAGTTTGTATGTTAGTGCTTACACTTTGCAAAGAAGCAAGTACTTGGTGGTTTTAAAGAAATACATGCTATCGCATGTACAGTGGTCCATTCTAAAACAACTTTTGTGATCCCGACAGGCATCTCAAAATGTGTTTTATATTTACAAACCACCACCTGTAAAAGAAGTGCAAATCTGTTTCAACATTGACGACTGCGTGAACTCGTCTAGACTTCCAAGAACACATCTATACAACGATGAACTGATTGAAGTTTCAACATACAACATGTCCAACATTAAGGCATATATGGTGTGTTCTAAATTTATGTTCCTGTTTGATAATGGTACCTGTGGTGAGACATCTAATTGGAGAACTATTGTATTGAATGATTCTTATCTCTTCACATCAAATTATATTTTTATATCAACTTGGTTTTCTTGTATATCAAACTGTATTTATGTTAATATACTTTTGTGCTAAGTATACCACGTCACTTAACAACATGTAGCGCAAATATGTGTGTGAATGAATGCATAAACTGAGTATATGTTTTATGGTTTTATGTTTGATGATGGTACCTGTGCTGAGAAATTTTATTGGAGAACTGTTGTATTGAATGATTCTTATCTGTTCACATCAAATTATATTTTTATATCAACTGGTTTTCTTGTATGTCAAACTGTATTCATGTTAGAATGAAAGAAAAAGAAAAGAAATGAAATCACTCAAATACTAAAAACAAAAATGTTACAGTTTCAACTAACTTTGAAAATACGTATCAAGAACTCGCCGACGAAATTTACAGAAAATGTTTAGAGTTTGCAGAAGTCGAGAGCAAGTGGATGTTGGAGAGTGGTTGGAAATAAATATTAATAAATATAGTTTTTAGGCCTGGGTGGTGTCAACATGTATAAATTGTTGCATGCACACACTATCAAGCTCATTAAAAATTCAGTTGTCTTAGAAGTAGAGGTGCTTCAGCTTGTTCTTGAGTACCCCAAGTGTTTAGTAGTGTGTTTAAAATGGTTACATTGAGTGATGTGTGTTAACAGCAAATTAAAGACAATTTCTGGTATGGTTTATTTGGAGACTTTCAATTAATTATCGATAAGAACACTGGTTACCTTAATGCAAGAAAATTGTATAAAAGTGGTGAGAAAAGATTGAGACTTTCGTTGGAAAATAAGAAAATTAAAGAGTTGACTGCCTATTTCAACACTAAGTTAAAGGAACCTTTAAGTAACCGGAATACCGGCTACCCAAATGTTCCAGCAGATGGGGTCCACTTAGTACCTACAGCAGCTACATACTTGGTAAACATTGGTGGAGCGCAGACTGAAAACTACTCGATATCTGGTACACCTGTTTGCAAATAATTTATATTAAATTTAGCTTGTTGTGTATCGAATCATTTTTATGAGAAGTGCAACCAAATTATTTTTTATTTTTTCGTAAGCGAAAGGAACAACCTTGAAGAAATTGAAGTAAAATTAATGGAGATGGAGGATGAAGTGTACGCGAGAAACAAACGCTAAAATCGCAGAACATCTTGAAAATATATCTCCAAAACCAAGCAACCGAGGAAAACGTGTTTTTGGTTTACTTTCAAGATAAAGCCAAAGATGCCACCTATTCATATCATGCTGTAAGAACTCAAAAGCAAAGCTTCAGAAGAGCTGTCAAGAACTCTAGACATAAGCATCTCGATTCCGAAGTGGATGTAAGGTGTTGGATCCAAATTTAGTAAATCTCTTTAACAAAATAAAGACCTTAAGGCTAATAGAGAAACCTACAGATAGCAGATGTACCGCAGGAGAAGTTTATTTAGGATATTATTGATTTACGACATAATTTTTAATTGTCTGATACTAGTCTATGTATGTCACAATGGAAAAAATAACAACACATCAAATTTGACAAAGACTTTTATTTTATTCTAAATACATTAATAAACTAAATATAAAATAATCACATTTAACATCATCTGAATTTATCCATTAATCGTGAGATTCATCAAGGCCCAGCCATCTTACATAGAGTCTTGCCTTTCTTCGTCAAGATGCGTTCAACCAGATAGACGACTGTTTGGTTAGTGTTTTGTAGTTGTTCCTTGTAAAACCCTCCACTGATCGGTTTTCCTTGCCTGTCTTCAAGAAAGTATGTTACTGGATTTGTAAACTGAACACTAACAATTGACCAACGAGGTGTATAACCCTTTTCAAATTGAACTTTTGCTTTACTTATACGTACATCACCCACTGTAAATTTATTCCGATCATACATTTTCATATTTGGATGGACCTGTTTACAAATGTTTGCTTCACTTTTCTTATCTTTAGGTTTTTTACCAGTTTTTCGATTAATGGTTGAGTTGTAGGTAGCTGTGACATCAGGTAGTGTATTAAACCATTCGTCTGAACTAAACAAGTCAACGTTTTTGTGTTCACACTATATGCTGTAGTGATTATTCTTGTTTTTTTTTTTCATTAGGTTAGTCATTAAATTTGGAATTCTAAAATTCTTTTCCAAGATCAGAGATGATGTTAAAGGGAGCTGTATTTTTAGCTAAATTATCAGCCATAGCCCTAGTCACCTCTTCAGCATTTTTATATTTAAGTGGGCGAGTCCGCACATAGTTGAAAAACAATTGATAAGCAGTAAAATGTCCATCTAACCAGAGTTTCCACCATGACAGTCTGTAAACTCAGCCAAATCGATCTGCCACAACTCATTGATTACCTTTAGCATCAGATGGTTCAACTATGTTGCGTTTCATGGTGATGTTGGATTTAAAAGTATCCACTTATCAGGTAATTATTTTTGTCTATTTCACCCAGCTTCTTCTTCAACTTGCTATTCTTTGACACGCCAATGTCTTTTAAAACTTGAGCAGTTATGTTCTTGGTTAAAATTTTCACTTTATTTTCAAATTGGTTTTTTAAATCTTCCAACTCTGGATAGTGCATAGATTTAAGTAGTATGGCAATTATTCTTTGTGTTACCTCATCTTTGTTCTGATAGTCGTCTATCCATGCATCGAAAATTTTTTGATTTACACCGTCTGTTGAATCGACTGGATCAGCAAAGTTCCATAATCTGTAGTTTTGCAAATCAAAATCACCACTTGTAGTTCTTGGGAAAATCTCTCTATGAATAATTTTAAAATTAAAACGTTTATTGAACTGTGAACGTCCGAACTTATCGATAGGCGTTTTTGTACTAAACAATAGACATGTATGGTATATATGTAGGTTTGCTATGCGATAACATCAGTTTTCTCCAGTTCTTCAATAATTGACTGAATTTCGTTGTTATGAACATTATTACCAGCAACTTGAGAGGACCCTACAAGCCTAAGACTATCAACCAATTCATTTATGTCATCCTAATTTGCTATTTTCTATAATATAGTTGTTAGTGCTGCTTTTTATATCACTTACATTCTGAACTCTAGGTTCGGTCTTTTGTTTTTCGTTTAGATGTGTGTTGCAACCGTGAGACGTTGAGGATGTTCGCGCTCGTGGATTTATCATCGGCTTTATTATAGTCAGATACTTTTACGAGGAACAAACCTTAGTTCGCCTATTGGGACCGTATTTGACTTTATGAACATTGGTTGATGCTAGAATATATCTATAGCATTAAAGATCGTCATAAGTATATCCCTTAGGTCTTTTCATAAATATCAGTTGTAGCAGACCTTGTGTTTGTGGATATCCTCTTCTATCTACTTGAATTTCATATTTAGTATTTTTTACCAAGACTCCATCTACCAGCATTTCCATCGTAGAGAGCACCATTCGTTTGATCAACAGTAGCATGTTTCGATGGTTCTGTAAAATACTTGTCTACATAATATAGAACTTTTTCAGAATATTGCCCCATAAATTCTTTATATGCTGGCGTGGATATGATAGCTTGTAGACCTTCATCAATCAATTGAAGTGTTGGGATATCCCCATTTTAACTTGTTTCCACATTTCAAAACTTCATGGTTCAAGGAACTCGACTTTGAGTCTCTTTTCTGGTACCGCTTCTTCTTTGATTTGTTCACCTGTTGGCTGCAGTTTAAGTGTTGATGTGTTTTTAGATACTTCACTTAGCGGCTCAACAATTGGTTTATATAAATGTTGCAGAGCTTCATCATTCTCAGCTCTGTCAAGCTTAAGCATTAAATGTTTGTTTAGAATGTTTCCATCAAGTTTAAAACCTTTCTCTCTTGTTTACCCATCACCCATTGCCAAAGTTGTTTGTTTCAAACAAATTGGTTGTTGGTCTGTTGTAAACTAATTGTTAGTTGTTTACCGTGTTAAGAGATACAAACTGTTTTGTTGTTTACAGTATACTAGCTTTGAGTTGGTTGTCTGTCTACCTATCTATCGTTAGTTGTCTATCACGACAGCTGTAGAACAGCTGTCTGTCTAACACGACGGCCAACACACCATACTTATCGTCCTTCGAACATATATTTTTAAATTGTTTAAATTTCATGTCAGTTGTCACATGGTCGTCGCAGATGTGTTTTAAATTGGTTTCACCTTGCTTGAAAAGAATCAAAACAAAATGAATCAATATTCTTATGTATACTAAAACATGCCCCCATTTTATCCTGCTTGTCACAAGCTACACCGAGATGCCCAATGAAATATTAGATCCAGCAGAAGGTGGATCTAATATTTCATCGTTTTTACTATACAGATAATAACTAACACCTACTGCAGTACCCAGCACCTTTTGTAACATCTTGTATTTGGATTGGTACAAATACTTTGAATACACATACACGTTACCAAACTTTATATCGTTTGGTTCAAACAACAAACTCAGCATGACATTTGTTTTGTCACATCCACTCGGATCACATATCAAACATATATATATATATATATATATATATATATATATATATATATATATATATATATATATATATATATATATATATATATATACTTACCGAAAAATATAGTTACGTTATATACGTACGATCAAACACGCTTCTGTCTAACCCATTACAAATATAGATGATGTTGTTGATTAATTTTCAGAACAACAACGAAGGCATGGTCCTCTCTTACCAAATACAGTTAGATGTTTGATATGTGATCCGAGTGGATGTGACAAAACAAATGTCATGCTGAGTTTGTTGTTTGAACCAAACGATATAAAGTTTGGTAACGTGTATGTGTATTCAAAGTATTTGTACCAATCCAAATACAAGATGTTACAAAAGGTGCTGGGTGCTGCAGTAGGTGTTAGTTATTATCTGTATAGTAAAAACGATGAAATATTAGATCCACCTTCTGGTGGATCTAATATTTCATTGGGCATCTCGGTGTAGCTTGTGACAGGCAGGATAAAATGGGGGCATGCTTTAGTATACATAAGAATATTGATTCATTTTACCAAACATATAACACGTGATAACGCCAATCATGTCGCAAACCTTCGCGTTGAAAGATCGCAGCTCCCGTCTACCAACAGACTACTATCCACCAATTGAATTGGATCTGGATGTTAGTTAAGCTGTTGCTTGGATATGCTTTTACACTTAATGGGTTTTCCAATAGCGATATAACAACGTTGTATTTTAATACCAACACATTCTTAAACTTTTTTCAGGATCTGTCAATATCCAAACGTCAGGTAAGGTCTACATTTTTATCATTTTTATCCAATTGAATTGGATCTGGAATCTGGATGGTAGTTAAGCTGTAGCTTGGATAGGCTTTTACACTTAATGGGTTTTCCAATAGCGACATAACAACTTTGTATTTTAATCCAAAGCATTCTTAAACTTTTTTCAGGATCTGTCAATGACAAAACGTCAGGCAAAGTCTTGATTTTTATCATGGTGTTGTTCACGAAAGAGTCGGCAGTCGTAACTTTAAGAGCGCTTACTTCAATTTTCGGTCGTAATAATCGTTCACCCAGACAGGCTGTGCGTGCTATAGTGGATAAATACGAGTCAAATTATTCCCTATTGGATGTTCCTGTGCCAGTGAGAAAACGCATTTGTCGAAGTACCGAAAATATCGCATTGTAAGGGCTTCAGTTCAAAATTATCCAAATCAGTCGATACCAAGCCTTTTACAGGAATTGGGAGTCTGTTTCGAAGACTATTTTAGGACAGAATTGGATAGATTTAACATCAGCGATATGTGGTTCCAACAAGATGGTGCCACATGCCACACAGCTGGTCAAACAATCGATCTATTGAAGGGAAAGTTCGGTACTGTGTAATCTGAGAAATTGTCCGGTCGAATGGCCACCTCGCTCATGTGAGTTAACGCCGTTGGATTTCTTTTTATGGGGTTATGTTAAGTCCTTGGTTTATGCCAAGAAGCCAGCAACGTTGGAGGAGCCCAGGAACAATATCACACGTGATATTGTCCACGTTCCGGCCGATGTATGTGAAAGAGTGATGGAAAATTGGCTCCAAAGAAACGATTTTTGCAAACGTGCTCGTGGTGGACATATGAATGAGATTAAATTCCATACTTAAATGTAACATTTGTACTGCACATATAATAGGTTTCAGCACAATACCTTAATTATTCTGTGTTTTATTTAAATATAAAATTATTATGTCCTTATTGAAAAACCCTTTATAACAGCATACCTAACATATATGAAGGTAAAAACAATTTTTTTGTAAAAGAAGGAGCTACTTGGAGAACCATCACGATACCCATTGGTGAATGAACTTGCTAATGCTACAGCAACACACGAACAAAATCAACAGGCTTTGATTCTGAAACCTAATCCGAATACCTTTGGATGTAAAATAACAGAAGTATAAGTTTTGATGATTCGATTTGACGAATGCTGGGATTTTCATAACGAGTTCTTCAACCACGTATCTTCTATGAATCTGATTTACCTGTTGAAATAGTGGACGCTAAACAGATTCGCATAGAAACTAATATTGTGTCTGGTTCCTACTCAGTGGCAGCTGGTGAGAAGGGGCACGCGCTCAGCCCAAATTTCAATAGAAAAATATATTTCTTTTGTTTTAATTTACTATAAATCACTGCTACAACGTTACAATAATGTTAATTAATTATATACGATATACTATCCATATACTAATTATCATTCCTTTTATATCACAACTAACGACTTTTACCACATATATATGACAGACTCAGCACCGCGACACCGTACTTTATTCTATGGTAGACTTTGACTTTGCATCCGGACACCGTCGTCGCATTACGCGTCCTTGAGCCTTTAAATATACTTTCACAGGCACATACTTTCTCATCGGGGTTGCCACGATCGCAGACCGACACAAGTCGGGTTTTAAATTCGACTGAAGGGGTCACACATGTTGAGCCACCGTTTTTAGTGTTATTGTTTATGTTCGTAACTGAGAAGTGTGTTTTCACTGTTTTTGATTTTGAATATTTTCAAAATGAATTCGGTGGACTTTTTTTGACTAATAAAGACATAACGTACGAGATGCGACAGGAAATTAAACGGTTAGGAAGGCAAATACCCGATTTGATTATTTAGAAAATAGACGTAGGAAAATCGCGAATTTTTTCACGGAGATTTATTAGTAGTGTCTACGACAGATCTATACGGTTATGTGGGTGTCCTAAAAGATACAAACTGTTTTGCTTTCTTTATTTAGTGATGTGTGGCAACCGAAGTGCATGGACTCTCAAGAAGCGGTGATTTAAATAAACGAGCTAAGAAACATGCTTGTAGCTAGCAAGAAGAACATTTACATAACATCTTAGATTTTAGTGTGCTGGGAAAGATAGGCACAAGACTGCTGTTTGATAGCGCTTATCGTAAAAATTTAAGACGTCTCAATGAAAATGTAGATAAAAACAGACATATTTACACCAAATAATTAATTACATTACATTTTGTGGTGCTTTAGAGTTGGCCCTACGCGGACTTATTTCCAGGTGTTTTTGTTGGACTTGTAGATTTTATAAGTGAACTAGATTTAGTTATGAAAGAACATTTGTCAACGTGGCAACTGTTTTCCGTGGCACTTCAAAAGCTATTACGAACGAATTACTGGACGCCATGCTGTAGCATGCTGTAAGTCGAAAATGAAATCAAAGAACAAATAAAATCCTCAATGTACGTAGCAATTCCGGCCGATGAAACCACCGACATAGCTAATAAACAGCAAATGGTTATAATTTTTGAATATGTGTATGACGACATTATATTTAAAACATTTTGGGGGTTTGTTAGACCTGAAGGACACACAGCTGAACATTTAACAAGCGCTATTTTACAAGGTCTGGAGTTGGCATGTGTAAAGCCAGAACATTTAGGTGCACAATGTTTTGATGGAGCGACGGCTATGGCTTGTCAATTCGCGGGAGTGCAAACAAAAATTAACGAAAAGCTTCCTCAAGCATATTTTGTGCATTGTTATGCACGTCAATGAACCTCACCATAAAAAAAGCAGCGTCTATAAACACAAAAGTCAAAATATTTTTTTCTAACTTAGATGCTTTTGTTTCGTTTTTTTCATTATCTGCAAAAAGAACAGAGCTATTAGATAACATAGTTAACGCCGTCTTCCAAGGGCGAGCCCTACTCGTTAGAACTTCAAAAGCAGAACGAAACCGTTAAAAACAAACGTACTGTATATGAAAATAAAGATACGATTATTGAATGCCTTGCAACTGTTAGTGGTTTAGCTAATGATACCAAAACCATTAATGAAGCAACAGGACTACTCAATTATTTACGTAACGAGGAATTTTTCTTTTGGCTTGATATTTTTCATCGTATCATGCGCCATGTCAGTGGCGACTCGTGGGAGCCTTACATGGGTGGGCACAGGGTTCGTGAGTAGGATTGCCTATTAGTATCTAGTGGTGCCGCAGACTAAAATTTTGAAAATTTTCAAGGTCACGCGTTTTCCTGACACTTCAGCATTTCTATGAAAAATTATTTTATACAAAAATGAAGACTTTCACAAGAAGATTTTTTGGGATATTGGTAGATACTTGAAATAATATGTAATCACGAATATCGAGGGCATAAATAAATTAAAATAATGGGTGGCAACATGTGAACAACGGTTTCCGGATGCAAAGTCAAAGTCTACCGTAGAATAGAGTACGGTGGCGTGATGCTGAGTCGATAATAATTAGAATGTGGTTAGTTTGTCGTATATAATTAATTGATATTATTGTAACATTGTAACAGTACAGTCATTTATAGTAAATGAAAAGAAAGTAAATATATTTTTCCTATTGAAATTCGGGTTGGACACGTGCCCCTGTTCACGTTATCACCAGCCGCCACTGCCCCATTTGATGTTTTATGTAATCAACTTTAAAAACGAACGACCACTGGCCCTTATATAAAAGATTGTGAGTAAGTATAGCTGAGGGGTTTTGAAGCCACCTACACCTACCACCTAAGTCGCGCGCATGCGTGCCGGACGTCTAAAGATGGCGGTCGTAGAGCTTGTGACATAAGCTCTCCGGAGATGACATAATCCAAGATGGCTGTCATGATGGCACGAAAATTTAAAAAAATTATAATTTTCTCCCAGATTTGATCCGACTTGTCAAAATACGAGGATACGCCATTTTTATTTTTGTGAAAATGACATAAAAAATATGTCGGCTGACGCAAGCGCAAACCTATTTTTGGTGTTTGGCGTCATGTTACTAGCCTCGATGAGTAGAATTCAAATATAGCATATGCGTATGCGCAAACCTAACTTTTTTATTAATAGGTTTAGAGGCATTGTGTTTCACGTCATGTTATTCGTCTCGATGAGTGCTATTCAAATATAGTGGGAGACATCAGTTCAGGTTAGATTCAGATCCAGTCTTAGGCATGTAAGACACTAGCTGTAAGGAGCCGACTGCACGCAGCTATCTGAATTCCTGTTAGAGCGTGTATGGGACCTCGCTAGACGCCCGTAATCAAGCTTTTGACCTCGTTTCTCCTCCAGTTGGAGCTCGCAGTTGACTCATTATCAATTTCAACTGCTCGTTATCCATTATCATTTCCGGTTAGTGGTCATACTGACCTAGATTTTAGCAGCAAGATGCTAGCTGTAGCTCCAGCGTTATCTGAATTACTATTAGAGCCTGCATGTGGTAGGAGGTGAGTCATGTGTTTTGCTCAATTATATAGCTTTTGATAACCGATTTCCATATGAAAAAATTCAAAAGTGGGGGTATGTAAAACATCAAGTGAGAAGCAAGTACATCACTCTTTGTCTGCGGTTTGCTCACAGTAGTTATACTACTATATTGTACTGTTCAACAGGTATGATGTCGATGTTAACGATGGGCCTGAGGTCTTCAGATCTATTAATAACGATGTGTGTGAATATTTTTATTGGGGCCAAATTGATGCAGCTCTACGCCAGAATATTAAGCAAGAAAGTAGAATGTTGTTGGAAACAAGATATGCTATCTCTAAGTGTTGCAATAGGCATATCAAAAGCTGCTGGATCGATTCCAATAATTCAGATTCTAAATACAAACCAGTATCCACCAAATCCAAATATAACAAACTCATCGGGGTCATGGGAATGGGAGAATTTTATTTCAACACTGAAGAAAACAGCTGAAGAATACTTTACCAAACGTAATAAAACTGAGCCAGAAAACATTAGAATATGTCAAGCCTATTAAAATACTAAACAGTAAAGGTGTATCAATCTCAGATGACTCTGCTACTTTTTGTTTAACCGATGATACAGTTCAACAACTACTAAATCTCGTTGAAATCATCAACAAAAAGCTGAGGTTTCTAACTAATTTTAACTTTGATATTCGACTTAGTGATTTCCTGTTTGGTGCTGCTGATGTTCTCAAATGTGTCAATAAGATAGAGCTACCATGTACTGGCCTATGACGATGAAATGGTGAAGCTTATAAATATTATGTTAAAAGACTATGAACTCTGATTCCGAGTTGGTATGTTAGAGTACTTACACTTTGCAAAGAAGCAAGTACTTGATCGTTTCAACGAAATACACACGATATACAATGGGCCATTTTAATGTAAGTTTCATCATCCTGAAGTGCAAATCTGTTTCTATGACGACGACTGCATGAAATGGTCTGGGCTTGCAACAACACATCTACACAACGATGAGCCTATCCAACTTTCAATGTACAACATGTCCAAAATTAAGGCTGATATGGTGCGTTACAAACTTATGTTTCTGTTTGATGAAAGTGTGAAACAGCTGATTGGAGAACTCCTGTGTTAACTGATCTGTTGACTTCAAATTATATTTCTATGTTTATATCAACTGGTTTTCTTATATGTCTGGCCATATTTATGTTGATGTACTTTTTTATTAAATATAACACCACACTAAAGATATATATCGCAAACATGCTTGTTATATATATATATATATATATATATATATATATATATATATATATATATATATATATATATATATATATATATATATATATATATATATATATATATAAACTGAGCATATGATTTTTCATTTGCTAAGCACCTGTAGTTAATATGCGATGCTGTGAATCGTGCTCGTTACAAGTCAAAAATGGTTCATTTTCGGGCCATTTGCGCAGTAAGACTCACAAATCAAAAGTATGTGTTGGTTGTACAAGTGCATATATTAACTCAAAATTTTAGAAACAGAATGGCTAATTATCGTATATACGAAAAAGATGTTGATATTAAACAGTTTATGTAAACAATAAGAGATAAAGTGATTGAAGCTACTTTAGCTAAACATAAACGAAGCAAAATGAATCTAGAATTGTTTGGTTTATATGTGCGCGGAAGACGAAATAGAAAAGAAATGAAGTCATTCAATACTGAAAATAAAAATGTTACAGTTTCAACTAATTTGGAAAATAGATATCAAGAATTCGTCGACGAAATTTACACACAAGCTTTGGAGTTTGTAGAAGCCGAGAGCGGTTGGATGTTGGAGCGACTAATGTGGTTGGAAATAAATATTATCAAAAATTTGGTTTTTAGGCTGGGGTGGTGTCAACATGTATAAATTTTCATCCCACATCATTTAAAATTTAGCTGTCTTAGAGACAAGACTTGCTCTTGAGTATCCAAGTGTTAAGCAGTTTGTTTAAAATGGCTACATTAAGTGTAAAAGTGATAAGAAAAGATTGAGACATTGGTTTGTAAATAAGAAAACAAAAGACTGATGCCTATTACAACAGCAATTTAGAGTCACATCTCAATTAACACTAACAACTATACATACTTGGTGGACTCTGGTGGAACACAAACTGAAAACGACCCAATATTTGGTACATATGTGTGCAAAGATTTAATATTAAATCTGGCTTGTTGGATATGCAATCATTTCTATGAAAAGTGCAACAAAATTATTTTCGATTTTTTCGTAAGCAAATTTAATCCAAAATATAGAGACAACCTTGAAGAAATTGAAATAAAATTAACGGAGATAGATGAAGTGAAGCGCATGGGAGAACCAAACGCTGAAGTCACAGAAAATCTTGAAGACATATCTCCAAAACCAAGCACCCCTGGAAGACTTTGTGTTTTTGGTTTACTTTCAAGAAATGAGAAAGACGCTACCTATCCATATCATGCTGTAAGAACTCAGAAGAAAAGTTTTATAAGAGCTGTCAAGAACTTTAAAAATAAACATCACGATTCGGAAGCTATCCTAAACATGTATGATCCAAATTCTGCAAATCTCTTTAACAGTATAAAGACCGAAGCAAAATACCTTAAGGCGAAGGGAAACGATCTACATATAACAGATGTGCCGCAGGAGAAGTTTATTCAGAATATTATTAATTTACGCCATAAGTTTTAATTGTATTAGTCTATGTATATATGTCATAGGGAAACTTAAAAACGCATTAATTTGAACAAAGACTTTTGTTTAATCTACATTAAATATAAGTTTATTTAACATCATCTGAATTCATCTAAGAGATTTATCAAAGCCTAACCATTTTACATAGTTTCTTGCCTTTTTAAGATGCGTTCAACCAGATAGATGTCTGTTTGTTTAGTCTTTTGTACTTCTTCCTCGTAAAACCTTCACTGATTAGTTTTCCCTGCATGTCTTCAAGAAAGTATGTTACTGGATTTGTGAAATGGACACTGACAATCTTGAATAAGTCTGTTGACCAGCGGAGGGTATACCCCTTTTCAAATTGAGCTTTTGCTTTACATATACGCACAACATCACTCATTTTGAATTTATTTTGATGAAACACTTTAATATTCGAGTAGACTTGTTCACGAATGGTTGCTTTATTTTTCTTATTAACATCTTTAGGTTTTACACCAGTTCTTCGATGAATGGTTCAGTTGTAGGCATGTGTGACATCAGGTAAACCACTTGTAGGAACCAAACACGTTAAAGTTTTTATATATCTTCTCTTTTAAGGTACGCATGACTCTTTCCACTATTGCAGCTTTCTTCACACTATAAGTGCTGTAGTGATTAATGTTGTATTTTTCATTCAGTTAAATTTGAGTTGTAAAACTCCTTACCATCATCAGACTGAATGTTGGTAGGAGCTGTACTATTAGAGAAAATATCAGCCATAGCTTCAGTCACCTCTTCAGCATTTTTAGATTTAAGTTGGCGAGTCCACACATATTTCGAAAAACAATTGATATCTACTAAAATGTACTTGTAACCAGGGTTTTCTCGATGAAAGTTGTAAACTCAGCTAAATCAATCTGCCACAAGTCATCTAAGTCTTTGATTATAGTACACCTACGTTTAAAATTGTTCTTGCTAGTGAGTACAACTCATCTATTACTTGCTTTTTAGCTTCAGATGGTTCAACAGTTATGTTCTTAATTCAATTTTTAAAATTATTTTCAAATTTGTTTTTCAGATGTTCCAACTCTGGCTTGTGCACAACTTAAGGTAGTATGGCAATTTCGTTGTATTACCTCATCTTTATTCTACTGATCTACTGATCTATCCATGCATCAACATTTTTTTAAAGATGCATCTTCTGTTGAATCGACTGGACCGGCCACGTTACGTGTTTTGGAAATCAAAATCACCACTTGCAGTTCTTGGGAAAATCTCTCTTTTAATAATTTTAAAATTAAAACGTGTATTGGACTGGAAACGACCGAACTTATCGATAGACATCTTTATACTAAGCAATAGGCAGACATGCATGGTATATACGTAGCTTTATTATGCGATAACATCAGCTTCCTTAAGTTCTTCAATGATTAACTGAATTTTGTTGTTATGAGCATTATCTTTTTTTTGTTATTTTGTATCAGATAGTTGTTAGTGCTGCTATTTCTATCACTTACATTCTGAACTCTAGATTTGGTCTTTTATTTTTTGTTAAGATGTGTGTTGTAACCAAAACCGTGAGGAGTTGAGGATGTTCGCGTTCGTAGATTTATCATCGGCTTTATTAGTCAGCAAATTTTCCGAAGAACAAACTTTAGGTCGCCTATGGGGACCGTATTTGACTTTATGAACACTGATTGATTCTAGAATATGTCTATAGTGTTGAAGATCGTCATCAGTATACGCCTTAGGTCTTTTCATAACTATCAATTCCAGCAGACCTTGTGTTTGTGGATATCTCCTTCTATCTAGTTGAATATGATCATTAGTGTTTGTTGCCAAGACTTCAGTTACCAGTATCTTTATCTTAGCGAACACCATACTTTGATCGGTGTTTCAGCAAAATACTTGTCTACATAATAAGGAACTCGTTTAGGATATTGTAACAAAAATTCTTGATATGCTGGTGTGGCTGTGATAGCTTGTAGGTCTTCCTCAATCCCTTGAAGTGATGGGTTATCCTCATCTGAACTTGTTTACACATCTGGTTGGGCTTCAAAAACTTCATGGTCTTCAAGGAACTCTACTTTGGTTTGTTTTATAGTATTGCTTCTTCTTTGATTTGTTCAGCTATTGGCTGCAGTTTAAGTATTGATGTGTTTTTAGATATTTCAGTCAATGACTCAGCAATTGGTTTATATAAACCTTGCAGAGCTTCATCATTCTCAGCTCTGCCAAGCTAAAGCATTAGATGTTTTTTTCGAATGATTTCAGCAAGTTGCAGAATCTTTTTTTGATTTTTACTCTTGTACCCATCACCTCCATCTCGCTAAACTTAGTTGGATACCATGTTAAGAGATACAAACAGTTTGGCGGTTTATAGTATACGAGCTTTGAGTTAGTTGTCTGCCTCCTTACCTATCGTTAGTTGTCTAACACGACAGCTGTTGTACAGCTGTTATACAGCTACCTGCCTGACACGACAGCAGTTGGACAGCTGTTTGTCCTGCTAGACAGCTGTCTGTCTTGTCTGTCCTGTGATTTTTGCCTGTTTTGCCTGTCGTTGGTTGTACCCGATTAGATTAACATGTAGCTATCGATTCTTTTCTATATCTCTCTTTATGTACATCGTTTTCTTTTACAGTCTCCAGCACACCACATTTATTATCTTTCCAGCATTGGCAACATATATTTCTAAATAGTTTAAAATCCATATCTGTCGTTAGGTGGTCGTCGTAGATGAGTTTTAAATTGGTTTCGTCTTGTTTAAAGAGAATCGAAATATTAGCGTTATCACGTACTAGACGTTAGGGTATTCGAGTATATGTTTGATAAAGATAGAATAAATCAAATTCTTATGTCTCCCCATACTAAATTATGCTCTCATTTTATCTTGCTTTTCACATGCTACAGCATCGAAGATAAGCACCGAGTTGTCCAAGGCTTCTGCAGGATCTAATATTTCATCGTTTTCACTATATGGATAATATACCAACACCTTCTGCAGCGTCCAACACCTTTTGTAACATCTTGTACTTGGGTTGGTATAAAGGCTTTGAATACACATACACGTTGTGAAACTTTAAACCGTTCTGATCAAATAATAAACTCAGCATGGTATTTGCTTTACCGCATCCACTCGGACCGCATATGATACGTTTAACTGTGTTTGGTGAGAGAGGACCATGCAGTCGCTGTTGTTCTGAAGATGTATCAACAATATCATCTATATTTGTAATAGGTAAGACAGAAGCGTGTTTGACTTAAACTAAACTATATTTTTTCGGTAAGTATAAATATATAGAGATACAATTTGGTCGTACAGTCAGTATCAATGTTGTTGTCACAGGGTGAAGGTCTTGTAAACACAGCCATTAAAGCTACATGTGGAGTTACACATACCTGGTTATCAGTCTTGTGGTCTGGGCAATAACCTTAAAGAACGTCTGGTTAAAGGTGATCTAGGTATAAGTCCTCTAGATCGTGCTTGTCGAGGCCACGATATCGCTTACTTTAAATCAAAAGAGTTAAGTTTTAAAGTATCGAGCCGACGAAGTGTTGGAAAACCGAGCTTGGGAGAGAGTCAGGTCGAAAGACCTATTTTTTGGTGAAAAGTGAGCCGCTTGGAACGTTACAAACACCATGAAAGTTGAAAGAAAGCTTGGCATGGGTCTTGACGTAATCAACTCAAAACCAAAGAAGAAAGTTCCCTTTAAAAACATAATAAGTTTGATTGAAGAAGTTGTAAAAGACAGTAACCTTATCCCAGCAGATAATGCTGTTTTTGATATCGCTCATGCAATGGTTAGAAAGATTGGTGGCCGTAAGAATGTGCAGAAATCTCGAGTTATTCCAATACCTAAGAACGGAGCCTTCCCTCCACTCTTACCTCTAATATTTGGTGCTGTGTCAGCACTAGGCGCTCCGGATGGTGGTGCTGCTGGTATTGCTAAGGCATTTAACGATGGTAAAGCAGTCAAACATAAACTAGAGGAAGAAGAATGTCACAACAAAACAATGGAAGTTATCGCAATGGGTAAGAGAGGCAGTGGTTGAAACTAAAACCAAAGAGAAACGGCAAAGGTCTGTATCTGAAGCGGCAGCGTAGCGGCTATGGGTTGTATCTGCAAAAGCAAAAAAAAAAACAAATAAGATGTTTACCAGCAAGACCTCTAACAAATGTAGATCTTATGAAATTTGCTGGTGAAATGAAAATATCAAATTTTAGAGGTGTATACATGCGAGATGTTTTACCATCAAATGGACCACGTAAAAATGAATCGTTCATCAGGAATTTGCAGACAAGGAGCTTGGCAGTGATTGGGTTGCAGATCAGAAACGTGGTGACGCAGCTGTGTACTTTGACTCATATGGAAACTTTTTAAGTGCAGCCACCAGTTAAGCTGCAGCATTATCTTAAAGGCTTTACTCTAATGTATAATCATGATGTGTAACAGAAATATAATACTTAAAATTGTGGTCACTTATGTTTAAATTTTGTAAATAAAAGACTCAAACAGTAGCCTCCATATTTTAGTCATGTCCCAAACCTTCGCATTAAAAGATCGCAGTTCCCATCTGTCAACAGACTACAATCCTGCAATTATATTGGATCAAGATAGTAGTTATGCTGTTGCTTTGATATGCTTCTACACATACAACAACGCACCTAACATATATGAAGGTAAAAATATTTTTTGTGTAAAAGAAGGAGGTGCTTGGAGAACCATCGCGGTATCCACTGGGGCATATGAAATAACACATTGTGAAAACTTGCTTCAAAATGAACTTGTTGATACTACAGCAACGTGCGAACAAAAGCAACTAGTTTCGATTGGGCGAATGCTGGAATTTTCAAAACAGGTTCTTCAACCAGGTATCTTCCATGGATCTGATTTACCTGTCGAAATAGTGGATGTTAAAGATTCGCATAGAAACTAATGTTGTGTCTGGTTCCTATCATAACGGAAAACCTTCACATACGTTCTATGAGTGTGCACCGATGGTTGATCCTGGCTATGCAATCGACATAACCTAAGAAGCTAATATCTCTACCATTTAACAAACAAGAGATTTCAAATATAAGCATCGACATCGTGTACCATTCAGTTCCTGTAAACTTTCAAGGTGAATAGGTGCCTGTTCGTCCAAACCTTAAAATATTGTATAGAATACTGGCCTTTACAGATATAAAAGCAAGTGAATCTACCAAAACTAATTTAGTACAGGAAGCCCCTTTGAAGTGTACACTTCATTCCGATAATAGTGAGTTCCTTAAAAGTCTTGGTTATCATGTCATCAAAACTAGAAATATTCAAAGACCCCGAGCTTGACGATTCCATCGATCGAGAAGAACTTCGGTCTTACTATTCATCAACTAAATCATTTGGTAAGAGTGATGAAGTCGAAATAAACATCAATTAGCAAGATGCATTCGTATGTCTAGCAGTCAGCTCTAATAATCGAAGGTGCTCTGGAACCTCTAGCAGTACAAAATGCTAATGGCGAGTGTCATATGTCAACTAACGGAGGAGCAGCGTTGTTTGAATCAATGACCTATAAATTAAATAACAAGAAAGTGGAACGAGTACCAGACCCACACACCACAAGAGCCATCAAAAGCCTGCTTTCGTTTAGAAAGAAAATACAATGCTGGGCCGAATGTATCGTCAGATCACATCACCTTAAACGACAACAAGTCTCACATGCTCCTACGTCTTTGGTTCCTCTTCAGTTTCTTCCATCACTTTAAAGGAGTTCTCTGTGGTAAACATACTTTCCGATTTACAAGAGCTCGAAATAATGCCAACGTCTCTTACAGCACAGCAAGATCTAAAATTACTGCAACCAACATGTTTTCAAAAGCAAAACATGCATTTCCAAACGATAAAATGAAGTTGAAACTGATTGATAAAGTAGCAAGACACATCTATAATCCTGGTATATCGCAAATGGGACACATGTGAGCTACCAGCGTTCCGAGATATTAATAGACTTGTGGTCTATTAAAACTGCAGCAAACTTACAAAGACGTAGATAGGTGCTTAGAGCATTTCAAACAGATCGAAAAAACAACGCAAGCAAGAAGGGTGACTTTTTCGATAACATCGGTATGGTAGATCTACGAGTGTTCAGAATGCTACCCTTATGAATCTATGAATATGGATTTCGAGAAATATAAATATGCTGAAGCCTACCAGTTGTACACAGATTTTCAAAAAAGTTTTTGTTATAAAAACATGCCACAGCCTCTCAAATTATGATGAGTTTAAAGGCCGAGCTCCAGTACCAGAATGAGTCAATCAAGTCTTCAACGGTGGACATCAAAGTGGAGTTTTTGAGCAAAGATAATTTTCCAAATAGAAGCAAAGCTTACTGTTTAGTTATTCATGATTGTGTATTTGAATATGAACCTCTAACTGGTATCGTAAGAGCTATTGTGTAATAATGTAATATGTAAGTCTTGTAAATTAATTCTAATAAATTAATTATTATTATAATCAAATCACCTGTTTTATTTCTAACCTAACCTTAAACAGCAAATGAGACCGTTTTCAGCTAACAAACAGCTAGCGTCTTACCTACCACCATATCGTTCCCCAAGACCTGGACCTTGGCTCTGGGTCCGGGATCTGGAATCCTGGACGCTGGATCTGGAACTCTGGGCCTTGGATCTGGAGATGGACTTAGAATCTGATTTTTGATCTTAGAGACCTGAGCGCTGGTCCTGGACATCTATTCCTGATTAATAAAAAAGTTAGATTTGCGCATGCGCATGTGCGATCTTTGAATTTTACTCATCAAGGGGAGTACGGTGATGTCAAACACATGGGGTGTAACTTCAAAAGTAAAAATTTGCTTTGCGCATCTGTTAGCACTCATCTTTACATATGTCATGATATGTGAAATCAAAATGGCGGATCCTGGTATTTTGGCAGGTGAGGTCAAATCTCGGATAAAATTTTAAGTTTTTTAAATTGACGCGCCATCTTGGATTGCATCATGTCAGTTTAGAGCTTACGTCGCAAGCTTCCGACTGCCATCTAGTGACGTCACTGTGTCCTCACTCGCGCAAGCGCGCGACGTAGGTGGTTGCTGTAGGTGGCTCCAGACCCGGACCCCCCCCCCCAAATATACCTACTATTGTGTAGCTTCATTTGAAACAGAAATTGTTAAAGTAAGGTCGGAATTATCGGAAACTGTTTATGTGCCAGTAGGAAGTAGCTCCAAAAGACCGAGATATGCAGAGGGCATAGGTGATAATCGTAGAAGTGCTGCAATAGAAGTATGTCACGTTATTAAAACATAATTAAAAGATAGATTTTCTTCCACAGACCATTTGTGTCTTTTAAATTTCTTGTCAACACCCAGTTTTAACTCTTACAAAGTAAACTTTCCAGAAAATGATTTTTAAACTAGTATGCAGTGCTATAATTTCTTTTGACACGAGAAAACTTAGAACAGGATTAATTACTTTATACAATCCCGAATATATGAGATATATTGAAGGTGTTAGTGCTTTCTTACATTTTCTAAAGGAAAATAACCGAACGAAGCATTTTCCGAAATTTATAAACTATGTAATATTGTAGTAAGGATTCCAATAACCACTTCAGAAAGCGAAAGGCGATTTTCTACTTTAAAACGCGTTAAGACATTTTTAAGAAATACCATGAGCCAAAACAGACTTACATCATTGGCCATATTGTCCATTGAGAAAAAAATAGTGCAACAGATTCGGGAGTTTAATGAAAAACTGATTAACATTTTTGTGAACAATAAGGAAAGGCGAGCTGATTTCCTCTACAAGTAACGGTAAGATACCTATATCAAATTTTTTTCACATGTTGTCACCCATTATTTTAATTTATTTATACCCTTGATATTCGTAACTGCTAGCAATTTCCCAAAAAATATTCTTGTGAAATTAGATATTTTTGTATAAAGGAATTTTTAATTGAAATTCCTAAGTGCCAGGAAAAGGCGTGACCTTGAAAATTCTCAAAAGTTTCGCCAGCGGCGTTACTGGTTACTAATAGGCCATCCTACTCACGAACCATGTGCCCACCAATGTAAAACACCCACCAGCTATCACTGTTCCTACTATATCGGAAAACCTTTACATATGTTAGATGAGTTTACTCCGATAGTTGATGCAATCGATATAGAACCTAAGAATCGAATTTATCTACCAGTGAACAGACAAGTAAACCTTCAAGTAAATCGTCTGAACCTTAGAAAGATTGCTTAGAATGCTGGACTTTAAGGATATAAAAGCAAGAGATTCTAGCGATCGAGAAGCACTTCGCCCTTACTGTTCACCAACTAAATCATTTGGTAACAGTAGTGGAGTCGAATCAATCGGCAAGATGCATTCGTATGACTGGCAGTCAGCTCTAATAATGGAAGGTGCTTTGTAACCTCTAGCAGTACAAAATGGTGAGTGTTATATGTCAAATAATGGAGGAGCAGCTCTGTTTTAATCAATGACCTATGAATTAAATAACAAGGAAGTGGAACGAGTTCGAGACCCATACACCACAACAACCATCAAAAGCCTGCTTTTGTTTAGTAAGAATAAGCAAAATTTCTGAGCAATACTGGACCGAATGTATCGTCAGATCACATCACTTTAAATGACAACATGTTTCACATGCTCCTACCTCTTTGGTTCCTCTTCAGTTTCTTCCATCACTCTTTATCTCTGTGGTAAAAATACTTTTCGATTTACAAGAGCTCAAAATGATGCCAACAGCTGTTACAGTTATGGTACAGCAAGATCGAAAATTACTGTAAGCAACATGTTTTAAAGGCAAAACATGTATTTTCAAACGATAAAATAAAGTTTGAACAGATGGATAAAATTGCAAAATACACATCGATATTTCTCGCATATCGCAAATCGCTACCAACACTCAGAGATATTAATACAGATGTGTGATCTGTTAAAATTGCAACCAACTTAGAAAGACAAAGATATGTGATTATAGCATTTCAAACAGATCGAAAAGATAACGTAAGAAGGATGACTTTTTCGATAATATCGAGACGGTAGATCTACGAGTGTTCATAAGTTCAGAATGCTACCCTTATGAATATATGAATATGGATTTCGAGAAATCTAAATATGCTGAAGCCTACCAGATTTATACAGATTTTCAATAAAGTTTTTGTTATAAAAACATGTCGGAGCCTCTCTTAAACTATGATGAAATTAAAGACCGTGCTCTATTTGTAATCGACTGTCAGCACCAGAATGAGTCAATCAAGTCTGGACATCAAGGTGGACTTTATGAGCAAAGACAATTTTCCAAATAGAACCAGAGCTTACTGTTTAGTTATTCATGATTGTATATTTGAATATAAACCTTTGGTGTGTTTATTATTGGAAAATAATCAGTTATAACAAATTAGTGGTTTGAAAAGCTGTGTTTTGTTAATCAACAAGTAAATAACTCCGAAGAACGTAACAATATGCATACCCAACAAGCCAGACAAGTATGCGGTCTGAAATTGGTCACATGTTAGATACAAAAACATTTTATTTGGTCTCAGCTAAGCCTTATATCATTGGAGAAGATGTAGAAAAACAATATTTCCATTCCTACACTATAGATCTTCTATCTGACAACAGTCATTCAGGGTTCAAACAGAAACTGTACCATAGATAATTAGTTTAGCTCTTACTATGTCGCGGAAAAAACTGTTATAAAGGAAGCTAACCTTGATAGGAAAAATGATGAAGAACAAACGTAATATGCCAAAGTAATTACTGGACACCAAAGGATGTCAAGTCATCTATGTTTGTATTTGATAAAAAGAGTATGTTACTCTCCCATGTGCCAAAAAAATAGTGCTGCAAATTGAATCATATCTTCCACATAGCTGTGATAAATATCATATCCCAAAAAAATAAATCTCTGCCTATGAATACGTATAATCGCGCTCGGTTCAGTATGGGTGAGTTATTTCTTTTGTATTGAAACCAGAGTATAGTTATAGAGAACTTTTTGATAAACGGTCACTATTATTAAAAACTGAATTATTTTGCACTACTATGAGCAAACTGGCCTTCCTAAACCTTTATTTATACTTACAAGAACTCCATGTATTAAAAATAAAGTCATTATACGTAGTCTTTCGAAACTTATCATTATTCTTGATATATACGTTGGTCGTTTTAAAACGGCGAACTTTAACAAAAACTGCTACACACGTAAAAAATCGACTAAATATTTCAGGTGTGCTTTAAAACACTGAGTTTTTGTTGATTAACAACGACAGGAAGAACTGTTTTATAGAACATGGCTTCCATTTCACAATAATTAGGTTAAAAAAATAACAATTTTGTATTTGAGTTTTGCAAAACATATTCTAATTATATAAATCCTTTGTTTAACAAAATGTTGAAAAAGGATCCATCTATGTAATTTTATTTAGCCGATTATTTGATTATTTTTTTATTTACAATCACAGCCATTATTACGTAGATAAATTAAGTAATGAGCTCAAGTTTTCAGATTTGTAATGCGTTCTTTATATACCTACACACTGATTACCATTCTGAATTTTGCAATAAATGATTATAAAACTAAAATATTGACATTTCCAAGACACTTTAAAACAAATGTACAGAATATTGAGCCAAATAATAATGACTGTAAAAAAATTAATGGCCTAATGTAACTTGTGTAACTAATAGAAAAACTATACATATTTTCAAACAAAACACAAAGCTTCTTGTGGTATTATGATCTGGATGCTTTTATAGTCACCTTAATCTCGTAAAGATTCCTGTAAACTTTCTGGCAGATACAGGTGCACCACGTAACGTAAAACCCCCCAGCCCTTTTAGATTTATCAATGTTGAAAATATGTAAGTAGGTGAGGCACCAAATCGCAGGTATTTGCAAAATCTTTGAAATCAACATATAATTAACACGAACATTGATAATCGCGTTTTAAATCTTCAAATAAAATACTAAATATAACAGTTTTCCCCTGTTATCGCGTTCCTTTACAATAACTTACTTTTAGCTTTCCGTTAATAATTCGTTTCGTTAATAATTCCGTTAATAAGACCTTTCAAAAAATAATACTTGTGCTTTCTTGCATAAGGTTATTCTATGCCTAATCACTGTGTGTGTGTGTGTGTGTGTGTGTGTGGGGGGGGGGGTGTGTGTGCGTGCGTGCGTGCGTGAGTGCGTGCGTGCGTGCGTGCGTGCGTACGTGCGTGCGTGCGTGCGTGCGTGCGTGCGTGCGTGCGTGCGTGCGTGCGTGCGTGCGTGCGTGCGTGCGTTCGTGCGTGCGTGCGTGCGTTCGTGCGTTCGTGCGTGCGTGCGTGCGTGCGTGCGTGCGTGCGTGCGTGTGTGTGTGTGTGTAGTCATCTTATCTCTTAAACATTCTGCTGCCTTTTCAAAGAAAAGAAACACCGTTTGATATAAGGGATAATAGAGTTTACGCTTAATGGGCGATATATGTATTTATGGATTGGACTTCATCAAATATCCTGTCTTACTAGATAATCCATTTACAAATATTTATCTTAGAAAAAAAGTACAGCACTACCAACTTTCACTTACGCGTATAACGACCACACCTCATTAAACATATTACCGCGAGCACCAAAAATCAACGTCGGGCATGGTCACTATAGTTGAATGGGCGACCACCTTGCCGCACCGTGTGCTGTTGAATGCCATCGGATGGCAAAAACGAGAGAAACAGTTGGACTTAAATTGAGTTAGAGTATTTCCTTTTTTTACTGACAAAATAATAAATGACAAAATAGTTTATAAAGTATTGCAAAACAAATACTTAAGGAGTGAAGAAACAATTGAAGTATGTAAAGCAATGATGAGACTACCAAAAAAATGAGAACCTCAGAAGTAAAAGTCCTGCAATAAATGACAGGCCTACCTCCCAGAAATACGCAAACGATTTCATTTAAGATATGTGCTCTGCAGAACGTAGTTATCGGGTCAAAAATAAAAGAGAAAACGTGTAAAGAACATGTAAAAATATTGTATAAGAACAAAAATACTCCATACCCAAAAGAAGATCGCCAGGATGAACCAAGGGGAAATGGACAGGGATATGATGTTTCTTGACTACTTAATGCGGTACAAGACAATCCGCAAATATTTCTAGTCGAAAGACAAACGACAAGGAAAGTACGTTTTATACCCTTAAATACCGTTGCATAATAATTATCTTTCCATCATTAACACTAGCCACAAAACTTGACGGCTTTTGGCCTATCATCGGGCTTGTTTTCATGATTTACGCTTGTATGGACTATTCAGAGGCGTCCTGTTTTGGACACCTCAAACAATAGTGAGGTTGCATTTTTCTCCTAACAGCAGAGGCGTTTCTTTAGTATTTGACATTTCATATTTATAGTAATTTACTAATGACGAAAATTATACTGTATGCAGTACCTACACAGATTTATTTTTGTGCTTATATTGTTGAACTCATGTGAATAACTCACTCACAACTCATCCAAAAATCAAACTGCCAAAACAACTTTATACAATGTGACTTTCTGAATTTTTTTTTAATTTTGCTTCTTTTTCTCTTCTTTCGTCCATAGTGTATAGTTTAATGGTACATTTGCAAACCTTAGGTAAATAAAGATTCCAGGGCATTCATCAAAAATATTTACGAAATTACTAAACAGCAGTAGAAAAAGCACAGTAGGTATTATAATCGTAAAAAAATATTTTTTATTATCCAGTCTGATGATTTGGTCAATCACTTATATTATAAAATGCCGTTGTCCTACGTACACACACACACACACATACGCGGAATACAAGCTAAACCCTTTTATAAAATAATGTGAAATATTGCGACAAAGAATTATATTTAAAGAAAACGCTGTCTTAATATATTTTATCATATATTTTAATTTAAACCTGCACCATTCAATCACACAATTTTACAAAACACAGGTGAAGTTCTAAATCTTCCCATTTTTTCTGTTAAAATAAGTCATTACGCATTATCGCGACTAATGGGCGCAGAAAATCCTGTTATATAATATATTTTATATAACGGGATCTTCTGCGTCCTCGGGCGACCATAATGGCGGGCCGTGGATAGTGTTATCAAATATGAGGATTTCTAGTGCAACTTTGGACTATAGTTGCACATGCGGTGACTGGAAACTCAATGAACTTATTTTGATGCAAGCCGAATAAATAGCTTTATTAAAGAATGAAAATGCAAAGTTAAATACAATAGTTGCCGGACTCAGTGCGAGACAGGGTAGTACTGAGGTACATTTAAAAAGGGATTGCTTGCGAGTTTTCGGAATTGACGAACATCAGGGGGAGAATGTTGATCAGGTTATTGTTGATACGTTCACCACTTTTCTCAATCTGGACATTAGAGATATAGAGGAGTGCTATAGGGTCGGGTCAATGAAGGGAGGTGCTAAAGCTGGAGCAATAGTTATAAGATTTGCCAGCTATAGACTTAAAAATTCACTGTATGAGAATAAATCCAAACTCAAATCCACAAGGATTTTTGTACAGGAGGATTTGCCGAAAGAAATATTCAGTGTGTATAAAAGGGTTAGTGAACAGTATGGCTTCCGAAATTCATGGACAAATGATGGGGTTGTGTTTTTTAGGGTGGCAAATAGAATTCATAAGGTTCGGAGTCATTCTGAATTGGAGGCATTTATGCATGAAAGTGGAGTTTCCAAGTGAAGAATCAGATCCATCGATATAATATGTTTGTGATCAAGACAGTGGAATAATGCATGTGGCTTAGTGCGGACCTGTACAACGTTCTGCTTTAGATTTTATGTCATCTCTTTTGATATTGATATTAAAGTCTACACGGTGGCCTTATCACTGAACGTTTTGTTGCTTTTCTTTGAGATACATTTGTTTATATTATTGTATTTTCAGTTCCATATTTATTTGAGTTAATATTTATTTTATATAATATTTATTTAAATTAAGTGGCTGAAATCTGCGGGATTTGTAAAATTATCGCTCTTTATTTAGTTTATAGAGTATAGTGTTGATTTTGTATTAAACATACCGAATTTATTGAATTTAAAAGTACTGAATTTTGTACATAATTCTGATTTTTTTCACACAATTTGTACTCAGTACACTATCGCAGAAGTTGTTGTTCGGAGATTGTTCTGTTTAGTTGCAGTTAATATTTAAGATTTAATTGAGTTTGTTATCAGCAGAGTGATTTTATTGATATAAATATATTTTTAGTTAATTTTCAGATGTGATATTGCGATTGTTTTGATGAGGAATTGATTGGATGGAATAATAATTATTGTGGTTCGAACTCACTAAGGGCTCGATTCGTTCCTAGATCTGCGACACACGCTGCTAACACCAAACACAGAAATAAATTTAGTTTACCGCGTTACCGCCCGGCTATATCGTAGATCATTCGCATATATAATGCTATAAAATTGTTAAATAGTTTGCCTGACACGTTTAAAGCATACAATATTAACAAGTTTAAATACAAATTGAAATAACATTTATTTTCTGGACAGTTATAACTGGTGATGCAAGGGTACCTCTTTTTCTCTTTTTATTTCTGTTTTGTTTATCAGGTTATTGTGTGTTAGTTTATAAGGTAGTGTACTGCATTTGTGGGAGTGTGATGCAGGTCTGCGTATGTGCATTTTTCCCTTAGTATTGGAATGATTGAACTTTTAATAGTGATCTTTATAACCATCTGTATTTCTGCTTGTTGGTTGAGTAGAGTAGCAATTTGCTAGACTTAATTTTGTCATGATAATGTATATATATATATATATATATATATATATATATATATATATATATATATATATATATATATATATATATATATATATATATATATACTTTAACAAAAGTCACTTTATCAAAACTGTCTATTTCGCGTTGTAAAATATTTTTAAATAATAGTTCTGCAATTTCAAATATACAGACGCTACTCCTACAACAATAACTTTCTTATATAAAAATATAAACACAATCAGATTACTTACCGCAGACATAGCTAGAACAGCTATGGTTAAACCGAATCGTATAGCAACTGAATCGTGTTTGGTACTATTTCTGCTATCCCACACTCCACAACAAACAAGAACTAGTATTAAGGAAATTGTAAATTCTACTATAAGACCTTGAAGGGGAGTTATCGCTGGATTCAGAGCAGGGGAGCATATACCAATTGAACTGTTAGTATTCTTGACGTAGGCTGCTGGAGTCACTGCCTAAAATAAAATAAAATTTTGAAAATACTAACCTAAAACAAATATATATATATATATATATATATATATATATATATATATATATATATATATATATATATATATATATATATATATATATATATATATATATATATATAGTTACATCCCTGTATACTCTCAACATCATACAAAATACGACGAATCCGGAAACCATGCATCATCAGTATAGTGACTTGTGTAAGAGTGCTGATGCAGACGTTTGCATTTATGTTAATTCTGTAGAACATTATTTCATTCAATCGCTGTAACTCTAGTTGTTCACATTTTGTTTTGAATCACATATTTTATAATAAATTTTAAGACTGTAATAATTGTACCACTTAAATAAATTATTTTTTTCGGACAATCGCTACGAAAAAACCTAATTGGCGCTGCAAGGAACAGTATTGCACATCGAAACCTAATTTTTGCAAGCTTTAAATCTTCGTAAAATTAGTTTCGGTCTTTTTTCTAAAAGTTTATGTGCAACATCCACACCGGTGCAAATCAGTCCACGCTGCCAGAGTGAAATCAGCGAGAAACCAATAGCAGAAGTACCCATGAGCTTCCTGTAAGTTTCCTCCAAAATTTTTATCTGTGCATTTATATCGTATCTATTTTACATTTATACCTTATATAATTTTGTTCAATAATTCCTATTCGCGCTCTATTTTTTCAATTCACCCTGTAATACTGAACAACCATTACTTGTTCATGTATGTTGTGTAATGATAAGAGATAGATCGCCTATTAGGAAAAGGGAACCTATATTAGAATTAGAGGAAGGCAATTTTAATCAATTAAGTTTAAATAATTCAGAAATGGCAAATAATCACATTGCCGAATTTTCACAAGCTGCTATCATGATCCCCGAATATTCCGGTGGACAGAAGCATCTTGCTTATTTTATTAAACAATGCGAACTTTATATTACTAGTTATAGAAGGCCAGAAGCCGAAACACACGCAAATCGAATGTTACTAGAATTTATAAAAGTTAAAATCACTGGTAACGCTCGTGGCGTGTTAATTAGTTAGAAAACCATACATGGGAAAATATAAAATTTGCTTTAAAAAATCAGTTTTCAGACCCCCGTTCAGAAAATCTTTTATTTAATGATTTAAATACTAGCTTTATGACTAAATCACAAAATATTCAGGAATATTTCAATTTAACTAAAGAAAAGCTAAAGATCTTAATTGAACATATAGATATACAAGATTTAGTTAATGATGTAAAAACTTACAAAAAAGAATTGTACCAACAAAATGCAGTGGCAGCATTTAAAGCGGGTGTAATAGAACCTTACTTCTCACATCTTAGATGGTTTAGTGTTAATACTCTTGATTCACTTATGTTATAATGTAATAGGATAGATAACGAGATTATACAGTCGAATTTCATTAATAGCCTGAGAAACAAAAAAAAATACAAAAACAAATCATAACACACCTGTACAGCATAGACAGACGTATACCCAAAAACCAATATTTCCAGCATTTCCACAAATTTACAACAAACCACAACAAATCACACAACAAAGGCACAGTTTCCTTCTCAGCCAATTTCTAACATAAGACCCGTTCAAAATTTTAATAGAAATATACAACACGCTCCAACTCAATTCTCAACATGGGACGACACCCATGTCAATAAGCAACCAAACTCCCTTAAGAAATACACGACAAATGCCCCAAAGAAACCACTTTATACTCCAATCTAGGCCCACGTTTCAACATCAAGAACTCTTTAACCAAGAGGACCTACCACTAGATCATTCTGACGAATGCCCTTATGACGACCAACCCTCTGACGAAAATATAGAGCCACTAGAATTTCCTGAACCAACGGAAACTTTTACAGATTACAACACCAATCCAAATCGGGATTTTCACGAAACAGCCTCGGGAAACTAATCTATCTAGATATAAATAATATTGTTAATACCCCTAAATTACCGTTTTTTGTCATACCAAGTCTAAATTTAAAAGTATTAAATGATTCCGGAGCGTCAGATAGTATCATAAATCCAGGACCGGCTTACGAGTTATTTCAAAATTTATTTATAAGGAACCATTTTTAATTAAATCAGTTAACCAGATAACCCATGGTGAAGATAACGTAAGATACCCTATTTTACAAGAATTTAATATTAATTACCAATTTCCAATGCGTGTCATGCAATGGCACCATCGATTTGATGCGCTTATAGGGTCAGCTCATCTTACAAAATTAAAGGGAAATATTGATTATAATAAACAAATTTTAACTCTAGGAAATCAAAAAATACCATTTTACCTTGAAATTAATCCACTGAATTTTACACCTTTCAAACAAATTTGCGAAAATTATGTATTAGTCCCTGTAAATATAGAAAAAGGCATAGTAGTTTTACCACGCATTGAAGAAACAAATGTTTTAATTTACGAGTAAATAGCTGAAGCAAAAGACGGATATTGTAGAGTGCCCATAATACAGAAAAATCCAAATTCAAAATTTGTAGAAATACATTTTCAGGAACAAATAGATGTCGATCCATTACAAAATTACTCTGACGAACTACCTAAAATTTCAAAACATTTTGATGTAACAAAAGTTTTAAGAACAGATCATTTAAATACAGAAGAATATGAAAAACTTATTAATTTGTGTCGAAAGTATAATTATATTTTTTATCATGAAGACTCAAATCTCTTTCACCAATGCAATTAAACATAAAATAAGAACTAAAGACGATGAAGTTGTTCACACCAAATCATACCGGTACCCTTTTCATTTACGTGAAGAAGTCCAAAACCAAATTCAAAAATTCTTAGACAACAAAATAATTAGACCCTCAATATCACCCTAGTCAAGTCCGATATGGATTGTCCCGAAGCGTCAAGACGCTTCTGGAAAAGCGCTTAGTGATCGATTACCGTAAACTTAACGAGAAAACGATCGATGACAAGTATCCATTACCTCGTATCGAAGAAATTTTAGATAATTTAGGACGCTGTTCCTATATCACGACTCTCGATCTAGCACAAGGATTCCATCAAATTGAAATGGATCTTGGCAGTATCTAAAAAACAGCATTCTCCGTAAATAGTGGCCATTACGAATTTATCCGAATGCCGCTCGGGTTGAAGTGGGCTCCCAGTACCTTTTCACGCCTAATGGATAATGTATTAAGGCCATATTTATACAAGTTTTGTTTTGTATATATGGACGATATTGTTATCTTCTCAAAATCCTTTCAAGAACACCTTTGTCACGTAAAAAATATATTTGATGAGTTAAAAGAGTGCAATCTCAAAATTCAGTTAGATAAGTCAGAATTTTTGCGTAAAGAGGTTGAATTTTTAGGCCATCTGGTCACTGTCCGAGGGATCAAACCGAACCCATCAAAAATAACTGCCATTCAGAATTATCCAATACCAAATAAAGTAAAGAAATAAGAGCATTTTTAGGATTAACAGGCTATTATAGACGCTTTATTCCAAATTACACTAAAGTAGTGTTCCCCATCAATGAATATTTAAAAAAGGAGACCAAGATAAACATTCACGACCCGGAATATGTTGACGCATTCCAAAAAATAAAAGAATTAATTACAAATTCTCCTGTCCTGACCTACCCCGACTTTTCTAAACAATTTCATTTAACCACTGACGCAAGAAATATAGCTATAGGTGGAGTATTGTCACAAAATAATAAACCAATCGCGTTTTACTCAAGAACACTAAATTCAGCCGAGAGAAATTACTCGACCATTGAAAAACAGTTATTATCCATAGTAGAAAATACAAAACATTTTAGACATTATCTCTCTGAACAAAAATTTGTTATAGAAACTGACCACAAACCGCTTGTTTGGCTGTTTTCCATTAAGGAACCAAACTCTCGGCTAGTTAAATGGCGACTAGGATTAGAGGAATTTAATTACGAGATAAAATACAAGAAAGGCAAAGATAACGTAGTGGCTGATGCCTTATCGCGCATCGAAATTAACGCGATCAAAGACGACTTTGACCTGGAATCAATAATTAATAACGTAGACCCTGACGAAGACAGAGAAAGAGAAATAATTAACGAACTAGAAAACGACGCAAACAATGCAACTACTAGCACGACTAATAACCTACCTGAAAGCAATGACTCACAGACACAACACTCGTCTGCAGAAAATCCAATTTTCAAAATACCTATATCAGAAAATCCAGTCAATTATTTTTCCAGCCGAATAATTTTAGATTACGGACCAAAATATGACACACGCAAATTAAAAATATTCAAGTTTGAAACAATACATGTAAAGGTTCAACTCAATTACGAATTGAGACAAATAAATGACTTCTTGAAACAGTTTATTGATCCAAAATTCACTTACGGAATTTACTGTAAACATGATAGACTATTCAAATATTTCACTGTTGTTTCTTCAACATTATTTAATAGTTCTGTTAAAATAAAAAAATGTAACGAATTTTTACAAGACGTTGAAAAACAAGAAACTCAACAACAAATTATAGACGAATATCACACGCGACACCACAATGGCATTAACGAAACGTATCAACATTTAAAACAAAAATATTTTTGGCCTAACATGAAAAATTATATAAACGCTTTTATTAATAAATGCTCAATTTGCCTTCAGACAAAATACGAAAGAAATCCGTACAAACCACCATTTTCAGGTCCCCTTCTAGCTAAGCGCCCTTTTGAAGTGATACACATTGACACCTTTAGTTTCGATAATTGCAAATTCCTAACTATCATAGATTTATTCTCCAAATATGCGCAGGCATTATATATAACTGATGGATCTGCAATTACCGTGTTAAATAAACTTCGACACTATTTTTCCCATCATAATCATCCCCTAAAAATAGTAGCTGACGCTGGCAAAGAATTTTCGAATACTACCCTTAAAGAATACTGTAATTTATTTAATATTAATCTTCACATAACAACCCCCCAAAATCCTAACTCAAATTCACCAATAGAGCGACTGCACTCAACTCTCGTAGAAAAATTGAGAATTCTTAAATTACAAAACCCACAAGAGAGGCCTGCAACCCTAATGATAACAGCAACCCTAATTTACAACCAGTATATTCATTCGACAACTGGGTATTCACCTTTTACATTACTATACAGCCTCTACGACGACTTACCAACAGTCACACCCGAAACTACCCTTTACGAGGAATACAATAACAATAGGATCGAAGAAAGAATGCCTTACTTCGACAGTGTATATCAGAAACAAAAAGTAAGTGGAGAAAAAAGAATTCCTAAAACAAATGCGGACAGACAAACGACATCAGATTTACAAGAAACGACACAACTAGCAATTAGAGTACCAAAAGTAAGAAAAACAATTCCTCTTTATAAATTACGATCACATCCCAAACAAAAAGAAAACATTGTTACATTTCTAAAGCAAAAGCTCACGTTTCTAACATAAAAAAGTAAGAAAGACTTTTTCGTTACAGGACAAAACTACTACTACTACAAACAACGATGACCCTCAACCTGGTCCATCCACTTCAAATAACACCGATAAAAACTAACGGATATTTTAAAGAGTATTTAGGCATAGCAAAAATACTCAAACATTATCATAAATTTTATTTTTATTTTAATATTACCGATATAGAAATTAATTATAACATATTATTAAAAAATTCTAAATTTTTAAACACTGGACAAATGTCTGCAACTAACGAACGATATTTACTAATTTTATATGACCATTTGTCACGATTAAGTAATGAACTACAAAAACTATCAATGCACAGAACTAAACGCGGATTAATAAACGGAGCAGGCTCTTTAATTAAAATGATAACAGGAAATCTCGACTAAGAAGACTAAAAGAAATCAATATAAATTTAGATAACCTTTTCCAAAATCAAGAAGATATAATTACCCAAATTGAATTTAAATTCGTTTGCTAATATAATCACACAAAGGTACGAAAAGGACCAAAAAATTATAATCAAAATCTAGATCATATTTATCAGACTTTTTCCACTTTAGATAGCGAAAGAGAATTGTCGAGTAAAATTTATTTCCAAATTCACGTAGCTGTTAAATTACTTCATAATATAGAGATAATTCAAAGAACTATTTCCTTAAGTTTTAACGAAATTACTAATCTAGAGCTCTTTACCACTAGTGATCTGTTAAATATTATTGATCACTTAAAGTTAAGTCATGGCAGAAATGAATTGATCGACTTTGACAAAAATCATGTTTTTAAAGTTGTAGAATTTACCAAATTTCATATATTATAGGTTAAGGATACGATTGTATGCCTTTTAAAAGTTCCTATCCTGCATCCCAATCCTGGTTCTTATTTTCGTGTTTATCCCATACCACAAAATTATATTCTGGTACCACCCAGCTCATACTATTTAGAAACACCCTCTTCAAACTTATGGACCCAAGAGAAGTGCCCCTCTATAGAAGACCGTGGTTATATGCAATAATCGCCCACGAGAAGAACATTGTCAGCTTGACACCTTACAAAATTGCACTTCTGCCAAAGTAATGAACTCCTACGAAATATCAACTCAGCTGCAGAATGGTCAGATCTTAATATCCACTAGCTCAGCAACCACCATCGTCGAAAATTGCGAAACATCGTTAGAACGAAAAATCTTCCAGGGAAACGGTCTAGTAACATCCCTCAATTCCTGCAAAGTCAAGATCAATGAGGAAATGTATGAAGACGTTGTTACCAATTTGACGCTACAACCCATAGAAGTCGAAGAATTGCAACCGACACCTCAACATCATATCCATTTTAAGCCAATTCATTTAAAAGAAAACAAAAAGATAAAAGAAGCATTGTCTCAAATACAACAGCATCCATTTCATCTCCGACCGTCCATGCAGTATTCCCACTTAGGCATTACCATTTGTATATCCATCGCTGTTACCATTGTACTTCTGTTTCTTTTAAGAAGAAAAATTCAGAGCATCCTATACAAGTCCAACAAGAAAACGCAAACAGAAGAAGTGTCCGAACACGAGGACGTGTTGAAGATTTAAGGGTGGAGGAGTTACATCCCTGTATATTCTCAACATCATACAAAATACGACGAATCCGGAAACCATGCATCATCAGTTTAGTGACTTGTGTAAGAGTGCTGATGCAGACGTTTGCATTTATGTTAATTCTGTAGAACATTATTTCATTCAATCGCTGTAACTCCAGTTGTTCACATGTTGTTTTGAATCACATATTTTATAATAAATTTTAAGACTGTAATAATTGTACCACTTAAATAAATAAATTAATTTTTTCGGACAAACGCTACGAAAAAAACCTAATATATATATATATATATATATATATATATATATATATATATATATATATATATATATATATATATATATATATAAAATATTAATTCGAAATCAAAAGCAGGAATTGGGAAATGATTATAAAGTGCAATTTTATAACTAGGTTAGATCGGCATTTTTATTATTTGACATAGATTTAGCAACATCACATTTCAAATGTTTATATAAACAACACATAGTTTCGTTAGGTACTGTAAATAACAGCAATAGCATTATAAAGCATTTATTTTCCGGTATAGAAGAATGCTGATAGAATATGTTTACTTAGTTTAGTAATCTAGTTCACATAGGTTTTATATATAGATGTGTTTGTACATATTGTAGAGACTTTTCATATTTTCATTAAACTTGTAACATCGTTATTATTTCACTCTAGCCCATAATTATTTCAGTGTTCCCCTATTCCCCTCAAATATTCTCCCGTTCCTTAAACATGGTGCTTCGAGGAAGTAACCGGTGCCGTTGGTAATACAGTGAGCACTAAGATGCCGAATTTTTAAATCAAATATCCGTATTAAAAATCTTTTAATCCGCCCAAGTCTCCAAATACCTTTTTTTTACGTTTTTAGGAACAATCAAAAGGACACAAGCGTCCTAAGAATCAAATAAAAAGTTCGGGACGCAGCAAGTGCGTTATGGTAATGAATTTTTATTAAATTATTATAATTTTTATAGTGTTATTATTGTAAATAATAAGTTTGTTTTATATTGTATAATTTATATTTGGTATGTAATTATATATTTTATAGGAAATAAATAGAAGTATTTTAAGTGATTAAACGTGTTTATTAATAAAAGTTTGTTTATTTTATTGTTTAATTTGTAAACAATTGACTGTTTTTGTATAAAAATAAGTTGGGTGCCTTTTGTTATACTTAAAATGAATGAAATATTAATTCGTCATATGGTTTATTTATTTTAGGACACTCGCTAAATATGTAAAAGCAAAACTAATATTTCTCTTAAATGTCAAATTATATTCTTGCTATAGCTTTTAATCTATGGAATTTCCTTAATTGTATTATTTTAAGTATAAGTTTTAAATATAATATAATATAATATATATATATATATATATATATATATATATATATATATATATATATATATATATATATATATATATATATATATATATATATATATATATTATAGAGGCATTTTGATATAATAAATATTTACCTGCTTCTGTTTTTGATATATTTATATTACCACAGCTATTTTGATGAGCCTCTCCTCTACACGAAATAGTTTGTAGTTGGGTTTCTAGAAACGAAAATTCTCCCACTTGCAGCATCTATGGTGCTATTTTTGAAACTATTTAGTTTACTTTATGATTTATTAGTCAATGGATGGACGTAAGAGCGGTTACAAGAGAAATATACTATTAAAACTTAGAAATATTTATTCACAATTATTGATTTTTACTATGAACTTATCTTTAAAAATGTATTTACTTTAAAATTATTGGCCTCATTCGGAATCCGCTCTATTTCTTATTAATAAAAACATCACAGATGATTACAAATTTTGATTATTATTATTTATATATGATGTTTACAATTTTGATTCTATTTTGTTTGACCAATCCAAGTATTTTAACTTGTGATATCGGTAACCATGTAAACCTCGCTTTGCTCGCTTTGGTAAGTAAGGAGATGCTAATCTTAAAATGAATAGTATGAATTTTGTCTGCTTACTTGAATCTCTCGCGTAGCGTCCTCTTTTGGTATGTTTCTTTACTTCTTAGGTGATTTTATTATTATACTTTGGTAAAATTGTTCCTAACTGTCATTTCCATTTCAATTTGACAGGTTAATACCCTAATAATGGATGTTTGCAATTTTGTTTGGTATTACACTGCTATTTTGTTAATATTTGATGGAGTAACTGGATTCCTGACTGCGACGCCTGTTGAAATTTTTCACTATTGACTGTTTTCTCGCTATACGTACTGATAATCCTGTTTGAAGTGCTTCAGCAGTTATATGCTGGTAAGTACTATGTTTCCTTTTCACATTCACTTTGTTTCTAGTGTTTTTCTAAATTTTTAAACGTATTTCATTAGCCTGCACGCTACTAGTTTCTTGTTTCGATCAGGTTTTCGTTAACAGTCCTTCTTCATCCTGCCGCACATTGAAATTCTTTTCTTTTGTTTTATATGACGAATCACATATGCTAATTCCTGTTTGAAATTGATTTTTAACCAATTATCCTTTCTGTTTCACATGGGTCCAATAGGATGAGAGATTTTACAAAATGAGTCAAGAGAAAGTTACTTCCCGTTTGATCATATTTAATTAAATAATTGGATTTAAAGTCAGGTTAGTCAAAAAATGTTTGTATGTTCAAATTTCTAACCTATACATTCTCAATCACTGTCAAACTTTACCTATTTATCCTTATTACTAACAAACTCTTTCCTTAGTTGCTAATTTACTTGTTACTATATTAATTTCCTAATATATTAACAAATTTTCATCAAACTTACCACTAAACAACACACTTGAAACTCACTAGTTTATAGTAGTTATTTAACAATCTGTTATTTTTAAATGGTTGTCGAGCCGCCACGGTAACCACCAGTTATGGATTTATAAAAATAACAGGTACAAAAAAACGCTTTTTACACTAAACTAGAATTCGGACTCGTATCTGTTTCAGTTCCACTGCAACTAGGTTCGATGAATAAACATCGGTTTTCATCGGCAACTGTTATATGTAACTATTTAACGGGAGGAATGGACATGAGACTGGGATTGCTAAATATGTATGGGTATGGGTATACAGTATAGAGCGGACTTTACTTCATAACATATTACTTAACATTTCACACGTTATTTATACTAGTGAGCTCGCTCTCGCTCACAGCTTTCGGAATGTAGGATACTATCGATCGACTATCCAGTTCAAAATAACTGATAAATAACTGAAGCTGTTATTTTCAACGGTTATTATTAAATAACGTTAACGGCTTCAACTGTTAATAGAAAATAACCGTTTTGCCCATCACTACTAGTTTATACTTTGTCGAAAACAGTTTATTTAAACTTGTCCATTCACTGACTTGTTTTATAACGTTTTGTCTTTGAGATTAATTTCCGTTTAAACTTTTTATATTTAAGCAGTTCATTATTCACTTAATTGTTCGTTATAGGTGCAATACAAAATTTCTATGGCTTATCAGGTAACTTTAAATAATGTCATGATCTTTTCACTGACAAATGCATATAGTTAATTATTTATTACGTTGAGTTAGATAATAGTCTGACCCTGACTCTGAATGTAGCTGTGACAACAACATGGATTACATACTCTCAGGTATTTATTTTAGTTTTTATGAGTATTTTTATCTAAAATCTCGTTATATCTACAAACACAATAATATATATATATATATATATATATATATATATATATATATATATATATATATAATAAACATATAGAAATTGAAACTGACCCCGGATATGGGTTCTAGGGGTCGTAGCGTCCTAGTTCGCGCTCTTTTAAAGAAATTTTTACAGTCTCACCATCGATATCTCTCTATTAGTGAATTTTTTTAAACAAAAATTCACTAAAAAGCACCTTTACAGGGGGAAGAGACAGAAGCGCCCACAAACACTTTGTTTTTCAGGTACAATTGGGAAATATAGGTCAGGAGCGCCCATAAATAGAAATACAGAGCCAATACAGAGTCAAGTAAAGTAAACAGGAACACAAGGGTCTACAAAGCAAGTAAGATAAGGACACAAGCGAAACAATTATAAAGGCATATACAGGGTCAGCACAGCTGCACTGAAACAAATTGAATCATAATATATAGGTCACAAGCGACCAGAAGTCAAATAAAAGGGCTAGAAGTCAGACAAGGTAACATAAACCATCTAACCATCTAACTATTAGTAGTGGTTTTATTGATATGATTATTATATCATATCAAATTGAAGAAATAAAATGGAGATAGTTATGTAAGCCCCAGAAGCCACAAGATTTATGAGAAAAAAGAATCTCATGATAAACCAATTTAAACGCGTAATAGAAGAAGCAGAAATGATTGATGAAAACAATGTACTTTCCAGGCATGTAAAAATTATGAAAGAATTAGTTTAGCAATGGGAATTAATGGAAACTAACATAATGGAGAAGGCGGCAGCGGACTCTGGAGGATCACGACCGACGTAGATACGGGGAATCAGGGGGGTAGCTTCGGCCCGAGACGTGTCCCCGACACCCAAGCTGGAAGCTGGGTCCCACCGGAGGGCGGTGAGCTCCGCGGACTCCGGGGGCCCCTACACCTGTGAGGACCCTACTGTAAGGGTAGAGGAACTGCCCCGGCAGTCCAAGCGTCTTTCCTGGGCGCAAAGAAAGAAGTTCTGCACGGCGCAGAAAATGGCGACCGGGACGTGGACGGTCGAGAAACCTGTAGGCGCAAGAGGGGAGTGCGAGTCAGAAGAGGACGCGCTCGGACTCTGGCACGCCTACTACAGACAGACGTCCCAAAAGGTCCAGAGCACCAGTAAAGGCGCAAGAGGAGAGTGCGCGAGTCAGAAGTCGCCGCGCTCTGGCTCTAGCACGCTCACTACATACAGACGTCCCAAAAGGACCAAGGCCGGAACACCGGCGCAGACTGGCTCGTATAGGGAGACTGCGGAGGGCCTCGAGATTGCGGTGATTGACAGACGCCATCCTGAGGTCACGCTAGACCAGGGAAAGGCAGACCTGATCCAAGCTGCGGTGGTAGCTGCGGTGGACTCTCTTCAGGAAGTGCGAGCCCGCCTCATACCACCGGGCGCGCCTGGCGGGGGGCATCCTTTGGATAACCTGTGCCGGCTCGCAGTCGCGGGACCGGCTGCAGACAACGATATCAGATATGGGAGGGGGCGGACTTGACAGCTGTCGAGCCCAAGGAACTCCCAAAGAGACGCAAGGTTCTCGTATGGATCCCTGACACCGTCCCGCGGGAGACGGTGATCAGTAGATTGCAGATTCAGAACTCAGAACTGGGGACACAACACTGGTCGGTTCTAAGCAGGAGGGCAGGCGTGAAGCACTTTTACAATTCTTTATGAAATTTATTATAGACATATTGAATAGAGGTAATAAACCGACCTTCGTCACAACACTGCGTGAGGAAGTTTTATATCTAACAGTTTCCACCCAGTTTCTGGGTGACTTTCTTAAGAGCTGGGCTATGTGGGGAAGTGAGTAGCTCAGACCACAGATACATCCGGTTTGAAATCGCCAAAGTCGAAAGACAAACGGTATGGTACCGGGACCCCCGCAAGGCGGACTGGGAAGCCTACAGGTCCGACCTAGCAGTGGAACTGTGGGGGGTTAAGAGTACCATAGACAATTCAATAGACCTCGTGATTGCAGTAGCCCAATTGCGAGACGCAATCACCTCGGCCTATAACCCCAACTGCCCCCTGAAAATGAGGGTGTCCACCAGGAACATCCCGTGGTGGAACGTGGACCTCAGGCACAGGAGGACGCAGGTTCGTAAGCTGTTTAACGCGGCCAAAAAGTCGGGAGCATGGCATGAATATAGACAGGCCCTAACGACATATAACAAAAGACTGAGCCGTGGAGGAGGCACTGCGAGGAAGTGGAAAACACGTCCGAGAGAGCTCAACTACACAAGATCCTGTCCAAGGGCACTCAGACCAACATAGGCTCCCTTAGAACATCCACGGGAGGCTTTACAAGCTCGGGGAAGGAAACTATGAAAATTTTACTTCAGGCTCACTTCCCCGGCTGTAACATAATAAACCAATCACCTCAGAAATAGAGGCGCCTTATAGGCAGGCATCTAGAGTAGACTGGACAGTTGCTAAAGAGGTGGTTACCTGGAGCAAAATCAGATGGGCCATTACCAGAATTAAGCCATACAAATCGCCGGGATTTGATGGAATAATGCCCATCATGCTCCAACAGGGGATATATATATATATATATATATATATATATATATATATATATATATATATATATATATATATATACATATATACTGGCACCGGCGCTTACCCTCACTATGAGGGCCAGCCTGGCACTGCGGTACATTTCGAGGGCATGGAGACTGGCCAGGGTTGTATTCATTCCTAAACCTGGGTGTCCAATAAGTCTCATGTCCTTCTTGCTAAAAAGAGTGAAAAAACTGCTCGACCGGCACTTTAGGGGCGGTGTACTGGAAGCATATCCCCTACACTGCGGACAATATGAATTCAGAGCAGGATTCTCAACGGAAACATCACTGAACCAACTGGTGCTGAAACTGGAGAATACACTGGGGAACAGGGAGGTGGCGCTGGTGGCCTTTCTAGACATAGAGGGGGCCTTCAGCAAATCCTCGTTCGGATCGGTTCTGGCAGCTGTCAGGTAGCGTGGAATAGAGGAGACCTGCTGCAGGTGGATCGGTTCCATGCTCAGAGTGTTTACCTCACTCACGGGAGGGACTATGCTGGCGGGGGTCGCGGCGGGGTGTCCGCAGGGGAGCGTTTTGTCTCCATTGCTATGGTGCCTAGTCGTGGACGGCTGCTGGGGAGACTCTCGGGAGGGGGGTATTATTGTAACTCTCTTAGTTTTATCTTGACTGTTAATTAGCCTTTTACTATGTGACTTATGATTTTAACCTTTGACGTTTTCTGTGAAGAGTATCTTGTCACCATTGTATCTAACGTGCACAATTGCCTACGAGAGATACTAATGTTTTTCTGACAGACATTTTTTTTAATGATTCTAGATTTATCACCTGAAGATGACCTCTTAGAGTGTCGAAACGTGTTCGGAAGTATTTTTTAAATAAATTTGTTATCTGGAGAGAAGCCTTTCATTCAATATTTAGTTATGTCTAGCCCAGACTGTGTGACGTTCAGAAATGAGATAATAACAATTACAACATCAAAATAAATAAACAATAACAGTAATAAAGCAGACTCTATAGAATGAAAATATCGACACACATCAACTCAATATCTTATTACAACAAAAAAAAAGACATATCTACTTTATATTTATACATTGAATTACGAAGAAGACTATCCAAGAAAGGGAAATCCATCAATCTAGTTTGCTCATTTAAAACAAAGTAGCTATTTTATTATAAAAATATAGCGCTATAATATAATATTTACTGTGGGTCTATGTTGAGTATCAATAACATGTTTTCAAAAGTAGATTTGTCAGCCTGGTTATTTCTAAATGCAGAAATATGTTCCTTGTATCTGGTAGTAAAATTTCTAGAAGTTTAACCGATGTAGATTGTGCTACAATACGTACAAGCAAATTTATAAACTCCAGCTTTTGTCGAGAAACAATATTTTTCTTTCGCGTTAAATTTGTACAGGTATTTACAATTTTTGAAATGTTTTCTGAAATGATTCCAAAATAAGTTATCGAAACATACTTGTTTTTTTTGTCTCTAATATTTAGATTAATTGAATTAACCGCTAATTTGTTTTCTTTTCTCTCTATCATTTCAATAATAACTATTACCCAAATATTAGACACAAAAGATAACAAGGATTCTGAGGGTGAATTTTGTAGCGTAAAGTGCGATTTTGAGTCTCAGGTTGTATATAATGTTTTTAGTGTTACCGGTGTGTTTAAAATAACGACATTTATACACTGTGACGACTACGTGTCCTGCAATCAGGTGTGTATACTAGTTATTTACTTTCGTTTGTCCTTTCTGCCTTAACAACACTCAAAGTAAACCTAAGAGAAGGCAATAACGGTCACATTTGAATAGCCACTACACCTTGATAAATATATAAACATCTTATCTTGGTGATTTTTATTGCAAATATGAATATTTTAAGTTAGTTATTTTCATCTGCTTGATAAATACACTACCCAACACAAAAATGGAACCTCTGTGGAAAGAGGTGTCCAAGGAGGTTCCTAGCAAAATCTTATAGAGTATACAATCTCTGTGAACCATAAATTATTACTACAGACATCACAACTAATTATGCAAAGGCAATAAAATCAACACCAGCAAATACGTTCCCCAAAAGAGAGGAAGGTATATAATAGCTAAAACAATAAATGATTAATGCAAAATAGAAAATTATGTTATTGCAATAGGTGAAATCATAGGACCACCCAATGTAATTTTTAGGTCCAGAATCTCAAAAAAATAGAATATTAATGTTCTTAACTGCTAATCTGTTGACTATCTAATTAAAAATCATATCACCATAGAAATATTAGGACAAAAAAAGCAGCCATACGCAGACTTATATCACCAGCCCGTCGAATTATTTTCTCTAGTGGTCTCCCGGCAACACCTCACCATTTTATAGAGACACCGATCAAAAATATGGGATTCCAAACTGTTTCGCCAGCCTCTTTTCTCCGAGCAGGCATGGTACCACATGATTCTTTTTTTAAGTTACCGAAATTAATGTTTTGTCAATAATTAGGCTAATTAGCCATAACGTTGCAAACATCCACTCTTAGTGTATCTTTAAAATTGTAGCATCGAAAATAATGTTCATTTATTTCAACAACACACCACGAGGGCTTACAGCCTAAATAATATCGTGCCGTGGGTGTCGACAACGAGGAAAGAGGCAACTTGTTAATTCTGGACTTGAAGGTTTGGAGGTTCGGGGGAGAAGGAAAACATGTGCCGGCAAGGAATTCCACAGCTTGGATGTCCTCGGGACAAAAGAGCGAGCATAACAAGATGTTCTATGTCTGGTGACCTGGACAGTAAATGGGTGCATTCGCTCTGTTCCACTGGTAGATCTGTTGGGGGCAGCAGGTGGAGGAACTATGGAAGAAAGCTCCTCTGAGCAGTGCCCGTGCATATATATATTAAAGAGAGATAGGTCACCAACGGCACGTCGGTGGGCAAGGGATGGCTGCCTTTGGTTGAGGGTAGGGTCACCGATGAGACGTATAGCTCGCTTCTGAATGGAGTCCCGGATAGCGAGTGTAGAAGCGAAGGCGGCACCCCAGATGTGTGAGCAGTATTTGAGGTTTGGTCTTATTTGTGAAGTATATAAGGTATAGAGATTAACTGGTGAAAAGTATTTGCGAGCCCGGAAGAGGAAACCGAATTTCTTAGCAGCCGCTTCTGCAGTTGATGTGACATGTTGGTGCCAATTGAGATTTCGATAATGTACTTCGAATCGCAGTCCACATGATTTTTCTTTCAAGGTTACTCTGTGAAAAAATATTTGTTTCCACTTTAAGGCTAATTAGTCATAACACTACTAGTTTATCGTTAAAAATTGTAGAATCGAAAATAATGTACATGGTTGGCTTCGAATCCCACTGACTCCGCATGATTATTTTTTTAAGTTAATTTACGAAAACTTATCTTTTATCAAGTTTCATAACGTTATCAAAATCCTCTCTTAGTTTATCGCTAAAAATTGTAAAATCGCAAAATAATGTACATGGAATCGGCTTCCAATCTCAGTGACTCCACATGATTATTTTTTGTTAAAAGTTACTTTGCGAACATATATCTTTTATCAAATTTTAGGCTAATTAGTCATAACGTTACAAAAATCCACTATACGTTTATCATTAAAATTGTTGATTCAAAAATAATGTACTTGCAATCGGATTCGAATCGCAGTGACTTCATATGAATTGTTTTTTTTTAAGTTACTCCCCGAAAATTTATGTTTTATCAAGTTTTAGCCTAATTAGTCATAAGGTTATAAAAATCCACTCTTAGTTTATCGTTGAAAATTGTATTATCGAGAATAAAATACTTGGTCCCGCCATCGAATCCCAGTGACTCCACATGAATATATATATTTTTAAATTACTCTGCGACAATGTTTGTTTTATCAAGTTGTAGGGTAGCTGGCCATAACGTTAAAAAATCCACTCTTAGTTTATCGTTAAAAATTGTATAATCGGAGATAAATTGAAATAACATGGTATCGATCCCAGTCAGGCCACATGATTCTTTTTTTTAAGATACGTTGGGAAAATTAATTTTTTATCAACTTTTAGGCTAATTAGTTATAACGTTACAAAAATCCACTCTTACAATATTGTTAAATATTGTAAATTCGAGAATAATGTACTTGGAACCTGTTTCGAAATCGCAGAGATTCTACAAGATTTTTTTTAAGTTACTCTGCCAAAATTTGTGTTTTGTCAAGTTTTAGGCCAACTAGTCATGATGTTACAAAAATTCACTCTTAGTTTATCGTTCAAAGTTGTAGAATCGAAAATAATATATATGGAAGCGGCTTCGAATCGCAGTGAATCCACATGATTATTTTTTTAAGTTACTCTGCGAAAAATTGTCATCAATTTTTTGGATAATTGGTCATAACGATACAAAAATCCATCTTCAGTTTATCGTTAAAAATTGTATAATCGAAAATAAAGTACTTGGACTGGACTTTGAATCACAGTGCTTCCACATTAATATATATATTTTATAGTTACTCTGCAAAAATTTATGTTCTATCAAGTTTTAGCCTAACTAGTCATAACGTTACAAAAATCCACTCTCAGTTTATGGTTAAAAATTGTACAATCGAAAATAATATACGAATAATTACGAATCCCAGTGACTCTACCTGGTTTTTTTTTTTAATTTAATTTCCGAAAATTAATCTTTTATCAAGCATTAGGCTAATTAGTCATAACGTTACAAAAATCGTCTCTGAGTTATCGTTAAAAATTGTAGAATAGTCAATAAGATGCATGCATTCGGCTTCGAATCCCAGTGACTCCACATGATTATTTTTTATTTAAAGTTACTTTACGAAAATTCATTTTTTATCAAGTTTTAGGCCAATTAGTCATGACGTTACAAAAATCAGTTTCTTGTTAAAAATTGTAGAATCGAAAATAATGTACCGGCTTCGAATCGCAGTAATTTCACATGAATATATTTTTGTTAAAGTTGCTCTCCGAAAATTTACATTTTATCAAGTCTTAGCCAAATTAGTCATAAGGTACAAAAATCCACTCGTAGTTTATCGTTGAAAATTATTGAATCGAGAATAAAATATTTGGAGTCGACATCGAATCCTAGTGACTCCATATAAATATATATTTTTTTAAAGTTACTCTGCGAAAATTTTTGTTTCATAAAGTTATAGGGTAGTTAGTCAAAACGTTATAAAAATCCACTCTTAGTTTATCGTTAAAAATTGTATAACCAAACATATGGTTAATGAAACTTGCATCGAATCCCAGTGACTTCACATGATTATTTTTTTAAGTTACTTAGGGAAAATTAATTTTTTATCAAGTTTTTGGCTAATTAGTTATAACGCTACAAAAACCTACTCTCAGTTGACGTTAAAAATAGTAGAGTTGAAAACTAATTAATTGGAATTCGAATCCCAGTGACTCCACATAAATATATATTTTTTAAAGTTACTCTACGAAAATTTGTGTTTTATCATGTATAGGCTAGTTAGTCGTAACGTTCCAAAAATCCATCAATTTTAATACAATTTCAAGAAACAAACTACATAATTTTTTTGACGACAATGGAATGGTGTGTTCAACTTGCAAAAATAAGGTCACATAGGGAGCTGATGCCCACATCAGAACTGTTCAAACACAATAAATAACATCCTTCAACAAACAAATTCTCAAAAAGTAAATGATATGAATAATGCAGCAAAAAATCAAACTTTAGATCCATTAACTAATCAAACAACGAACCTGTAGAAATGGACACCAACAACTCATCTGACTTCATAATTCCAACTCAAGCCATACAGGCAACAGGAAAAACAAGGTGCTCAATCTACAAGTAGCGAAGGTACATAAAACCTGATAATTGATTCACCTACTGAGCCTGTAGCTTTAAACACCAAAGAGGAAATTATTGTGAGAAATAAAAAAAAGAGGTACTTCAGTAGAAATTGTAACCCCTGTAGAAAGTCATTAAAGATAATCCTACAAATTTTGTGCCTAACTTTGATCAATTTTCTTGAAAATGTGCAAAACAATCCAGTCCCACTTAGTGTGGTAACACTAATAAAAGATGTAACAGGAGCACTCGAAATGTTGTCTGCAATCCGCATACACTTTCAACATAAAGCGTTAAAGCGATCATAAAAAAGCTAAGCTAAAGCTAAATCTAAGCAGATAAACAAAGCAACACAAGGAATAACATCAGAAGACGATATAGATTCATCACAAACCTCAACAATTTCACACACCTAAATAATGTCATTATTACTTCAGTGGAATTTAAATGGGTTTTATGCCGGTTGTGAACACCTAAAAATGTTAATTGCTGTAACATTCCAAAAACTAATATGTTTACAAGAAACAAACTTGAGGGACACGGAAAAATCCTACTACACTAAAAGCATACAATGTTTACTATCGCAATCGTTCACAGAGTCTTAGAGCCAGTGGTGGAGTTGCCATATATGCAACAAAAACTTTCTTGCAAGCGAAATACTACTACCAACAACAATATAAGCTGTGGCCATATTAGTAAAATCTCCTATCAAATTATCACTCTGTAATATTTACTTACCACACAGCCAAACAATAAATGTACACAAACTGCTAAAACATAGCTCATAAAATGCTAAAGCCTCGAGTTATACTTGGAGATTTTAAGGCTGGTAGGCTACTCTGGGGGTTCGACAAACTTGAGGACAGGGGACAAGCTATCGAAGACCATATAAACAGAGATAACTTTATTATACTCAACAGCGCCGTTAAAACTAGGATTAATGCATTTTCTGGATCTTTCTCAGCTAATCACTTTGCGATCCCACTATATGACCTCACTTCAAATGGGAAGCGCACAATCCCTACATGGTAGTGACCATTTTCGAATAGTCGTAAAAGATGAACGTTTAGAAACTAAACAACCACACTATACCCCAAAATGGAAATTAGAATATGCAAGATGTGAAGATTTTTCAGCATACATAGAAGAAAATCTGGGACCTACTTGCCACAGTTTTAACATAGATGAGAAGGTGAACCACAGTGGTAGTTATCCTAGCCGCAGACTATCAATTCATGGGAAAGTTTTGTAATCAAACAAAGTGGTAAGATGAAATCGTGGGATAATTATGTCTCAACGATAACAAACTACACTCCCATAACCGAGGAGGTGCGGATTAAAATAAGGCAAGTTGAACATGTGAATACCAAACCGTAAATAGTGCTAGCAGATAAAGATGACAACCCCAATCACAAAGATTCTGAGATTACTGAGCTCTTCGCGACCACCTATGAGAAAATGCCAAATAATAAAAATATATTACAGAATTTTTGCGGCATAAGGCAGATCAAGAAAATAGGGAAATATTATATCTAAACAACCCAGCGATAATATACCTATTATTTTGCCAATAACTATGCAAGAACTAGAGGACACCTTAAATAATTTAAAAGCTCCTGCCAAGGACCTGATGAGATCCCCTAGGTTTTTATTCAGAAGCTGCTTCCAAAAAGCTTAGAAATACCTACTGGAAGTTAATAACTGTATTTGGCAAGAAGGCCAATTTCCAGAAAAATTGAGAGACTCAGATAGCACTCCAATATGCCAAGATCTAATCCTGGTCATATAGATTTTTATCACTTACTCCAACTATGTGTAAGATCTTAGAAAAAATGGTGCACAGAAGACTACTATGGCTCATTGAATCAAATCATCTTACAACATCTTTGCAAAGAGGGTTCCGCAAACAACGGTCAACAACAGATAACATCACACACTTAAAATTCGGAATACACGAAACATTTGCCAATAATCAGAAACTAATAGCTGCTTTCTTCGACATAAAAAAGGCTTACGATGTGGCGAGGAGGTTTACAGTATTAAAGAAGCTTTAAGAATGGGGTGTTCAATGTACTTAAATTTCTAAAAAACCTTTCTTCAGGAGAGAAACTTTCGTGTGAGGGCAAATGGTGTGCTATCTGAAAAGCATATATTAGAAAATGCATTGTCGGAAGGGTAGGTACCTTATTTCTGAATTGGAAGAATGGTGTTTGGTTACAGGTTTTACAATTTCCACAGAAAAAAACCAGAAGTATTGTTTTTCAACGTTACTCTAAGCATGACCTCTCTTCACGCACTTCCAGTTGAAGTATGGCCACGCTCTGTTGTAATTGTGCTGATGTTTTTTATGTTTTCGCCATAAAATTTTTAAGTATCTCTCTTTATTTTAGTGGCCTTGTCATTGCTTTACTAACTATTTTCTCAGCTCAGTCTTTGTAATTCGACAATACAAGGTCTTGAAAGTATAACCACCAATAAGCAAGCTATTCTCACTGTGTTTGAAATTGATATTCATTTTCATCTCTGTCGCATCATGTCCGGCAAAGAGAAGTAGTGCGCTGGCGGGTAAAGTGAAAGAGTATTTCACTTTGACCGCACTTTTTCAAATGGTTTTATTTTCGTACATTATTTCTTCTGGGTCAAAATGGTTTCACCTTATAAAATTCCACCCATTCCCCATGTGGATGGTTGAATGAGGGTGGGCCTGACGATGGAGTAACAAAAGCTCTTAGTCGTAAGCGTCGCAGAGGTACGGTAAGTATAGCTACAAATACACTGTAATTGAAAAACTGAAAAAGAGGAAGAACAAGAAGCGAAAAGTGGAAAAACGCAAAAAAGACGAGAAGGTCAAAAAGCAAGTCTTACCTTTAGACACTGATACTAACACGAGCATCAAACTGGAAGACAGTGATTCTGAGTGGGCGGGGTGATTTTCTTTTGATGAAGACGAAGGAGCCAGAAGCGATAGCCAAATCATCACACCAGACGTGATAGATGAAGGAAGCCGAGTTTTGTTAACTATAGTGGGAACCGTTTTCCTGGTTTGGTTCTGAAAAAATCCAGTGATGAAGTAAAAGTGAAACGCTTGGAAAAATACAGAAATATTTTCCATGATCCGCAAGGATGACATAATGTCATATTCGTATGCTGATCTATATATGACAATCCAGGAGCCAAAAAGAATGCGAAGGGGATACTTTTGCCTCCCTGAGCTGTCCCAGTTTATCGATAAATAGCCTAAATCGAGGCCTATTATATTTTGTTTTATTTTACAAATTTGAATTGTTTTTCAAATGAATAAATTTGCGTTTATCTTATTACTGTTACACCAATTTAGATTGCCAGCCCTAGTGCGGCAAAGTGAAATAATTTTTTCCTGTCAATTGTGATTAGCCCACCAGTCAGTGTTTAGACTTCTAAAGGTCAATAACAAATAAGTCAGATGCCATAAATTGAGAATTTTTGGAGTACAGTCAAAGTTGTTAGAAGCTTACGAATGTTAACTATGTCACTTTCCCCGCCCTTCACCTACAACACATCATAACAGATTGTCCTAGTTTCACAGAAGAAAAATGTAGATACATTCCATTCACTACAGAAGATGCACTAGGAATCAACATGAACAATGGTATGAAAACTATACCATTTTTAACAGCTTTAAATAAAACATAAAGACAGATAGGTGTAATGTGTGAAAGTTTAATTATAATACTTAATTTTGCAAAGATTGGTTACCGTTGATTACCGCTAATAACCCTTGAGGTTGATGCGGCTTTTCTCTAAATAAAACGAAGAAAAAGATAATAAATATGTTTCGATGACTTACTTTGAAAACATTTCCGAAAACATTTCAAAAATTTTAAATGACAAAGACCTACATTTATGATTTAAGTGTTACAATTATTTATTTGATAAAAATATTAGCAAAAAATCCATTTAAAATAGAAGTTATTTGCTATAAACAAATCTAAGGCGCAGCATACTTAGAAATACATACGAATTTGTAACCCGTTTAAACTTAAAGATGATGCGGGTCCAAGTCCTAAAAATTTTAATCATCTATTTAACTTTTAACTTTTAGCGAATTTTTCGTAAAAGTGGCAAATGGTGAGATCTGTGTTTATATATATATATATATATATATATATATATATATATATATATATATATATATATATATATATATATATATATATATATATATATTGGATACATTTATCAGATTTAACCATTAAAAAGTTAGAAAATAATTCATTTGACTTTTCAATATACAGTAAACCTACTTACACAGACGCAACTTTACCATACAATTCATGTCACCCTTTATCCCAAAAGCTGTTCGATTATACATTGTGGATTTTCAATGCTAATTAAAAAAACTCAATAACTAAGCAAATAATATTTAATAATATTTACTTGCTGCTAAAATAATAGATACAATTATATAGAGAAAAGAATACAAATTAACCCTTAATTTAATTAATGCATTTATAAATTTACTTCGAGAAATTCTAGTACCAGATACGAATACAAGAAACATATTTCTCTACTTAAAAATAACCACTGACAAATATACATTTGCCAAGCAAATTATTGATTTTCAACTTAGACCCACAGCAAATAACTGCAGAGGGCCACTGCATTTTTTTAATAACAGGCGCAAGGGCTTAGACGTATCCCCTATCCAGGGGCCCTGTGCTCACAAGGGAAAGGTACTAGGTCTGGGGTCATGCGGTGAAGAACCAATTAGTAGTAGATCAAACCACATACCCAGGAGCTGTTTCTTTGCAAACAGAAACATCAAGCTCATGCACTTGAACGAATTCTGCTCACAAGTATTGGATAGTTTTCGAATAGCAGATCCCATCTGTCCCTCCGGACAGATATATATATATATATATATATATATATATATATATATATATATATATATATATATATATATATATATATATATATATATATATATATATATATATATATATATATAGAGAGAGAGAGAGAGATAGAGAGAGAGAGAAAGAGAGTATTAAGGGGCAAGGTTGGAAAATATACAGTTAAAATTCACTGCAAAATTCAGAAGATCGGGAAGGAGCCCATACCTGAAATCAGGTCAGACTTCCCGAGCCCGCGAATCTGCAGGGAAAACAACGTTACAGTGGAAATCCCCGCCCGCGAGTCATGGCGGGAGGAGACGCCGGGCATACCACGCGACGCGATCGTCTGGTTCGCGGACGGATCCGCGGGGAGCGTAGGACGGGGGCAGGCGATTACCCGGAAGGACCGAGGGTAAGTCATAATATATCCCTCGGAGCCCATGCAACGGTGTTTCAGGCCGAAATGTACGCCATCCTGCACTGTGTGCGGGAGAACAAGAGGGGCTGCACCAACAAGTGGATCCTCATAGCCACAGACAGTCAGGCAGCCTTTAAGGCACTAAGTAGCCCAAGGGTAAATTCCTGGCTGGTGAGTGAGTGCCGAGACGAGACGAGCGATCTGGCTGGGCAGAATGAGGTGACGCTCATCTGGGTGCCGGGTCACTCGGGGGTCAAATGCAATGAAGAAGCTGACAGTCTCGCGAAGATAGGGTGAGCAGAACCGGCTCTGGGCGTGACAAAGAGCACTGTCAGGGCAGCCATTAAGTACTGGGTCAGAAACAAACACAAGGTGTACTGGGCAGACTGTCCAGGGCTCAGACATGGAAAGTCAATAATTGACCATCCGAGTTCAAAGAGAGCTGTGGAGCAGCTAAATCTTAGCAGAGGACAGCTCAGAAACACAACAGGTCTCTTGACGGGACACATGGTCGTCAAGAAACACCTCGCATGCAGACTTTGCGGTGAGGGGGAGGAATCAGCCCACACATCTTGTACGAGTGTAAAGCTCTGGACCGCAAAAGACAGATCTACGGTCAGTCTAGACCGGAGACAGAGCATTATAAAACTTCAGCTTACCAATCGCTGTGCAGACTAGTTCAAGGCACACTGATTTTGGAATAGCTGGAGTAAGACTAAGGGTATGCACAAAGGTTGCGGTGATTTCGGGGCGGCAAGGCCGCGGACGAGCCCTGAGGGGAAAAACATAATGGAGATAAATATACTCACAGATTCAGAAATTCAAGATGAAGCATATTCTACACTAAGGTACACGAAGATACAGACGCCAGTGACAAGCTGTCAGAATTAATTTTAAAAAAAACACACAATTCAATGCAAAATAGCAGCAAATTACCAACAATAAAAACACCAATATTCACAGGCAAATACGAAGAATGGACAACATTCCAAGAATTGTTCCAGAAGGTAGTAGATTCAAACAAGTCTTTATCAAATATTGAAAAAATGTTATACTTATATATACTTATATATATATATATATATATATATATATATATATATATATATATATATATATGTATATATATATATGTATATATATATATATATATTTATATATATATATATATATATATATATATATATATATATATATATATATATATATATATATATATATATTATTTATCTCCATTATGTTTTTCCCCTCAGTGCTCGTCCTCGGCCTTGCCGTACCGATAGCACTGCAACCTTTGGTTCATTGTGCATACCCTTAGTCTTACTCCACCTATTTCAAAATCACTGTGCCTTGAACTAGTCTGCACAGCGATTGGTAAGGTGAAGTTTTATAATGCTCTGTCTCCGGTCTAGACTGACCGTAGATCAGTTGTCTTTTGCGGTCCAGAGCTACACTCGTACAAGATGTGCTGGGCCGAATCAACACCCCCCCCCCCCCACCGCAGAGTCTGCATGCGATGTCCCCTTCGATCCGTCCCATTTTATGCAGGTGTTTCTTGACAGCCATGTCCCGTCAAAAGACCTGTTGTGTTTCTGAGCTGTCCTCTGCTAAGATTTAGCTGCTCCATAGCTCTCTCTGAACTGGGTTCGTCAATTATTGAGTTCCCATGTCTGAGCCCTGGACAGTCTGCACAGTACACCTTGTGTTGGTTTCTGACCCAGAACTTAATGGCTCCCCTGGCAGTGATCTTTATCACGCCCAGAGCCGGTTCTGGTCCCATAAATGGTTCTGCTCACCCTATCTTCGCGAGACTGTCAGCTTCTTCATTGCATTTAACCCCCGAGTGACCCGGCACCCAGATGAGGGTCACCTCATTCTGCCCAGCCAGATCGCTCGTCTCGTCTCGTCTCGGTACTCACTCACCAGCCAGGAATTTACCCTTGGGATGCTTAGTGCCTTAAGGGCTACCTGACTGTTTGTGGCTATGAGGATACACTGGTTGGTGCAGCCCCTCCTCTTGTTCTCCCGCACACAGTGCAGGATGGCGTACATTTCGGCCTGAAACACCGTTGCATGGGCTCCGAGGGAAATACTATGACTTACCCTCGGTCCTTCCGAGTAATCATCTGCCCCCGTCCCACGCTCCCCGCCGGATCCGTCCGCGAACCAGACGAGCGCGTCCCGTGGTATGTCCGGCGTCTCCTCCCGCCATGACTCGTGGTCGGGGATTTCCACTGTAACGTTGTTTTCCCTGCAGATTCGCGGGCTCCCAAAGTCTGACCTGATTTCAAGCATGGGCTCCTTCACGATCTCCTGATTTTGCAGTGAATTTCACCTGTGTATTTTCCATCCTTGCCCCTTGATACTCTCTGTTTGTGTATATATATATATATATATATATATATATATATATATATATATATATATATATATATATATATATATATATATATATATATATATATATATCTGTCCCGAGGGACAGATGGGATTTGCTATTCGAAAACTATCCAAAACTTATGAGCAGAATTCGCTCAAGTGCATGAGCTTGATGTTTCTGTTTGCAAAGAAACAGCTCCTGGGTATGTCGTTTGATCTACTACTAATTGGTTCTTCACCGCATGACCCCAGACCTAGTACCTTGCCCGTGTGAGCACAGGGCCCCTGGATAGGGGATACGTCTGAGCCCTTGCGCCTGTTATTAAAAAAATGCAGTGGCTCTATGCGGTTATTTATTGTGGGTCTAAGTTGAATATCAGTAATTTGCTTGGCGAATGTATATTTGTCAGTGGTTATTTTTAAGTAGAGAAATAGGAAACGTTTTCGTATCTGATACTAGAATTTCTCGAAGTAAATTTATAAATTTCAGCTTTGGTCAGGAAACCTGATTTTTCTTTCGCTTTAAATAATAAATCACGCGTCGAGTTGTAAGATTTGTACAAGTATTTAAAATTTTTGAAATGTTATCCGAAATGTCTCCAAAATAAGTAATCGAAACATATTTATTCTCTTTTGTGTCTCTTATATTTGCATAAATTAAATTAAGCGCTAATTTGTATTCTATTCTCTATATAATTGTATCTATTATTTTAGCTGCAAGTAAATATTATTAAATATTATTTGCTTAGTTATTGAGTTTTTTAATTAGCATTGAAAATCCACAATGTATAATCGAACTGCTTTTGGGATAAAGGCTGACATGAATTGTATGGTAAAATTGCGTCTGTGTAAGTAGGTTTACTGTATATTGAAAAGTCAAATGAATTGTTTTCTAACTTTTTAATGGTTAAATCTGATAAATGTATCCAAATGTTAATCTATTCATTTTAGAAACATGTAGCAAATTTGGTTGCTAGAGCCTTGTTATTTTTGAAGATACAAAAATATTCCGAAAGAAGACACAACATTTTTCCGAAAAAACTTGTTCAATTTTCCTGGCTAACGAACGTGCTCAAGCGTAAGGTACCTACCGAATTTCATTAAAATCAACCCTTAAGTTTGTGGTAGTCGGTACGATATATATATATATATATATATATATATATATATATATATATATATATATATATATATATATATATATATATATATATATATATATATATATTATTATTATTACCTTTATTGCTTAAAATTATACAACATGTTTATTCAATAAGTCTATATAATAAGACTTGTGGCGAATATTAACATAATTGTATACATAGTTGCATCCAAAACTGCTTGACAACACTCCAAATTCAACAACCTTAAAATTTTGATATTCCAAAAAATTTATTTCCTCTTCCATTTCGTCCTTCTAATGGTTCACCTGATACCTCCATTTACAATTAATACTAATTACTCCATAATGCTTTTCCAACTGCAAACCTTTCTCAACTACCCATATTTGTTTGGAAATTTTAAATTTTGTACGAGACCAAAAATTACATTTTAATTTAATTTTATATATATATATATATATATATATATATATATATATATATATATATATATATATATATATATATATATAAACACAGATCTCACCATTAGCCATTTAACACATTACACTTAAAACCTAAATTTAGGTCTTTGTCATTTAAAATTTTTGAAATGTTTTCGGAAATGTTTTCAAAGTAAGTCATCTAAACATAGTTGTTATCTTTTTCTTCGTTTTATTTAGAGAAAAGCCGCATCAACCTCAAGGGTTATTAGCGGTAATCAACGGTAACCAATCTTTGCAAAATTAAGTATTATAATTAAACTTACACACATTACACCTATCTGTCTTTATGTTTTGTTTATAATTTTTAAAGCTCTTAAAAATGGTATAGTTTTCATACCATTGTTCATGTTGATTCCTAGTGCATTTTCTGTAGTGAATGGAATGTTGTATCTACATCCTTCTTCTGTAAAACTAGGACAATCTGTTATGATGTGTTGTGGGTGAAGGGCGGGAAAAGTGACATAGTTAACATTCGTAAGCTTCTAACAACTTTCACTGTACTCCAAAAATCTCAATTTATGGCATCTGACTTATTTGTTATTGACCTTTAGAAGTCAAAACACTGACTGGTGGGCTAATCACAATTGACAGGAAAAAATTATTTCACTTTGCCGCACTAGGGCGGGCAATCTAAATTGGTGTAACAGTAATAAGATAGACGCAAATTTATTCATTTGAAAAACAATTCAAATTTGTAAAGTAAAACAAAATATAATATGCCTCGATTTAGGCTATTTATCGATAAACTGGGACAGCTCTGGGATGCAAAAGTATCCCCTTCGCATTCTTTTTGGTTCCTGGATTATCATATATAGATCAGCATAAAAATATGACATTATGTCATCCTTACAGGTCATCGAAAATATTTCTATGGTTTTTCCAAACGTTTCATTTTTACTTTATCACTGGATTTCTTCAGAACCAAACCAGGAAAACGGTTTCTACCATAGTTAACAATAACTGGGCTTCCTTCATCTATCACGTCTGATGTGATGATTTGGCTATCGCTTCTGGCTCCTTCGTCTTCACCAAAAGAGAATCACTCCGCCCACTTAGAATCACTGTCTTCCAGTTTAATGCTCGTGTTGGTATCAGTATCTAAAGGTTAGACTTGCTTTTGACATTCTCGTCTTTTTTTGCGTTTTTCCTCTTTTCGCTTCTTGTTCTTACTCTTTTTCAGTTTTTCAATTACAGCTGTACTTGTAGCTATACTTACCGTGCCTCTGCGACGCTTACGACTAAGAGCTTTCGTTACTCCATCGTCGGGCCCACCCTATTTAAACCATCCACATGGGGAATGGGTGGAATTTTATAAGGTGAAACCATTTTGACCTAGAACAAATAATGCACGAAAATAAAACCATTTGAAAAAGTGCGGTCAAAGTGAAATAGTCTTTCACTTTACCCGCCAGAGCACTGTCACTTTGCCGGACATGATGCTACAGAGATGAAAATGAATATCAATTTCAAACACAGTGAGAATAGCTTGCTTATTGGTGGTTATACTCTCAAGACCTTGTATTTGTATTGTCGAATTACAAAGACTAAGCCGAGAAAATAGTTAGTAAAGCAATGACAAGGCCTCTAAAATAAAAAAAAATGCGTAAAAATTTTATGGCGAAAACACAAAAACATCGGCATAATTACAACAGAGCGCAGCCTTACTTCAACTGGAAGTGCGTGAAGAGAGGTCATGCTTAGAGTAACGTTGAAAAACAATAGTTCTGGTTTTTTTCTGTGGAAATTGTAAAACCTGTAACCAAACACGATTCTTCCAATTCAGAAATAGGGCGACGCTAATTACTCACCCTTCGGACAATGCACTTTATAATATATGCTTTTCAGATAGCACACCATTTGCCCTCACACGAAAGTTTATATATATATATATATATATATATATATATATATATATATATATATATATATATATATATATATATATATATATATATATATACATATACATATATATATATATATATATATATATATATATATATATATATATATATATATATATACATATACATATATATATATATATATATATATATATATATATATATATATATATATATATATATATATATATATTAATGGAGCTACTTTCGATTTGTCTGTTAGTAATGTTATGTAGCTTTTATATTTTTCGTTGGTCGCTTTGACATAAATGACTGCACCATGGGTGACTTCAGATACCTCAGCGAAACCATTAATTTCTTTTTTAACTTCTTCGTTGTTACCCACCTTGGTGTTGTTATTTCTTTCCGTTCTTTGATTTAATGAATAAACTGATTATATATTATCTGAATTTTAGTGGGTACTATTTCTTCCCGCCCTGACTGATCCATCCATAGTTCTTGAACTATCCGCGTGGCTTTGATTATAGGTGGAGATGGCCACCCCAATGGGTCAAATAACTTGGCTATCGCAGACAATATTGCCCTTTTTGTTACTTTATCTGCACATTTTAAATTCAGTTTTAATTTGAATGTGTTTTCTCTTGGTGCCCAATAAATACAAAGAGATTTGTCTATATAATTGTCTGGCAGCTGCAATGCTTTTTAATTCTATAATTCTTGTGGCAACTTTACAATAATTTGTGATCTGTTGCTGGTCCATTTTCTTAAGTAAAACCCACCTGATTTGAACATTTCATTGAGTTCTGTTTGCAATATTGATGCTTCTTGTTCTGGTTCAGTTCCAGATAGAAGATCATCCATATAAAAATCTTCCTTTGTTACTTTCGCTGCTAATGGAAATTTGTCTTGCTCGCCTTCTATAAGTTGTCGAATTGTTCTGACTCCTAGGTATGGTGCTGCTGCTGTACTATATGTTACTGTCGTAAGTCTGTATTCTTCAAAGGGTTGGTTTCTTGCCTTTCTCCATAATATTCTTTGATAGTCTTGGTTTTGGCTTGCCATTTTTATCTAGCAATACATTTTTTCTATGTCCGCCTTTATTACTACTGTTCTGCAGCTTAGCATAATGTCGAATAGTTCTGGTGGTAGCATTGGACCTATGTGCATTATTTTAGTTAAGCTAACACATGTATGTTTAACAACCTTCTGTAATGATGAGTGAGCTCAACTAGATATTGGTCAGCTATGTGATGTACACTCAGTATGTGAATATTTAATGAATTCTTGTCTCCTGCCTTGTACTAAGGCTTCAGGTTGTTGATGGCTTCTGTGCCTTGCTTCAGCTTGGACTCGAACTTGTATATATCTATATATATATATATATATATATATATATATATATATATATATATATATATATATATATATATATATATATATATATATATATATATAATAATATTTATTCTGGCAAAAATTACACAGCCTTGTCAAACAAATACCAAATATAAGACTATAGAACTAAAATTGTGAAATAAACATCAAAAACAAACAAAAATACAAAAGACAAAAGAAACAAATTTACACACATAAAAAAAATGGCATCTTATGTTGTCTCTAGTGGCTCTACTCTATCCACTCAATGTCCATATTGAGGTATTCACTTAAAGAATAAAATGCATACTTCATAAGAGTGTTTTTCACATTTCTCCTAAATTCTCGCTTATGTTTTGATCTTATATTCTGGGGGATTTTATTGAAGAACTTGACACCCCAGCAATTCACCCCGGTTTCAGCTCTTTTTATTCTATGATAAGGAATGGATATGTTCTGTCTGCCTCGGGTACCATATTCGTGGTAATCACCGTTTTGGTTGTAGTCCTCTTGATGTTGGTAAGTATATAAGACACTTTCCAAAATATATGCTGAAAAGATGGTAAGTATGCCTGTCTTCGTGAATAAGGTTCTACAACTTGTACGGCTGTCTACAGAACAGATTATTCTTACTGCAGCTTTCTGTTGCAGAAATATTTCAGACACTCCAGGGCTACTCCCCCATATTAGGATACCATAGGTAGCCCTACTTTGGAAACATGCATGATAAGCTGTCAACACTGTCTGGTAATTACTGATGTTCATCAGACGCCTCAACAGATAGAGACATGACGCCAATGTGCCCTGGAGCTTTTCAATGTGCATTGACCAGCGAAAATCTGATTGTATATATACACCAAGAAATTTCACAGATTGTTTTTGTCTTGGTTGCGTTTGGTGGGAGCTGATATTCAAGACTTTTGTTTTGTTTACATTGAGTTTCAGTTTATTATTTCTAAACCATTCTCCTGCTTCCGACATTGTGATATTTCTTCTCTCATTAAGTTCAGCTTCATTTCTGCCAATGTTAACAAATGAGGTATCGTCTGCATAGAGAGAAACTGCATCAGACGAAACGTTCTCTGGAAGATCATTTGTGTATATAATGAATAGGAGAGGCCCTAGCAGCGAACCCTGAGGTATACCGCATGTTTGTGTCTGCCAACTCGAGTACTGTTCATTTAGCTTCACTCTTTGGTATCGGTTGGTAAGGTATGACTTAAAGAGCCTCAGTGGCAAACCCCTAATGCCATAGTGTTCCAATTTGGTTAGTAATATCTCATGTGATACTGTGTCAAATGCCTTATGTAAATCACAATATATGCATTGTGCCATATTGCCAGAGTCCAGCGCCTCACTTAATTTATTTGTTGTGTTTACCAGCGCAGTGACTGTTGATTTACCTCCTCGAAAGCCATGAAGCTCCTCACTGAGAAAACCTTTTGCTTCTAAATAATCTTCAAGCTGTTGCTTTATTACGTACTCAAATATTTTTGAAAGTGCTGGCGAAATGGAAATAGGTCTAAAGCTATCCAAAGAGGCAACATTGCCACCCTTATATGCCATACTTACGTCTGCTTTCTTAAGTTCCTCTGGAAACAGGCCAGCCTGCAAACATTCATTTACTAAAGCTGTTATTGGATCTACTATGATGTAAATAACTGTTTTTAAAAATTTTACATTTATTCCATAACAGTCTGGCGTTATTTTGGCTTTCAAGGCACATACCACTCTCCAAACCTCCAGCGACGTCACCTCCCGCAGATAAAATGAATTCATTGTATTAATAACTTTGGTCTTAATATATGTTCGTGGTACTATATTATTTCCGTTTATTTGTTGAAAAATATTTTTACTTATATTAGCAAAATAACTATTACATGCTTCTGGTGTTAATGAAGGTAACTGTTTACGTTTTGCTTGTGTTTCACCCTTTATAATCTTCCATGCAGCTTTTTGCTTGTCTTCCGCTTGCTGAATAGCCATGGCAACCCCTTCAGCCTTTGCCGCTCGAACTTTGTCGCGATAGCAGTCTCGGTAGGTTTGGTATGCCATTAATGACTCGTTATCTCTTTTCACCAACCATATTGTGTAGAGTGCATCCAGCCCGTTTTTATGACATTTCAATTCATTGGTATACCAGTTTACCTTTAGTGTTTGAGTTTTTATCCTAGATTTTCTTTCGGGAAAATATTCGTTGTAGCACATAAGGAAGAACTCATGAAATCTGGAGAAATTTGTCTGCGGATCACTGTTGACAAAGTAGGCCTCCCAGTCCACAGAACACATATGACACGCAAACCGTTTTAAGTTTTCTTCAGTAAAGTATCTTTTGTGTGTTTCTGTAAAACTTTGTCTGATAACCTGTATTTTGTAGGTAAGCACCTGTCCAAGATGGTCAGAGATGTGTAAATTTAGTGTTTCAGTTTTTATGTGCTGCTTTGAGATATCTGTAAATATATTATCCAAGCATTTGGAACTAGTACTTGTAAAATGTGTTGGTTCTTCAAATAAATGAGAAATATTAAAAGACTGAAGCATTTTGAGGAGTTTCTTTTTTGATGATGAATTATCCGTGTGTCCAAAATCTCGATTCCAATCACCTGCGATGATTATGTTTGCCTTCAAGACTTTAGTCAGCTTTAACAGTGTACTCTCTAGTTTTTCTATTAAGATGTCAATATCACCAATTGGCGACCTGTATACTGTAAGGATTATACAGTTCATCATTTTGATATATATATATATATATATATATATATATATATATATATATATATATACATACATACATATATATATATATATATATATATATATATATATATATATATATATATATATACATACATATATATATATATATATATATATATATATATATATATATATATATATATATATATATACTGTATATCAACCCAATAGTTTGATTATCAATATCTAGATTACATGACATTCTTACTTTTAGCAAACAATATCCTAAATTCTAACAAACAATAACATCTTAAATTACATAACAGCTAGCAAACAATAATACCTTACACTATCTAATTAAACTTGTCATACATTCCTAATGTTCAACACATTTACACTTGCCTTGCCTCCTTTTAACACATATATATCTGTAAAATTTAGTTTCTCCCTGCCTTACAGTGCAAAAACATTGCATACACCAAAGGTAAGTTGTTGTTTGTGTTTAGTATTATTTTTGGTAAAATGTGTTTATGTATGTGTATATATGTATATGTAGCCCCCTTTAGTAACCATATCAATATATGTATATATATATATATATATATATATATATATATATATATATATATATATATATATATATATATATATATATATATATATATACTGTATATCAACGCAATAGTTTGATTACTTCTAGTCTCCTCCTAGGCCAGATATGAGTCTCAACTCTGTGGAATGGTAACCTCAATGTCTGAGCAGCTTGATCTGTTACAAATTCACCTTGAGAGCCAGGGTCGATTAATGCTTTCAAGTATTTATACTGCCCTACGGCGGTTGTTACTTGTATCAATACTGTCGCCAAAACTGACTTTCGCACACTTACTATATATATATATATATATATATATATATATATATATATATATATATATATATATATATATATATATATATATATATATGTATATATATATATATATATATATATATATATATATATATATATATATATATATATATATATATATACCCACTGAGCACGGTAATATTGCATTAACATTGCAGAATCTTTTCCAAAGCAAGTGTAAGTTTGATAGATAACTTGCAGAAAGCTTCCTGCAAGTTTGTTGCAAATGACAAATCTTCCCCCCAGTGACTTTACATATGCAAGTGTTTCTTTTGTAACTTTACTGCAAGTTTACTGTAGTGAGCTGTTACAAACTTTCTTTATACTTACACATGTTGCCTTACAGCAAGCTTCAATTTTAAAAGGACCTAGCAAAGTTGTAAAATTTAAACTTACATTTGCAACTTATCTGCAATTGTATATATTATATATACAGTGCAAGTTTGGAACTTGGAATAATTCCAATTAATCTACTTCAGCTTTTTTTCAAAAATACTCCGAGTCAGATAATATTCTCAGTTACAATCTTTTAAAAAATGTATTATAGAATTTGTGTCAAATGTCATTGATAATTTTTGTAAATGACAACCTTAGCTTTTTGTTGACTATTTTTAAAGTACACATCAAGCGATACAAAACCACAAAATTTCAAATTTTTATTATAAATCTTGAGTTGCTAACACGAAAAAAAATTGTGTAGTTATCAATGAATAAAAATTTTAAACCTGCTGGTTTTCTACAACTTCACATGTTAGAACTTTAAAAAAGCCAACAAAAACGTAAGGGTTGATTTAAAGAAATTATCGATGAAGTCATTTTTCAAATATGGTACATACTGTATAGATTTTTTAAAAGACTGCAACTTGAAATACTAACCAATGTCTCCAAGCATTTTTGAAAAAAGGAAACTATTTGATTAACTGAATTTATTTCAAGTTACAAACTGATACTGAATATAGGTATAGGTGTATTTATACATAATATATATTTCTTGTAAAACTGTAAAAAATGACTTAAGACAATGTTAATTAAAATAGAATCTTTATTACATAAAAAAAAAATTAAAGACTTACAACACATTTCATTTCTGCTGATAGATAGATATATAGACTTTGTTGACCATCAAATGTACATGGTAAGTGACTGTCTTTATAAGTACTGACTATAGTTATTTGATAGAGATAGTTAAGTCATATAGCAAGTGTCCATGTTTAGCCTAAAATGCAGTTCTAGTCAAAACTCAGCAACAAAATAGATAACTTGAACTCGTGATATCGTTATTAATTAACCGATTTCAAAAATTTTTGTTTCTAAATGAATACCAATTAATTGTTTTTGATATTGTTTTACTAAATAACTCTTAGTCTTCTAGAAAAACGTGTGAAACACCAATAACAAAAACAAAGTCTTCTCCAGCATTACTTGTTTTGAGAGGCGAGAATTTTTTTAGCTTCTAAAATATGTGGTAACATGTTACATAAAATAAAGTCAACATATCAAATACTATTGTGTAAAAGAAATATCTAAAATGGTGCGTTCATTTCAATTTTAGAAAAAGTTTAATTAAGCAAACGTAAGATATGCAATGGATAAATCAAGCGCAGGGAAATGAATACAACTTTACTGCGAAAATAGCTTAAATATGGCGACAGTCTCTGAAAGTGTTCACACATGTCGTAACTATCCCTATCAAGTAAGTATAGTACCGCCAATGTCTGTGTACATTCAGAAACATTGAGTTAAAATAAAGCAAAATTATGACTACAATGAATTACGTATATATATATATATATATATATATATATATATATATATATATATATATATATATATATATATATATATATATATATATATATATATATATATATATATATATATATATATATATATATATATATATATATATATATATATATATATATATATATATATAAAGTCTGTGGCTAGTGGAACTTGCCTTCCAAAGCTTTTGCCTAGCACACTCACACACACACACAGACACTATACACATTAGTTTAGAGCACAAATAAATTCCTTCACCTTGGTTTTTGTTTTATAACATCCACTAGTGCCTACTGTAATCTTGTTAGTGGGAGCATCTTAATAACATTAGGTAGAAAACTGAGGAATTTGATTCCCAAGTAATCAAACATGTGCTTTGTTTTCTCCTTTTTGTGGAACTGTATTTTTAATTCATGCCTGCACCTGGTATTGTTGCGAGCTTCATCATTCACTGGATATTTTGAATACATAAACTAAAGAAGGATATAGCCTCGAACACATTTGGGCAGCTTTCTTGTTGCAGTCCTTATTGCTCTTTTTTGCATGATAAACACATGTTCCGCTGCTGACTAGTTAACCCATATGAATGTTCCATTAGCATAGGATACTGTTCCACTGTTCTTATGATGTCGATTGCTATGGATAAGCCACATGCTTCCATAGGTCAATCATATTTTACGTTTTAAAATGAATTGGTCTGACCAGGTAACACATCTCCAGGCTGCTTCTATGGACATTTAGCAAGGTTAGGTTTTCTTTTTTGTACAGTATACTTCATAATAATTCACCAATAGCCACATACCAAAATAATTATGCAACAGAAAAGTGACTAATTTTATTGCTGTTTTAGGGATTCTTACCTGAAATGTTTGTGGATATACTTCATGTTTCATTATCTACACTCCAGACAACGAATTACTTAATTACCCAAAATTCAAACAATTCAGGCTACAATAAGATTGTTCAATCTTTAAAACTTCCAGGAAAATAAATAGACATAGATCAAATAACAACTTATGATGACGCAATTATAAAAAATGTAAACAACAAACTGCCATTAATTAATGCCGGGCGCTTTGTCAGAGTCAGTTCGCTTTCGCTGTTGGCGTCGGTGTTGCTATTGGACGACGATGACATACGATCGAGAATACATGATCAAAACGGAGGGAATTCAAATAAATTTTGTTTACAAATTAAAACAAACTTTCAGAAACATTACAATTGTAACTTTACGTGAGCTTACAAATGGAGAAAACAACAAGCCGGCAAACGAGATATTATATTTGAAAGTTACGTTAAAGTTTCATTTGTAAGTTTGCATTGGTTTTTTGCTTGCAAACATTTAGAAATGTTGCAAACTTAACTTACTTAATGGTAGATTATTTAACGTTGCGGTAAGCATTTGTAAGTTACCATGCTTAGTGGGTATATATATATATATATATATATATATATATATATATTATATATATATATATATATATATATATATATATATATATATATATATATATATATATATATATATATATATATATATGTGTGTGTGTGTGTGTGTGTGTGTGTGTCTTTGTACCATATGTGTTGTAACATCTTGTGTGTGAATGATTGTGGATTCTAACGGCTGCTCCGAAAGTGACCTCTTACACCTGATGTCACTTTATTTTCTCCATTTTCGCTGCTTCAGGATGGTTATTTGCTTATGCTTCAAGGCGGATTATTCTTTATATGCGTCTTGCAACTTCCTAATACGAAGAGAATTTTCTTTTATGTCCAAATTACGCTGTTCTCATTACAGTGTGTAACTGATGTTATAATACGGTTGTGTGCATGTAGTTTACACATTGGTTAAAGTAACATCTTTACAAACTCAGTAAAGTGGCGCCATCTACAGCGTATTTGTATGCTTGAAAGAATAATAGCTATGCGTTTAGTATTTACACATTGTCTTTGTTTGAAAAGTAACCTTGGGTTCTCCGTGAGATTATTCATCTTTAAACTATTTTCCAGTTGTCAATACACACGAAATACAATCTTATCGCAGCGCCACAGTGGTTCTTTGCTACCTTCATATACGTTACAATACAATATCAGAATTTATGCTATTGTTAATTATTAAACCATCATTTCTCTAGTTTGTTTGAGTACATACACATTTATTACAGAACCAGGAAATAATTTTACATTATTTGAGGTAAGTATAACTTTTTTTATGATATAATAATAACGTTAGTTACGTAGATATAAAAAATTGGCTAAGTGTGAATACACAAATAAAAAGAAACAAATTAAGCAATAATAATAAATTTAAATTAAATATTTATTTCTAAATAACATAACTTCAAATAAAAAATGTTAATTGCTGACACCTCATATTGTGACATATATATATATATATATATATATATATATATATATATATATATATATATATATATATATATATATATATATATATATATATATATATATGTTATATATATATATATATATATATATATATATATATATATATATATATATATATATATATATTTATATATGTATATATATAATTATATAAAAAAGTGTGTTCCGGGATCAATGCAGGAAACTTCATTTTTTGGAAGTACATCTTACTTGAATAGAAAATACTTTGTGTCATAATTTTAATTTCCAAAAATCGAGTATGCCTTGGACATTTACAAAAAACTAATTTTTTAAACTTGTAAAGTGCCTTTTCTCTAGAAGATACGAAAAAATGTTATTAAGAAAAGACGATCGGAAAGAAAAACTGTGTAGGAATACAAAATGTTAAAATCCTAAGCACACTTTGATATTTCGAAATTCTAAAAACAAATAGTATGCTATGGAAGAAAAACGAATAAAATAGTGTTTTCACAGTTGTTAAATTGTTAAGTGTAAAAAAAAGTAGGCTTATGATTTCAAAATGTTGTATTCCTACTCAGTTTTTATTTCCGAACATCTTTTCTTAATAACATTTTCTCGTATCTACTAGACAAACGGCACTTTACAGGTATAAAAAATTAGTTTTTTTTGTAAATTTCCAAGGCATACTTGATTTTTGGAAAAAAAGTATGACACAAATTATTTTCTATTCAAGCAGGGCTTATTCCCAAAAAATCAAGTCTCAACTCAAAAAATTTCAGTCTTTTTCACCTATTTATGCGTCGATCCGGGGACACACTGTATATATATATAATTATGTCACCCTGTATAATTACGTCGCCCTGTATGTGGCAACCATAAAAGAACAATACCACGACATCCGTTTCGATATAGTCCACTCAGCAATGACATCGACCTCAGGCGGTCACAGAGTTCAATCAGAAACCGCATCATAATCAATCCTAGTTTATAAGTATGAGTTATGTAGATTTAGAATTCATTCTTTACTTGTCCACGATTAACAACATTCATAGTTCGTTAGTTGTAACTTGTAATTAATCACTTTGTTAATTAATAGTACTTTTTGGGTTTAAATAAATTATTTTTTATCATAAAGCCAAAAGGGCCTTATTTAACTGGCGCTGCGAACTGTATCCAGTAACGACGTTTTGGCAACTTAAAAGTAGCAAAATTGTCGGTCGTTTTTGAACGTTTGTGCTGGAAGAACCATCCAAGAAGAAGAGCAAGGGCATTGGAAGAAAAGCCATAGATGACCAACAAAGCAGTTTCCCTTCTGTAAGTTGATCCATTTCTTTCATTTCCTATGCAATTGTGTCTTTTAAGTATTTGCAAAATTCATTTTTCGTAAATACAAATTATTTTTAGTATTCACAAAGTTTTTCTTTGGCAATACTTATATTTAAGGCATCATAAAAATCCTTTTTTTTCATAAATGCCCTATAATTGATTATTAATAATTATTAATATTATCACAAAGCTATCTTCTTTCGTGATACCTATTATAATTAATATTTTGTTAATAGCGTTAACAAATTTCTTTTAATTTACTACATACAAGCCTTATTTTTTAAACGAATAATTATTGATATTATTACAAGGTACTTTTTCATAGTACAAGTTATAAAGACAAGCATTTTTTACTGTATTTTCAAATTTAATTTTTCGAAAATACATGAAATAAAGCAGAATTATTTTTATACAGTTTAACAAATTCTTAGCATTAAGTGATAATTACGTTAATAAATATATTTTATCTAATGAAATTTCTCTAAAATAACGCAGTATCACAAGTTAGTCGTTGTTTAATAAAAACACTGCATGCACTTAGTTAACTGTCGCATGTAATTTGATATTCAGTCATTGTACGTAAAAAAAAAAACTGATGACAAAATAAAAAACTTTACAGACACGATATTATACAAGATTCAATTTCAACAGAATAGTGTGATATCCGTTGTAACTAGATAAAACGCTTTGGAATACACATTATAACAAGCAAGCATTGTCAGCGTAGAAATTAAAACATTTAGTACAATTAGAGTAAATTTTTATCGTATAAATATCCACTGTAATTAAAAACTCTCTAGATAAACAATTTTAACGGAAATATTTTAAAGCATTAAGATTTTATACAGTTATAATATTTTGCACCGCATTAATTAACCTTTTAGTTATAAATTATTGATTACTTTAGAATTAAACATTTATTTTTAAGAGTGATTATTATTCTATTAATTACAACTTTTATCTACTTATTACACACAAAAAATTATACCCTTATTACCCTGTAATTAATATTCAAAAAGAAAATCTCCTTTATATCTATTAATACATTACATGAGCCTTCGTGAAAGGTCTCCCATAAGATTTACCCGAATTCCGGAAAGAATCTTGCCAAATTTAACCGCAGATTCACTCATTTTTAATTCATCAGAAACCCCTAATTTCCAAAACATGTCAGAGTCATCAATCACCCAAATCTGTCAAGCTTCGGCGATGATTCCTGAGTACAATGGTGGACAAAAACAATTGGCATATTTTCTGAATCAATGCCGCACTTATATCCTATGTTACAAAAGACAAGGCGACACACCTGACGACCTACATTGTAACCGAATGATTATTGAATTCATTAAGGCCAAAATCACAGGTGAAGCCCGAGATATACTTATGAAACTAGACGACATTTCTTGGCAAAATATTGAAAATGCCCTTAAGGCCCAATATACAGACCCTAGATCAGAAGACCTTTTAATGACAGATCTACGAACTAGTTATATGCGTAAAACTCAAACTGCCACTGATTTTCACAACACTATACAAGACAAATTAAAAATGTTAAACGAACATATTTCCCTACAAGCCCTAGACGACATTATAAAAACCTACAAGAAACAGCAATACGAAACAGCAGCTGTTACTTCTTTCAAAATAGGAATAGCCGAACCATATCACAGTCACTTACGGTTATTAAACATCCCTAATTTAGAAACAGCGTTGCTCGAATGCCATCGCATTGATAACGAGCAGATGCAAGTAAATTTCCTAAAAGTCATAAAAGACAAAGATGAATCTCATTTCCGTCAAAACGACAAGCATCCTCAGCAACAAAAAACACACATAGTTAATAGAAAAATAAACGACTTCTACCCCAATTTCCGGAAAATACCTCAACAAAATTATAACCATCAGCCCGATTTCCAGAGAATACCCCAACAAAATTATAACTATCGGCCCAATTTCCAGAGAATACCCCCACAAAGTCATAACCAACAACCAACGTTTCGACAACCCTTTCCAAGCCGACCTATCTCAAACTTAAGACCAATTCCACAACAACGAAATTACCCCACTAATTCACAAGTCTTCGGAAGAAGAATTAATAATCAGGCAACCCCTATGTCAATTTCTACTAACCTAACAAACAATCGCCCTCGTACAAATCACCCCATTCCTCAAATAAATAACAACCAAACTTTTCAAGAGCAGGAACAAGAGCCTGACTATTTATACCAGGATGATAATGATTATCAACCTGATGAGGACTTCTATAACGAGGAACTCGAGGGACCAGAGGAACCGTATGGTGAAAATCAGGATTTTCACAATACAGCCTCGGAAACACTATAAAACTTGACTTAAATAATATTGCCATGCAACCCAAACTACCCTTCTTCTGTCTACCCTCTTTAGGCCTACAAATACTCATTGACAGTGGTGCGTCTGATAGCATCATGAATCCAGGTCCGGCTTACGAATTTTTCAGCGAATATCTCTATCAAAAACCCTTCGCCATGAAATCCGTTGGCAAAATTTCCAGAGGTATTGACAACATTCAGTTCCCTATATTACAAGAATATGGCATTAAATTCCCCTTCGATTTTCATGTCATGCAATGGCATGATCGTTTCGACGCCTTGATCGGTTCTGCTCACTTCCAGAAATTGAAAGCACGTATAAACTACGAGACACAGACTATAACGTTAGGCAAGACAGAGATCCCTTTCTATTTCGAACTTAACCCTCAAAATTTTAAGCCCTTTAAACAAATATGCGTAAATAGTATAAAAATTCCTGTTAACGTAGAAAATGGAACCGTTCTGATTCCCCAACTATCCGACAACACTGTAACTGTAGAAGAAGCTATAGCTACTTCTCATTCTGGCATTTGCACAATTCCCATTACAAAAAATACATCTGACAACGTCGAAGTTTACTTCAACGAACGAATTAAAGTCACTCCCTTACAAAACTATTACGAACTTAACGAACCAATAAAACGAAACCAACCTAACATTTTAAAACAATTAAGAGTAGAGCATCTTAATACCGAAGAAAAATCAAGATTATTTTCCTTATGCAACAAATACAAAAATATATTTTACCATGAAAACAGTGACCTTACGTTCACCAACTGTGTTAAACATGACATACGAACAAAAGATGACGAACCAGTACATGTCAAATCCTATCGATATCCCTACAATCTCAAAGTAGAGATTCAAAAACAAATAAAACAGCTATTAGATAACAAAATTATCAGACCATCTATATCACCATATGCATCTCCTGTATGGATCGTGCCTAAACGCATGGATCAATCGGGAAAACGTAAATGGCGTTTAGTTATCGACTACAGAAAGCTGAACGAGAAAACCATTAACGACAAATATCCCTTACCTCGGATAGATGAGATACTCGATAGTCTAGGCAAGTGCATGTATTTCAATACACTTGATTTGGCCCAAGGTTTTCACCAAATTGAATTAGGTGAAAGCAGCATAGAGAAAACCGCCTTTAGCGTTAATAATGGGCACTACGAGTACGTGCGCATGCCCTTTGGGTTGCGTAATTCTCCGAGCACTTTCCAGCGCGTAATGGATAATGTCCTTAGGGAATTCCTTTATAAATCATGTTTTGTATACATGGATGACATCGTCATTTTTTCTAAGTCCCTACAAGAACATTTGCTACATCTAAAACAGATATTTTCAAAATTACAAGAAGTTAACCTCAAAGTCCAACTAGACAAATCCGAATTTCTTCGTAAGGAAGTCGAGTTTCTTGGACATGTAATCACGACCCACGGAATCCGTCCTAACCCTAATAAAATCAATGCTATACAGAACTATCCAATACCAAAATCCCAAAAAGAAATAAAGTCATTCCTCGGATTGATAGGCTACTATCGCCGCTTCATTAAAAATTTCGCAAAAATCCTCTTCCCCTTAACCAAATGCCTTAAGAAAGACTCCAAAATTGACATTAACGATACAGAGTACGTAAATGCCTTTAGACAAGCCAAAGACCTTATTACAAATTCACCTATACTGATGTATCCAGACTTTACAAAAACTTTTCACCTGACTACTGACGCTAGTAATATCGCTATAGGAGGCGTTTTGTCACAAAACGACAGGCCCATAGCTTACTATAGCCGCACTTTAAATTCCGCTGAAAGGAACTACTCAACAATTGAGAAGGAACTCCTTTCAATAGTCGAAAACACTAAGCACTTTAGGCCTTACCTTTTTGGAAATAAATTTACGATCGAAACCGATCATAAACCACTTGTATGGTTATTTTCTATTAAAGAGCCAAATTCACGTTTAATGAAATGGCGTTTGAAATTAGAAGAATTCGACTACGAAATTAAATATAAAAGAGGTAAAGAAAACGTAGTAGCCGATGCTTTATCTCGTGTCGAAATCAACGCAGTTGAGGACGACGATGATCTGGCATCAATTTTTAATAATCTAGATCCATCAGAGCTTAGAGTATTAAACGACGACGATCTTAAAGATTTAGGTATTAACACTCAGGAAGACGAACGACATTCTGACTCACAAACACAACACACTTCTGCAGAAAACCCCGTCTTTACTATGCCCATTTCTGAAAACCCTTTAAATCACTTCAAATATCAGATAATTATGTATTACGGACCTCATAACGAAATAAAGACAGACAACTTATTTAAAAACAAATGCTACAGAGTATACATCCAAAGACAACACGAACTGCAACAGATGACTGACTTCTTAAAATCTTACATCAACCCTAATAATAATTACGGTATATTATTCTTGGACCCACAACTCGAACATTACTTTAGAATAATAGTTTCCAATCTATTCAGTAGTTCGGTTAAAATAATTAAATGTACAAAACGATTACAAGACGTAACGAAACTTACTGAACAAAAAGGAACAATACAAGACTATCACGAACAAAACCATAACGGCATTAACGAGACGTACGCACAACTAAAAACAAAATTTTATTGGCCTAACATGAAAATTCAAATTAACGACTTTATTAATAAATGCGACATATGCCTTCAGGCAAAATATGATCGTAACCCTTACAAACCCCCGTTTCAAGGACCACTGATTGCTTCTAGACCCTTCGAAGTTATACACATCGACGTATTCAGCTTTGATAACTGCAAATTCTTAACCATCGTCGATCTGTTCAGTAAATATGCGCAAGCATATTACATTATCGATACTACTGCCCTGACCATTGTTAACAAACTACGTCACTTCTTCTCTCACCACAACTACCCTTCTAAGATGGTCTCGGACCCAGGCCGCGAATTTGAAAATGCTGTACTCAAAGAGTTCTGTTCCATATTTAAAATCAATTTACACATTACTACCCCTCAAAATCCAAATTCAAATTCTCCCGTAGAACGTTTACATTCAACATTATTAGAAAAAATACGTGTACTAAAAATTCAAAACCCAAAAGAAAGCCCCCAATCACTCATGATCACTGCCGTATTGATATACAACCAATCAATACATTCTTCGACAGGCCACTCTCCTTTCAAACTACTCTATGGCCCATATGATGACATACCACCTATTGATCCCCATCAAACAGTTCTCGAAGAATATAACAATAGACGCTTAAAAGAAATACTTCCATTTTACCAGTCTATTTATGAAAAACAAAAGCAAAAAGCAACACAGCGTCTCGAGAAAATCAACGAAACTCGAGAACAAAATATCCAAATTAATGAAGAAAATGTTGCAGTTAGAGTACCACCAGTCAGAAAGGCTGATCCCCTTTACAAAATTCATTCCGACCCTATACAATTACCTCGCAATAAAATACTTCTTCCCCATTCGAGAAAGCAAACCGCTCATATTAATAAGACTAAAAGAGCAAGAAAGAAATTTCCTTCTTTAGACCCTGCTGTGCCTATGTCTGAGGACAGCCCTACTCCTTCAACTTCAACCCATCCAAACTAATGGCTAATTCAAGAGTATGTCAAAATCGCCAAAATCCTAAATCATTATCTTAGTTTTTACTTTTACTTCAATCCCACACTTATAGAAGAAAACTATAATTAAATATTACTGTTTTTATAATACTATTATTATTAATTAATACCCAATACTTATCAGAATATCAAATTATGTTAAATTCAAGTAATAAATAGCATAACAGCCACATAAAAGCCACATACATTAAATTACAAAAGCTCATACATATTAGAGACAAAATAAACCTCATAGATGGTGCAAGATCAATTATAAGAATAACCACTGGCAAATTTAGAAGAAGAAGATCTAAAAGAAATAAACAAAAAAAAAACATAGATTTATTTTATGCAAATGAGAATGAGATGATGGTTCCGTTCAATAACTTAAAATCATTCAGTAATATCATGACTCACAGATTAGAAAAAGATTAAGTTTCAATTAACAAAAATTTAGAGTAATTAAAAAACCACCTTAGATGCAATGCAAAATAAAACGGAATATAAGGCTGTCATAGAATTTCAAATAATACTAAGTTAGGAATTATCAGAAAGTATAAAAGTATTACAAGGAACAACTTTACTTAATTTTAATCAGTTAACCAATATAGGAAATATTTAAGCTTAATCATAATGACGATGAATTATTTTCCACTAAAATCACATTTAAAAATTTTTTTGATTTCACCAAATTTAATGTTTATCTTTAAAAGACACAACTATTATCTCCTAAACTTCCTATTCCAATATCTTAATTCCTAAGTGTTCCAATAACCCAAACCAATAAAGTCCTTGTATCACCTGCTTTGGTTTACCTAAGAACATTACCATCAGAAAATCAGTATCACTAAAGAATGCCATTAAGATCAGATAGATGGACCACCACAATAACACCCTCATAGCCAACCAGAAAAATGTCAAATATCCATGAACAGCAACTTATGGAAAAACCAATCCAAACATTACATGGGTACCTGAGTTGATACAACCCTTACAGTCACAGCCGCAACATCTCATCAGATTCAACCCTATACATCTCAAAGAAGCTAGCAAATTGAAAAGTCAGATGGAGAAAAGGAAGCATCATAATGTACTGCATCCCTTGGTACATTCAACACACCTGGGAATGACTACCATAACCACAGTCATTCTAGTGGTCATCCTATGCTACATCTTCAGCAGATAATTATGAAGAGAGCCATGCAGCCCAAGTCCAAGAACCAACTTACACCAGAAGAGCCCACCGGAAAGAACGAGGACGTTCTTTACACTAAGGGTGGAGGAATTATGTCACCCTGTATAATTACGTCGCCCTGTATGTGGCAACCATAAAAGAACAATACCACGACATCCGTTTCGATATAGTCCACTCAGCAATGACATCGACCTCAGGCGGTCACAGAGTTCAATCAGAAACCGCATCATAATCAATCCTAGTTTATAAGTATGAGTTATGTAGATTTAGAATTCATTCTTTACTTGTCCACGATTAACAACATTCATAGTTCGTTAGTTGTAACTTGTAATTAATCACTTTGTTAATTAATAGTACTTTTTGGGTTTAAATAAATTATTTTTTATCATAAAGCCAAAAGGGCCTTATTTAACTATATATATATATATATATATATATATATATATATATATATATATATATATATATATATATATATATATATATATATATATATACATATAAAGAATATTGTAATATGCTAAAGCTAATGCTCATGGTCCCTTATATCTCATAAAATTTATAAGGATAACGTGCAAGAATACCTTTAGGGAATTTTCGCAGAAAAAATTAATTTAGACGAGATCACGGTTTAAACCCCTAAGAATCAGTTACAGTTTTTATATTTGGATAAATAAATAAATGTATAAATAAATATATGCACGCTTGCATGTGTGTATATCACTACAATTAAGGATTTCAATAAAACTTGGCACGCGCCTTTTAAAGGGCTTGAATAGGATCCTTGGGCAGGAGAATCAGACTTGTTTTTCCCCATGAGGTTTTGGAGTTCCCTACGGAAAAATAACTCTATATATATATATATATATATATATATATATATATATATATATATATATATATATATATATATATATAGTTCATAACAGAACATGGGTTTAATTAAAATGTCGCAAATATGTTCGACTATAAACTCTTGAATAAATTTTTGCTTGATAGAACTAAATTCCACTACCATAAATTTGAATCATAATTTGTAGGCTGATGCCATAATAACAGAGTTTTTTTGTTCTCTAGTAATGTAAACTTTGACTTTTTAAGGATTAAGTTGCTGCAAGATATACCTATTTTTAGCGAATACACATTTTATAGAAAAAATCACTACTTTAAAATTATTTAATGTGTTTTTTTTTTGTAAAAACAATAAAAATCTGGACGTTACCATGAGGCATGGTAGCGAGTTTTCATAAAAAATTTCAAAATCATGAAAACTAAAAGAATAAGTTTTAGAAATACAAATTTTTTGCCAAAACATGTTCGATTGGGTTGGCTAACCAACTCATATATACGATTAACAAAGGGAAAATTATAAATTTGATAGCTACCTTCCTTTTCTAAATATGCCAGGTAAAGTCTGTTAGTCAGGCCGACGGAACCAATTTTTGTGGGAATATTTTACATTTCCTGCAGGATAAGTTTTGTATGTTCGCAAATAACAAAGTTAGGTAAAAGTCTGAACACATGTTGATCTAGTAAATACCAAATTTTAAGTTTCTAGCTTTATAGAAATTTTTCAGTAATAGGCATTTTTCCCCTAGGGGACTAAGAGAGGAGAAAACAAAAGTAAAAGTTTTTTAATGACACAAACCATTTATGTAGCATTACTGAACACGAAACATTTCCATGAAAATTCGAAAATAATTTCTACAAAAATTAGCTGAAAATTTTCAAAAAATAATAAATTATGACAATATGCTAAAACAATTTACTATAAGAGTTTATTGAAATTCGTTAAAAAAACTTGTGGTCTAGGACAAGGCTGACACGAAAACTCATTAAAAAGTATTTGTTTATCAAAATAGGCCAAATTTTTTTGACGGAAACTAACAAAAAGTATTTTTACTTAAATACACAAAAACTTTTTCAAGAAAATTGCCTAAACTTCAGTAAAAAGTGTTTGTAAACATCAGAAGTGGACGAGATCACAAGCCTGCCACCCATCCAGACTATTTGTGCCTGACGTTGCTTAACTCTAATTATATGGAACGTCGACACGTATTTGTCTGCGCCACCGAGGTAGTCATTTATATTTCCATTTAACAGGTTATTAAGTCTGTTAATTTGTAGTTTTATATAACATTGTTAATTTCTAATTACCATTAAAAAAGTTTTTTAAAATGAGCTATATAACCTACTTGCTGCAACCGAACTACTGGTCATATATGGTTTGTGCGTTTATTACTCTATTTACCAAAGAGAGGAATTTTTTAAATTTCTTTCAACTAAAATATTTCTCAAATTTTATAACTTTCTCTTCTTTTAACCTAGGGTAGATCTTTATTTTCATACACCATACGGTATACATAGGAGCAACTTGCGTACCAAATTTGGTTACAATATCTTTGTTATTTCTGGAGAAACCACAAATTTTGCAAAATGAAATTCAACATTTTCCCCTAAAATCTGATGAAATTCTTCTAGTAAACGAACTTATCTAAGCCTTTCACTAAAGGAAAACGCATGCTAAACTAAATAGAAATCATTTCATTATTTTTTTAGTTCTCCTTGTGATATATATATATATATATATATATATATATATATATATATATATATGTATGTATAATATATATATATATATATATATATATATATATATATATATTATACATACAAATATAAACAAACATATGCAGCCTGAAACTGATCCCCGCTATGGGTTCTAGTAATCCTAGTTGGCGCACATTTGAAATTTTTTTTCAAAATTCAAGCCGCCGTCTTCACCGGAGGTTAATTTTTACGAAAATTTACTCAAATATGAATAGATTTATATGTGAAACATTCAATAAAATTATTAACATGTAGGATACTCAAGGACGCCTAGAATGTGCTGATGTGCGGTTGTTAGTATTTATAAACTACCCATTACCACTGTTGTATTAAAGGGACAAAAAGTTCAGGACGCAGCAAGTGCGTTATGGGAGAGAATTTTTATTAAATGCTTCAAATTTTAATAAAAATTCACTAAAAACACCACGTGATATTCTTTAGAATGTAGTTTGTAGGGTAGAGCCTCGGTGGTTCAGGGGTAAGAACGTGTGCCTCTGAACCCAAGGGTACTGGGTTCGATCCCAGGGTTCTCCTTTCACTTTTTCAATACAAACTGTAAAATTAACATCAACCGAAGTTCTGGCATTTTATTTGAGCAAGTTGAATGTCTGCACGTTCCGCCCTTCGGAGGGGGCGTAAAGCCGTCGGTCCCGTGTCCATGTGATGTTGAGCACGTTAAAGATCCCTACCCTCCTTACATAAAGACAGGGGTTCGGCAAAATTTCCAGGATAGTGAGGTGAAACTGCTTCCTGGCGTCGGTAATTGGTCATAGTTGCGGAATTAGGCCGACGTTAAAGAAACGAAACACACACATAGTTTATAGGGTAGGTAGGTAGGTATTGTATTTTATTACAATTTGCTATTTAATTCATATAATCCAGCAGCCCGAGACATAAACATATATGTTCTATAAATAGAAATTATCGATCGTATTTTAGGGCCCTAGTGGGCTAGTAGTAACATATATGCTGTATAATAATATATGAGGAATGAGAGTTAAAAATCCTTGAGTACTCTGTTCACGGCGACATGAGACCGGTGACGTCAGCCACACAGCCACAATAACCGAAACAGGTTAGGGCAGAGCTGAAGTCGAGGTAGGGCACAATAAGAAGTCTTATTAGGATTTAGAAGTTGTTCAACGTTGATGTAAATTACAGGTACAGTTTAGTAGTGATATTTAATATTCAGCAGGAACTAATAGCATAGCTAATAAGTGATCAATTGTATAGTGCTCAAGGAAGGCAATTGTTTTAACAGGTAATTATAAATACATACTAGATCGCTAAATTTAAGGATAATAAGAGATTACCTACTTTAAACTTTTCACAATTATCTTGTTTATATCCTGGATAAATTAATTTATGCTTAAGGTTTAATGAGTTTATTTATCTTCAACCTTATAAAATAAATCAACAAATAGAAATAATATAGTAACAGCAATATTGTTAATTACTTTGGCTGAAAGTTGAAACGTCGCAGAAAGTTGGTTATGGTAGCGAATTTTCATAAACATTTCAAATAAGTACCTACCTATAACTAAATTCTCTTAACCTAGAACATTCAATTTTGGTACATAGTAAAGTTAAGAGCAACACAACTACCAGTTTTACTAAAATAGCTATAGTTTTCAGGGGTACAATATTTTACGTGAATATTTTTTGGAAAAACGGATTAAATTTACCTGGTCAACGAACTCTTATACAAGTTATAATATATTATTGACCGTTCTCTCTGGTTTGATGAAACTTTGTACACATATTCCCTTTATAAAGACTGTTACATAATTTTGATTCGATGTTTGTTGAATGTTTTCTATGAAAATTTTCTAAAACGAACAACAATTCAAATTTCTCACATTTACTCGTTGGATATCAATTACCTCAAATATTTACTTACTTATGCAGGAGTAATCCACTTTATTATTGCTCAATATGATATTTAAAAAAAGGGGTAATGCAATAGTGACACTTGATGCTAATAATTTAATTTTTGTTTTATGCTTTGGCTGTTTTCTAGGTTAACATAAAATGTCGAGTAGATCGGCAAAAATACTAGGATTGGCGGAAGCAGAACCTTGAATGATTAGAATTTCTAAGTTGGCCGAAATATGAATCGACTAAAGGAACAGAACCATACGAACGAGATTTGTTTTTTAAACGTACGTATGTCCATACCGATTACTTCTAGCTTTATAAGATTTATTTTATATTTATTCTCAATTAGACTGAAATAAGTAAGTTAATGTAGAAACCCGTGAAAAGGCGTTAAAAGTTTGATTGTCATAAGATTATATCTTACTAGGTGATTTTGGTGTTCAAAGTGCTCTAATGAAGACCTTAAATTTTATGTGTAGGTACTACTTTATATGATGACAATCTGTTTAATTAAAATTATATAAGTACATAAATAGCTAAGATTATAGTCATCCTAAAAAATTAGTCCAACCTATTTAAGATAGAGGTCTCAAAAGCGACATAACTTAAAACTGAAACTTTGCTTATGCTTTTTAAATTTTAACAACACACCACGAGGGCTTACAGCCTAAATACTATCGTACCGTGGGTGTTGACAAGGAGGAACGAGGCAACTTGTTATTTCTGGACTTGAAGGTTTGGAGGTGCGGAGGAGAAGGAAAAACATGTCCTGGCAAGGAATTCCACAACTTGGAAGTCCTCGGGACAAAAGAGCGGGCATAACGAGATGTTCTATGTCTGGTGACCTGGACAGTAAAAGGGTGCATTCGCTCTGATCTCCTGGTGGATCTGTTGGGGGCAGCAGGTGGGGAACTATGGAGGAAAGCTCATCTGAGCAGTGCCCGTGCAGATATCTATAAAATAGAGAGAGGTCACCAACGGCACGTCGGTGGGCAAGGGATGGCAGCCTTTGGGTGAGGGTAGGGTCACCGATGAGACGTATAGCTCTCTTTTGAATGGAGTCCAGGATAGCGAGTGTAGAAGCGGCAGCTGCACCCCAGATGTGGGAGCAGTATTCGAGGTTTGGCCTTATTTGTGAAGTATATAAGGTATAGAGGTTAGCTGGTGAAAAGTATTTGCGAGCCCGGAAGAGGAAACCTAATTTCTTAGCAGCCGCTTCTGCAATTGATGTGACATGTTGGTGCCAATTAAGATTTCGATCCACAGAAATGCCAACAAGAGAAAAGGACTCATTACTTTGAATAACTTGGTTGTTCATTGTGATGGGTCTAGGGCTGGTGTATATCTTATGAGAAAGAAAGCAAGACTGAGATTTGGTGGGGTTGAATTGTACAAGATTTCTACTTCCCCAGTCTAATATTTTTTGGAGATCCACGGAGACAGAACCCTCCATGAGTGTGCGATCCTCATGTAATTGGGCTAAAGAGACAGGCTTAGAATATTGTATATTTGAGTGGAGGGTGCTGTCGTCCGCGTAACTGTGAACTGGGTTGGATGTGCTAGAGAGGAGGTCATTGATGTGGAGAAGAAACAAAGTAGGAGCTAAAGCTAAACCTTGAGGAACTCCTGCATTAATTGGAGGTGTTTTATAGAAACTTGAGTTATTCAAATTTTGAATTTTCTTTTGAAAAAAAATTTTTTTTTCGAATATTACAAAGCTATTTTAATACAATTTGGTGGATATCTTGCGTTAGGAAAGACCTTACAACATATCAAAATTAAACTTTCTAAGTTTATAGAAAAATGAGTTATTCAAGTTTGAAACATTTAATAAAAATTGACCACCATAACGCACTTGCTGCGTCCCGAACTTTTACCTATAATGTTTGAAAAAATTAATTTGAAGTAGACTTTTTTTGCCAGCATCACATAGAAAGCTGCAGTTTTATATCAGTTTGAGAAAGTCTGGACGCAGCAAGCGCGTATGGATGCCAATTTTAATTAAAATTTATACTAAAAAAATGTTAGTAGGTAGCAAATAAGTGTTGATATAAACCTTGATACAAGTGCGCTGTGGAAATTAATTTGCATTAAAATCTTGACAATTCTCATAGCTCGATTTCTTAAGTTAGAATCTTCAATTTCGATACCCTATAAAAACAGCATTTGTACTTATAAAAATTACCTACTAGGCTTCAGAGACACAAAGTTTTAAAAAAAATATGTTTTAGAAAAGCGGTTTGATTGAGTTGGCTAAAACGAGATCATCTAAGCGGTTAACAGAAAAATGTCTGCCACTTTTAGAATTTGGATTTTTTTTAGTACAGAAGCTGTAAATATGTACATGTATATTTATGGGTTTTCTCCATAACAAAACTTATAAGTGTATACTTTTAAAGGTGTCTTATTTAGCAAAAATATACTCGTGTTTATTTTAGGTATTCGCAGGAAGTATGTAAAATAATCATTATTCAATTTGATTTTTTGTTGCCTTACTAGTAACAAACTCATTTAAAACATGATAATATCTATTTTCTAGAGATATGCTTAATAGGTCACATGTGTTCTTAATTCTATAAAACTTAAGTAACATTTCATTATTGAGAGTGGTTTGTACAAAATGAGAATACAAAATATGTATTACCTCAAGTTGTTTTCCTTTCTTTAAGGTCGGCCTATTGCCGCGACTATGGCCAATCACCGACGCCAGGGTTCAGTTTCACCTCACTATCCTGGACATTTTGCCGAACCCCAGCCTTTCTGTACGGAGGTTGAGGATCTTTAACATGCCCAATATCGCATGAACACGGGAATGACGGCTTTACCCCCCTCCAAAGGGCGGAACGTGCAGACATTCAACTTGCTTAAATACAATGCACAACCTCGTCTGATGTTAATTGTACAGTATGTACTGAAAAAGTGAAAGGGAAACCCTGATAATCAAACCCGGTGCCCCTCGGTTCAGAGGCACACGTCCTTATCACTTAACCACCGAGGCTGTTACCGCTAAGTTTAGATAAGGCATTAAAAAAAAGTTACCAATGAAAAGAAAAGTATTTGATTACAAATGAGTTAGTAAATTAATAATTTGTTTAAATAATAAAGTCCGCCCAAAGTTAATTACATTTTATCAAGAGCTGAACATTACCTAGCCTTGGCCTTAGTTGGTATAATTTAAATGTTTTGTATAATTATATGTATGATATATTACAAATTTCTTTAAAAAACTCCTACTTCTCTGCAACTATTCACTTTTCACTGCAACTGATGACATCGTCAGCTTTAAAAAGCTGAATGGTACATATGTATCTATATAACAACTAAAAAAATATGTTTTGTTACCTTGATCAGAAGAAAAAAGTAGCAGATACCTATATCTATATCTAGATCACTCTCAGCTCTAGGGCTGAACACACTGATACCTTAGAGACGACCTCCACCGACATTTCTGGAGTAAGCAGATTGAGACCCTGTTATCGAGCTGCAGTAAATTAACCTGAACTTATCCACCACTCTAAGGAGCACGCAGATTTAGACCTTAGAATTCATTTCCTTCCATACTTCCTTAACCTATCGAAAATGGCTTGAAATCAGGAGCCGAAACGTCGAGTTTTAATAAATTCTGGACGCGGTTCAACCCGAGAACTAAGTATATTTGATTATATATATATATATATATATATATATATATATATATATATATATATATATATATATATATATATATATATATATATATATATATATATATATACAGGGTCGCTGATAAGTCTGGAAACGGTCGATTATCCGGGAAAATATACAAGGTGTCGAAAAAAGTTTTATACAAAAGTTTTTGGGTTCTTCAATGTCTACTAGGCGGTGATAATTTTATTTATACAGGGTTGGTCATACAGACGTGGCACACCAATATTAATTTTTTTTTAATGGAACACCCTATATATTATTCGATATTTCAATCCTTCTCTTAATTTTGAGCAACATTTATCAGAAGCATGATGTACATAAACTCAATCGTTTCCGGGTAAAAAAATAAATAAAAATAAACGCTACTGTTTTTAAAATCTATTGGATGAAGAACAAAAATAAATGAAAAGTAGAATATCTCTTGAAAACAATCTGTGAGTGTGAAAAGAACCGGTTGCGATGTTTTTAACATTGTTTGGAATCCCAAGATAAGATAAGATGCCCATAAGAAACGCAGTATTATTCTTTTGTTTTAAAATGTTTCCAGGACAACGAATGTCAAACATTCATTCAGTGTCAACAGTTTTGAAACATTAGTAATTTAGTGTCAACAGTTTTTGTGCAAAATGGCAAGTTTAAGTGAAACCGAACGTATCGAAATTTTAATGATGATAGGGTACGGTGATAGAACACGAAGTTTTGCTCAAGTGGTGATTATGTTCAATGAGTTGCATCCTGAGCGGGAATCGATCTCCAAATCCACAGTTTCGAAAACTTTGCATCGTTTTCACGAAACTGGCGCTATCAAGGATAAACCTAGAACTGGAAGGCCAGTAACCGTTACAAATGAAGAAAATTCTTTGAATGTAATATTGGATGTGGTGGAAAATCCGAAAACTTCGGCACAGCAATTGGCTTTAAATCACAATATGAGTCGATATTCAATTCAAAAGATTACGAAGCGGGAAAAGTTCCGTCCATATAAAATTCATTTATTGCAAGAACTGAGTGAAGACGATTTTGATCGCAGAATCGAGTTCTGTGAACTTATTATGGAGAAGTTACGCCAAAATTTTAACTTTGCCAACCACATTTTGTTTTCCGACGAATCTACATTTTGTTTGAATGGACAAGTCAACCGACACAACTGTAGGTACTGGTCAGACGAAAACCCACATTGGATGGAACAAATTCACACCCAAAGACCGCAAAAAGTAAATGTTTGGTGTGCTATTATTGGTGGATATATCATAGGACCTTATTTTATACACGGTAATTTGAACTCTGCTCGATATTTGACACTTTTGCAAGAATCAATTGTTCCAGACGTAAGTCGATTATTTCCGAACAATAACGACCCAAATCTACCAGCGGAAGAAATATGGTTTCAGCAGGATGGGGCACCCCCTCATTTTGGAATTGAGGTACGGGAATATCTGAATCAAACCTTTCCTGGCAGATGGATAGGGCGCAGGGGAACTATTGAATGGCCAGCTAGGTCTCCCGACATGACGCCGCTTGACTTTTTTTTGTGGGGTCATGTAAAAAATTTAATTTACCAAAATAGACCGCAGAATATTGAAGAGTTGCAAGCATGAAATTAATAACATTCCTCAAAACGCTCTTGTAAATGCAGTGCAATGTTTTGTTAAGCGAATTCATTATTGTCAGGAGGTCAATGGAGAACACTTTGAACATCTTATAAAATAGGATTCCAAACAATGTTAAAAACATCGCAACCGGTTCTTTTCACACTCACAGATTGTTTTCAAGAGATATTCCACTTTTCATTTATTTTTGTTCTTCATCCAATAGATTTTAAAAACAGTAGCGTTTATTTTTATTTATTTTTTTACCCGGAAACGATTGAGTTTATGTACATCATGCTTCTGATAAATGTTGCTCAAAATTAAGAGAAGGATTGAAATATCGAATAATATATAGGGTGTTCCATTAAAAAAAAATTAATATTGGTGTGCCACGCCTGTATGACCAACCCTGTATAAATGAAATTATCACCGCCTAGTAGACATTGAAGAACCCAAAAACTTTTGTATAAAACTTTTTTCGACACCTTGTATATTTTCCCGGATAATCGACCGTTTCCAGACTTATCAGCGACCCTGTATATATATATATATATATATATATATATATATATATATATATATATATATATATATATATATATTAAGTGTTTTTAGCCAAGATGGAAACTATAGATAGGTTTAACATTTAAAAAAGTCTGGACACAGCAAGTGCGTTATGGTAGTGAATTTTCATAGAACTGATCTGGCACCAAATATTTTTTAATTTAAATACTTATAACTTTTTTTTCTTGCAACATAGAGATCCAAATTTAGGTATGTTTACTTTTATAACGCTGGCCTACGTACCAAATTTGGTTACCATAGCTTTATTATATTCGGATATAAAAGAAAATTAGGAAAGAAAACCCAAAATGTTCGCGGAAAACCTGGTCTCATTTTCTTTGCTAACAAACTTATTAAAGCCACTTAACAAAAGAAAGGTACCTGCCAGATATCATTAAAATCGGCTCATTTTTTGAGTTATCGGTGTGATACATATGTTACATATATATATATATATATATATATATATATATATATATATATATATATATATATATATATATATATATATATATATATATATATATATATATATTTCTTGCGAAAATTTATTTCTATTGAGTAAATGGGTTAACGAAATAGCTTCATACACCTATATATTTTAAGAAGCCACAAAGCATGTTTAAAATATCTAGATCTATTCGAGGTGGGTTTTTTTCTAGGCTTTTCGATGTTTCGTTTTATTTTGATGGCAAGAGGTATACAGAAAGTCAAACTTTATAAATACTACCGTTTGTTAACAAACAATATGTTCCATCATCCATTTAAGACAAAGTATCTGGGTTTTTTGTTTCAGATAAAAATTCCCTACAGCTTAACACAAAATTATTTGAATCGGAACAAGATGTCCAGAAAAATGTTTGCGTGCAAGATACTACTATATCTTCTTCTTCAGAAAAAAGGCGTTTACATTCTTACAATTTCAGAAAGTCTAATGTCAAAAAGCGACTTTATACCCCTCCTCCAGCCAGTAGCACATCTGAAGCTGATCCTTTTTCAAGCACTAGTAGTGATGTTAGTTATAGGCCTGAACTTTCAGATAGAAACAGTCAATTGAGCGAGGAAGATGGTGCACAATTTGAAAACTGTATTACGTCAGAAAATCAAGTCAACGTATTTTGTTCTAACGCAAGTAAAACTAATTGCAAAGTGATAAAATTAAGCGATGTCGATGACTATAATAAAGAAAGTAAGAAAATAGTTCAAAATAAAAACACAAACAACAGTGGAACTAAGGTTCCTGAAATAAATGCAAGCCGCGCAAACGAAATCAATAAAAATAGTAAGAAAGACAATCATGACAGTCACAATGGTGTTCGTAAAATAGCTTTAAGACATGCAAGCGACCATCGCATCCAGATTGATCAAGATACGGGGAGGCAAAGAGAAATAAGAAGTTTTAAAGAAGACACACAATTAACATGGTCTATTGCTAGAAAAAATAACGGGAAGAGAATTAGAGATAAACGCCACTGCTGTTACATTTGTAACAAGATTCTCACAAACAATATGGCTAGACATTTTGAAAATGTGCATCGCGATGAAATTGAAATTAGTCGAATACTGCTTCATCCCAAAAAAAGTAAAATACGTCGAAAGCTTCTGGAAAATTTATTACGTGTTGGTGACTTCTATCATAATTGTAACGTGCTAGCAACAAAAACAGGCGAACTCCTTTTGGTAAGGTGCACAACAGAAATAACTCTGCAATCCTATACAGATTTTGGACCATGTCCAAGTTGCCTGGGCTTTATAAGTAAAAAATATATGTGGCACCATGTTAGGTTTTGCCGCAAAATAAGGTCTGAGACTCCTGATAAAAATGAAAATAATGCGCTTAGTGAAAGCAGTGCTATACTGTTTGAAATCCTAGGCAAACAAGTGAATGACGAATTCCGCTGTAATATAATACATTCACTGAGATATGACAATGTGTCTCAGATTGTTAAAGAAGACACTTTGATCCTTAAACTAGGTACATTTTTGTATGAAAAGTACGGAGTAGCTCAAAGAGAATTGATACGCCAATCGATGCGACAAGTAGCAAGATTGAAACTAAAATTACAAGAAGTGAATAATATTGACCAGTCCTTATCCAACTGGCTCGTTCCAAAACATTTTGATGGTATTATAATTGCGACAAAAAAATTGTGCCACAAGTGTGATGAAGATACATATAGTCAGAGTTTCGAAGTACCATCATTGGCCTTGAAAACTGGACATTTATTGAGGAAGTGTATAGCCATTGAAAAAGGTTCGGCACTAAGGCAAGGTAATTTAGGCAGGCACACAGAATTGAAATCTCTTTTAGAGTTAATTGACCTTGAATGGTCTGCAAAAATATCATCTAGAGCACTAACCACTCTTAACAGGAGAAAAATGAACACTACTCAACTCCTTCCTCTCACTAGTGACCTTATGAAGTTGAATAAATATTTAGAGGAAGAGATGAAGCTAACAAAAAATCTTGTTACAGGTAAATGCACACCACATATCTGGAAGAAACTTGCTTCGTTAACACTATGTAAAATAATTCTCTTTAATAAAAGGCGTTCAGGTGAAGCATCGAAAATGCATTTAACAGATTATCACAACAGACCATCCTGGTCAGAGCAGGGTACAGAGGAATTTAAAAGCTCTCTCACACCTCTTGAACTAGACCTGGCAGCCAAGTTAACTGTTGTTGAAGTAGTAGGTAAGAGAGGTAGAATAGTTCATGTAATTTTAACCAATGAAATGAAACAATGTATTGATTTACTAATAGCTACAAGAGATCAAGGTGGAATATTACCAGAAAATAAATATGTTTTTGCGAGATCTCAGATATCACAACTCAATTCCCATTTACGTGGCCACGATTGCTTAAAAAAGGCATGTACAGAAGCAGAGTTGGAAAATGGTGAAAATATAACAAGTACAAAACTAAGAAAGTATGTAGCCACAGTTAGTCAAATATTTAATCTGAAGGAACATGAATGCGACTGGCTTGCTCGTCATTTAGGGCACGACATACGTGTTCACCGCGACTTTTATCGTATACACGAGAGCGCTGTTGAAATGACCAAAATAAGCAGGCTTTTGATTGCAGTCGATAAAGGAGAAGCAAAGAAATATGCCGGAAAGTCACTTGAGGAAATCAACATTGAAGGTAATAAAAGGTTTTTCAAACAGTTGTTTCTTAACTTTATTTATAAATCATATTACAGACTTACCTGCATTGGAGATTACAAAAGAAGATGCAACTGGAGACCTGGAGGAGGTAAATGCTGACTCTACATGTGATTTGAATAAATATATGTGTGAATTGGAAGACATTAATATCAAAGAAAAAAGGGTTAGCAAAAAAGGTATACATCTTTCGTTAAAATATAAATATAAACATATTTGCAGTCAGAGTTATATGGACCCCCCCACCCCACCCCTCCCTTTCCCCTCCTTCAACTTCTCTCGTCTCTCTTTTCACTCAATATTTTAGATACCGCTTTACTGATGTAATATATACATAGTAAAACCTATTTACCATTACAATCTAAAGGGAATGTCTCCCTGTTGTCGCACCTATTTCGAGTAAGTTTTGCCTTCTTCCTCTGAATTTAGTAACAAATATCTTCTGTCACTTGTTCTAGGACACTTGTAGTGTTTTTTTTAATCTATGGACCTTGCCCTGGTCATTTTTTGCAATGTCTGCATTTCAAAAATTGATGTTCTCTTTATGGGTCCTGCTTCTGCTTCTTGGCACATATATTATACCTCTCCATACTTGATGAACTGTTCATCAGGACCAAGATAAAATGTTTATTAATGAGAATGTTATGCTTATGTATTTTAGGTAAACCAAAGGTAGATCTAACTAAAAGAAGAGTTTGGACTACAAAAGAAAAATCTGTGGCCCTTCAGTTTTTTAAAAGAAATATTCAGCGTGAAATGCTTCCTGGGAAGAAGGAATGCGAAGAATGTCTTACCAAAAATAATATTTTTTCAGGAAGAAAATGGACAGATCTTAAGTTTTTTATAAAAAATGTTATTACCAAAACCAGAAGGCTAAAATCTAAAACATAAACACGTCTACCTACTTATACTAGTATCGGTATTTTAGGTTTACTTATTGTCAAACGTTTAGTTGAGTTTTTATTAAAGAATTAAATTTTTTTCTTCATATGTTTTTTATTTATCGTTCGTTTCAACTGTTTTATACATCTTAACCCAGCAAAGTGATAAAAAAAAGCTTAAATAAGTAATAAATGAATTACAAACGCCTTTAAGAAGCCACTTATTGCTTCTGATTTTTAGAAGAAAAAATGATGCATTTATTCAAGGCAAGTGATATAAACATAGGGGCTTGTCTATGTTTATCTATCATTTGCTGTTTAACAGTCATTTTCAGTTTTTATGTAATTAGTTTTACCATTACTGCATCTACAGACAGAATTATTGAGCTCATCTAAATCTTAAATCACTTATAAATTGTCGTAGATATTTACAGGAATTACTTAGTCTCAGTATTTTAGAGATTATTTTATTGTGCATTCTAAAACACATAAGTACGGTTATCTAATATTTATCTCATTAATCCAGCGTATGCTACTAAAAGAAAAATTACAGAACCATATCTCTTAAATGGCGCTATATAATGAAATTTTGCAACGCGTAATTAAAGGTGGACATAACTAGACTAGTTTGTTTTTTACAGACGCATATATAAATAAATTTTTATTACACTGTCGGCATTCAGCATATGTCTTCGTTAGAAGTTGCATACAAAAGGACTGCAATTAAACCTCAAAATACACAAATAAGATACAATTTTATAAACCTATAAATAGAAGTCTGGACGCAGTAAGTGTGTTATGGTAGTGAATGTTCATAAAAATGTTTTTAAAGCAATATGTCTTCTTTAATGTATGCAGGCGTCAAATTTGGTTATTACCAGAATAACCAATATAATAGAAACAATGTAGCATATTTCACCAAAATAACTTAACTGTTTGTAAATGTACAACAAACTTTCGGTAAATAAGCTTAAAATGTTGCCAAAAAAATGGTTTCTAGCCACGAACCTTAGGTTAATAGCAAATTGAGATATTGAAATTTGAATCATTTAATGAAAATTCGCCAGCATAACTCACTGCTGCGTCCTGATTTTTTTGAAAATGCAATAAGGTGTGTTCGATTAAAAAAGTCTGGACGCAGCAAGTGCGTCATGGTAGTGAATTTTCATAGAAATGCTGGCAACAAACATTTTTACATTAAATGCTTATAACCTTTTTTCTTTCCACGTAGAGATCTAAATTTTGGCATGTAGTTTATTTTTTATAACGTTAACCTACTTACCAAATTTCGTTACTATAGATTTTTTTATTTTCGGAGATAAAATTTTTGTTCGAAAGAAAACCCAAAATTTTCCCGAAAAACCTTATCTGATATTCCTGGCTAACGAACTTATCCAAGCGACCTACAAAGGAAAGGTACCCGGCAAATTTTCTCATAATCGGCCCATTATTGTTTTAGTTATCGGTGTGATACATTGAATATATATATATATATATATATATATATATATATATATATATATATATATATATATATATATATATATATATATATACACACATATACATATACATATAAAAACCGAAACTGGCCCTGGATATGGGTTCTAGGTGTCCTAGTTCGCGCTCATTTGAAGAAATCTTTTCAAAATTAATAAGCCGCGGTATCCTCAACTTTTTCTGCGAAAATCCGCATACATTATAGACTATTAAACTATATAACTAAAACTACTGCCAAATATCAGAGAAAGGGTCTATTTAAAATTAGCTTCCTGCAAATGTTTCAGTAAAATAAAAAACAATGACGATTGAAGCTCAAACTAAAAGACTTGAAAAACACATTTCTTGCGACATTTTCTCTACATAATCCGTATTCGTTTCAGGTCTTTTCCTAAAAGATGCCAATTTTCACGTTTAAAACCGTGATTGTGACGTTTTAAGCCGAAAAAAATAGACAAAGTAATTTTACTGCCTTTTTTGTTTGTTTTTTTGCCGCAAAAAACTTAATCTTTGTAACATACAATAGATTTTGTTATCTACACAAAATTTGTTTTTGTGCGTTTATCTGGGTCATCAGTGACACCCAAAAATTGTTTCTTTAAAGGCTTATAACTTTCTTTTCTTTTAACCTAGAGATATAAATTTCGGTACCTAGTATACTTTTTATTATAGAAACCGGCGTACCAAATTTGGTTGCATATATATATATATATATATATATATATATATATATATATATATATATATATATATATATATATATATATATATATATATATATATATATATATATATATATATATATATATATATATATATATATATATATATATATATATATATATATATATAATACATATAAAAAGGAAACTGACCTCGGATATGTGTTCTAAGTGGCCTAAGTCGCGGTCCTTTGAAGACATTTTTTCAAAATTCAAAAGCCGAGATTTCCTCATTAGTGAATTTTGTCCACAAAAATGCACTAAAAGTAATGACACAAAAAAACAAAATATAAACTCAGGTCAGGACAGGTCAAGAATTCTGAATGAAACTCCACAAAAATTACAGTTTTATGGATGTATATACAAGGAGCTGTCAAGATGTGGTAATCTGTAAGGTATGGTCGACATGACTCCCTTGGTCTAATATCAAATAATTCGAATAATTCTTTTTTTCAATTCTAAAAACGCTTTGTAACTCTGGAAGTACATCCCCATGCAAGTGTGTTATAGGAGGACACTGACTGGACAAGGTAAAGCTGTAATCGACCCAAAGCAAAAAAAAGCATTTAGCTTTTTACACGCATCTATTTGCCGACTCCAGGTTAGGTCACCACTTACCACGGATCCCAATAGAAGCACAGAGCACGGAAGACTAAATACATTGCTACTCAAACTATTTACGAAGCCGTCGGTAGCATTTCTTCTTCTAATGAAGTGAACCACAGTAGTCTCAACATTTGGAGCTAACAAATTTTCATGCCACAAAACCCTCAACTACTTCCAGTGCTCGAATTTGGAGACCCTCAAAATATGATTCAAAAATCACCACAGACATATCGTCTGCATACAAGATTACGTTACAATTGTTTTAAGTGTTCAGGCAAATTATTTATGTGTGTAAGAAAAAGTAAACGTGACAAAATCGATCCATAAGGGATACCAAGCTTAATTGGATGCTCACCAAAGCGCATCACATATGCGGAGCCTCATTATGCTTCGCGAAAGATAGGACACCAACCAATCCAGAATCGCTCCGCTGATGTCCTCTAGCTTTTTAAGCAAACATCTAATTAAGAAATTCAAAAACACGGCTTCATACCGTGGGTTCTGATGTGTGGTGGCAGGCGTAACTAAATTTGTACAAAATCATTGTTCGCCTATTGGACTTTGGGAATGCAAGGCAGGTTAACGTGGATCTTTAAACTAGACATACCAGAAATGACTAAGAAATTTGTTGTTGGCATTTCTAGTGATTGGTATACCTAGTTGCTACATTTTGATAGGCAATAATGACATTGACATGCTTAGGATTTAGGCCTAAGATTTGCAGGGACTTGTCGCTGGTATTGGCAGAAACACCGCAGTATCTCATCCTGATGCATGAAGGTGATCGCAAAGTAGTAATTGTATAACAAGGGAAAGGTTTGTTGTTTATAAACAGAGAGGTGTCTACCTATAACCGAAAGGGGGGTACAGTATTATGATACATATGAGCTTTGGATTCTGGGTGTTTGATGTACTGTATTATTATGTATTATCTACTGGGGGTCACTACATTCCGTGACAGCCCTTTGCAGGTAATAGTGTTCGACTGGAGACTACATGTATTTATTTTCGAGTGTAGAAAATATTCCACACTGTACTGAAACAACTTACGGCCAGGCAACCCAATTTGGTGTTATGCAATTACAGTAATTTCTGTGTTAACTGATTACTTATCATGTCAGGCAATGGCATCAAATAAGACAATTGAATGTAGTGGATAATATACAGTATCGTCTAAGTATAGGTTTTATATGTATGGCGGCAGCTCATACACACGTTTTATTAATCTGTCTACCTTTAATGTCGGGCAATATCAAATATGTGTGATTTTGACTCACAGAAAGTGTTCCGATAACAGTCTTACAAGCTCTTGGTATATTGTTTAACATGCCCAGCATTCATAAACATATTTCACGACAGCTTAAAGATTGATTTCAGACTGTCTACGAGGCAACAGGTCTGCGGTATTAGATCGAAATTGGATTGCTGCATATTTCAAGACACTTTAAAGATTGGTTTCAGACTGTGTCCGAGGCAACAGGTCTACGGTATTAGATCTAAACTGGACTGCTGTTTAGCTTTCCCACTTCAAAGGAGTTGCGCAGTAGATTTTTGGAATTTTGGAATTTAGAATTCACCAACTTAAGATAAGGGTTATAATTTTGTGGGTTAATTATGTAACTACTTTCTCCTTGCACGCGTAGCTTGTGATACGAGGTGGTAGGCACATTTAAAATGTGTCGGAAAAAGGGTAATCTAAGACAGGTTGAGATGACTCTTTTGGACTGGAGAGGTGGAAAAATAACATTTTTGTTGGCATCTAGATAGCGTTTTTGTGTGCTAGATATTTTACGCCAGTGGCTTTCTACAATTACCCGAGATATCTGAAGGCGCTTCACCTTTTTATCAACACATTCTTTAAAAATTAGGATAGCCTGAAAAGTCTATGTATCTATTAATTTTTTGCATTAAAAATATTTTCCTACATTTGACAAATAAATTCAAACAGATTTTCTAGGTGGCGAACAAATACTTCCATAATTAATTTCCATACAGCATATAGCTTGTTAAGCTCAGACCGTTTTAGTTTAGCTCAGTTTCGGTCTCACGACTATTTTCGATGAGCACTAGATATAGGCAGATTAAAAATAAGCAGGTGTATATTGTATATACTGAACTTATATATATATACTTTAACCCCTACTTAGAAAAATGTAGGATTTAGGTAGGTACAGTCTACTATTTGTTTCTAATTGTACTAAATATTTATGTAGGGGTTGAAGTATATATGAATTAATCATACACTTGTTTGTCCTTAGTTTGTATCTAGTGCTCATCGAAAATAGTCGTAAAACCGATTTCTGAGTCTAACAAACTTTCCTGTGAAGTTTTTGTTATTTTTTTTTACTCAAATGATATGCTTCACTTAGAGTCAAGCAGTAATGTACTTACTTTTATACAGTTTCAGACTTACACTCTGGCCTGACTAAGATTTTACATTTGTAAACAATCTACAGGTCTTAACGGTGTAATTTAATAACTCAATTTTGTGTAGTGCGAAAATACTGACAATGTTATCTGTGTATCACGTTTTATGTTCTTAGTATACTAACCTCTTTTTATTACACATTTTCAAAGTGACATCAAATGACACAGTTACATGTGCTGCATGTATAGTAGCCTCTGTGTTTATTACACCGTTTGAAAGTGACATCAATTAACACAATTACATGTGCTACATGTATAGTAACCTCTGTGTGTTTACTATTCAGGTTTTATGCTTATTGTGGCAGCTCATATACACATTTTGTTGGTTTTCCTAGCAACGTAACCTCGGATGTCAGAACACACCAAAAATGCATGATCTCTGCTTCCACGGAGTGCATCGATAAATCGATTAAACCTATATAATCCACAACATCCACCCACAAATTTAGGCCATAAGACGTCCATGTGGCCACTTTCGATGCTAAAGTTTGCGAGGTTACAAGAGCGGTACGGCCTGTCCTGGTGTGTGTGTGTGTGTGTATAAGCAGCAATTTATAAAAAGAAATGAGGTGTGTTCTAATTGCTTAAAACACAGCTCAAAAGAGAGATGTTTATCAAACAATAAGGGCAGTATAAATACTTGAGAGCATTAATCGACCCTGGCTCTCAAGGTGAATTCGTAACAGATCAAGCTGCTCTGACATTGAGGTTACCATTCCACAGATATCTGGCCTAGGAGGAGGATAGAAGTAATCAAACTATTGCGTTGATATACAGTATATATATATATATATATATATATATATATATATATATATATATATATATATATATATATATATATATATATATATATATATATATATATATGGTTACTAAAGGGGGCTACATATAAATATATACACATACATAAACAGATTTTACCAAAAATAATACTAAACACAAACAACAACTTACCTTTGGTGTATGCAATGTTTTTGCACTGTAAGGCAGGGAGAAACTAAATTTTACAGATATATATGTGTTAAAAGGAGGCAAGGCTAGTGTAAATGTGTTGAACATTAGGAATGTATGACAAGTTTAATTAGATAGTGTAAGGTATTATTGTTTGCTAGCTGTTATGTAATTTAAGATGTTATTGTTTGTTAGAATTAAGGATATTGTTTGCTAAAAGTAAGAATGTCATGTAATCTAGATATAAGATACAAAGACTATAAAGCAATAGAATGTAAATAATGGACAATACAAACTGTATAAGTAGTTTTTAGGTAGGTTAAGCTGTTCATGTTGAGTCAATGACGTATAATACGTCGTTGTGTTGAGTAGAATTAGGAAATTTATGGTGTTATTGTTGTTAGCTTTAAGAATAGTAAGATGTCAAAATTTGAGTGATAAATTCAGGAATGTCATGTCATAACCTAGATGTAAGTCAGCTGTTTTTTTTATATATTTAGGACAGACGTCAAACTGACACTAAAATTATAGTTAGGTTAATTATTCTGTCATTGACTAACAACAATGAGACAGGGGGCAAGCTGAGGAAGTGGAAATAACAACATAAACTCCCGATGAAGCTTTCCCCAAGACCGTCATGCGCGGTAAAAATCCGCATCCTGCACGAGGTGACCCTGCTAATAACTAAACATGACGGATCTAGACAAGGAGGTCGAACTAAACTCCCCCAATCTACGGTGTCACGTGACCCGTGCCTATGGATGGATAACACCAGGGCGATGGTGTCGTGAACGGAACCTCTGGAGTACCAGGCAACCCTCCAGAGTAACCCGCCTTGCACCACACAGGGGGTTCTGATGGTGTGGACAGTATTTCCCCCATTCTCGTGGGAACAACATGAAGATTATAAATACATATAAAACCAAAACCAATGAGGCTCGGGGAGTGGCTCCGGCTACAGACTTGAGCCTTGAGTCTATCCCGGAAACGGAGACGGGCCAGGGTGCGGCAGCGGACTCTGGAGGTCCCACGACCGGCGTAGATACGGGGGATCAGGGGGTAGCTTCGGCCAGAGACCTGTCCCCGACACCCAAGCTGGAGGCTGGGTCCCACCGGAGGGCGGCGAGCTCCGCGGACTCCGGGGGCCCCTCCACCAGTGAGGACTCTACTGTTAGAGTAGAGGGACTGCCCCGGCAGTCCAAGCGTCTTTCCGGGGCGCAAAGAAAGAAGCTCCGGAGGGCGCAAAAAATGGCGGCCGGGACCTGGACGGTCGAGAAACCTGTAAAGGCGCAAGAGGGGAGTGCGGGTCAGAAGAGGACGCGCTCGAACTCTAGCACGCCCACTACAGACAGACGTTCCAAAAGGGCCAGGGTGCCTGTAAAGGCGCAAGAGGAGAGTGCGAGTCGGAAGACGCCGCGCTCTGGGTCTAGCACGCCTACTACAGACAGACCTCCCAAAGGAACTAAGGCCGGAACACCGGCGCAGACTGGCTCTTACAGGGAGGCTGCGGAGGGCCTCGGGATGGCGGTGATTGACAGACGCCATCCTGAGGTCACGCTAGACCAGGGGAAGGCGGACCTGATCCAGGCTGCGGTGGTAGCTGCAGTGGACTCTCTTCAGGAAGGGGAGAGCCCGCCTCAGTTCCACCGGACGCGCCTGACGGGGGGCATCCTCTGGATAACCTGTGCCGTCCCGCAGTCGCGGGACTGGCTGCGGAAAACGATCGGGGGCCTCGGTCAGATTTGGGAGGGGGCGGACTTGACAGCCGTCGAGCCCAAGGAACTCCCAAAGAGACGCAAGGTCCTCGTACGGATCCCTGACACCGTCCCGCAGGAGACGGTGATCAGCAGACTTAAGATCCAGAACCCTGAACTGGGGACGCAACACTGGTCGGTTCTAAGCAGGAAGGCAGAGGAGAAAGGACAGACGCTCGCCTTCTCGATCGACCCGACATCTTACAGAGCCCTTGAAGGAACCTCCTTCAAGGCATTCTGGGGCATGGGAAGGGTTAGCTTCCGCCCACTGGGGAAGCAATTAAGGGTTAATGGGACTTAGGTTCCTTCAGGTCAACCTCCAACACAGTAGGGCAGCCACGGCCGGACTACTAATGGCTCTGAGGAACACGGATGTGGCCCTCATCCAGGAACCGTACTCCTACAAAGGAGAGATCAAGGGACTCGGCGGAGCTAATGGAAAGCTCATCTACAGCAGGTCCAGCGAGAATCCGAGGGCCTGCATTTTTGTCAGGGAAGGGATAGAGTTTCTCCCTCTAATGAATTTCTGTTCCAGGGACCTGGCAACGATCAAAATCCGATGTGGAGGAGCGGATGGGCTGAGGGACATTACTGTCGCGTCAGCCTATCTGCCAGGGGACAGCACGGACCCTCCTCCACCCAACGAATTGGAGCAGCTGATGGTGGGTAGCAGAGCAGGTGGATGGCAGACCATCATCGGCATGGATGCGAATGCGCACCATGAGTTGTGGGGTAGCTCGGACACAAACTCTAGGGGTGAGGCACTTTTACAATTCTTTATGAAATTTAATTTAGACATATTGAATAGAGGTAATAAACCGACATTCGTCACAACACGGCGTGAGGAAGTTTTAGACCTAACAGTTTCCACCCAGTTTCTGGGTGACTTTGTTAAAAGCTGGGCTGTGTCTGGGGAAGTGAGTAGCTCAGACCACAGATACATCCGGTTTGAAATCGCCAAAGTCGAAAGAGAAACGGTATGGTACCGGGACCCCCGCAAGGCGGACTGGGAAGCCTACAGGGCAGACCTAGCTGTGGAACTGCGGGGGGTTGAGAGGGCCATAAGGGATTCAATAGACCTCGAGATTGCAGCAGTCCAATTGCGAGACGCAATTACCTCGGCCTATAACGCCAACTGCCCCCTGAAAATGAGGGTGTCCACCAGGAACGTCCCATGGTGGAACGAGGACCTCAGGCAAAGGAGGACGCAGGTTCGTAAGCTGTTTAACGCGGCCAAAAGGTCGGGAGCATGGGATGAATATAGACAGGCCCTATCGACCTATAACAAAAGACTGAGGGACGCCAAGAAGGAGTCGTGGAGGAGGCACTGCGAAGAAGTGGAAAACACGTCCGAGAGTGCTCGACTACACAAGATCCTGTCTAAGGGCCCTCAGACTAACATAGGCTCCCTTAGAACACCCACGGGAGGCTTTACAAGCTCGGGGGAGGAAACTATGGAAATTTTACTCCAGACGCACTTCCCCGGCTGTAACATAATAAACCAATCACCTCCGGACTGGGAACACTCAGAAATAGAGGCGCCTTATAGGCGGGCATCTAGAGTAGACTGGACAGTCGCTAAAGAGGTGGTTACCTGGAGCAAAATCAGATGGGCCATTAACAGCTTTAAGCCATACAAATCGCCGGCATTTGATGGAATAATGCCCATCATGCTCCAACAGGGGATAGATATACTGGCGCCGGTGCTTACCCTCATTATGAGGGCCAGCCTGGCTCTGGGGTACATTCCGAGGGCATGGAGACTGGCCAGGGTTGTATTTATTCCTAAACCTGGGCGTCCAACAGACCAGGCAAAGTCCCTGAGGCCAATAAGTCTCATGTCCTTCTTGCTGAAAACAGTGGAAAAACTGCTCGACCGGCACATTAGGGGCGGTGTACTGGAAGCATATCCTCTACACTGCGGACAATATGCATACAGAGCAGGATTCTCAACAGAAACAGCACTGCACCAACTGGTGCTGAAACTGGAGAATACGCTGGAGAACAAGGAGGTGGCGCTGGGGGCCTTCCTAGACATAGAGGGGGCCTTTAGCAACACCTCGTTCGGATCGGTTCTGGCAGCTGCCCGGGAGCGTGGAATAGAGGAGACCTGCTGCAGGTGGATCGGTTCCATGCTCAGGGACAGGGCGGTGTTCACCTCACTCGCGGGAGGGACTCTGCTGGCGGGGGTCGCGGCGGGGTGTCCGCAGGGGAGCGTTCTGTCTCCCTTGCTCTGGTGTCTAGTCGTGGACGGCCTGCTGGGGAGGCTCTCGGGAGGGGGGTATGAGGTACAGGGCTATGCGGACGACATTGTCATCATAGTCCGAGGAAAGGTCACACAGGCAGTGTGGGAGCGTATGCAGACTGCACTGAAAGTGGTGGAAGGGTGGACGGTTGATCAAGGGCTCGGGGTGAGCCCCGAGAAAGCAACCGTCGTGCCGTTTACGAGGAGGAGGAAGTGTGAAAGCCACAGAACTCTCACTCTATACGGTAGGAGCGTTCCAATGGCCAGGGAGGTAAAATATCTTGGGGTCGTATTGGACTCTAAGCTAACCTGGAATGGTCACATTGGAAAAATACTGCGTAAGGCAGTCATGACCTTAGCCGTCACTAGGCGGCTATATGGAAAAACGTGGGGACTAAGACCTAGTATGGCCCACTGGCTGTACACAAGGGTGGTCAGACCATCGTTAACATATGCGGCACTGGTCTGGTGGCCTAAGGTGACACAATCCAGTGCCAAACAAAAACTAGGCAAGATCCAAAGGATGGCTTGCCTAGGCATCACAGGGGCCATGTCTTCAACCCCAACAGCCGCCATGGAGGTGTTGCTGGATCTACCCCCCCTACACTTCGTTATTATGGGAGAGGCCAGGCTAGGACTATACAGACTAGCCTGCAATGGTAGACTGAAGATCAACCCAGGCTTCAGGGGCCACTGCAAAATTCAGGAGATCGTGAAGGAACCCATGCTTGAAATGAGGTCAGACTTCGCGAGCCCGCGAATGTGCAGGGAAAACAACTTCACAGTGGAAATCCCTGATCGCGGGGCATGGCGGGAGGAGACACCGGGCATACCACGGGACGCGCTCGTCTGGTTTACGGACGGATCTGGCGGGGAGCGTGGGACGGGGGCAGGTGTTTACTCGAAAGGACCGAGGGTAAGTCACAGTATTTCCCTCGGAGCCCATGCAACGGTGTTTCAGGCCGAGATGTACGCCATCCTGCACTGTGTGCGGGAGAACAAGAGGAGGGGCTACACCAACAAGCGGATCCTCATAGCCACAGACAGCCAGGCAGCCCTTAAGGCACTAAGTAGCCCACGGGTAAATTCCTGGCTGGTGAGTGAGTGCCGAGACGAGACGAGCGACCTGGCTGGGCAGAATGAGGTGACCCTCATCTGGGTGCCGGGTCACTCGGGGGTCAAAGGCAATGAAGAAGCTGACAGTCTTGCAAAGAGGGGGTCAGCAGAACCATTTATGGGACCAGAACCGGCTCTGGGCGTGTCAAAGAGCACTGCCAGGGGAGCCATTAAGTCTTGGGTCAGAAACCAACACAAGGTGTACTGGGCGGACTGTCCAGGGCTCAGACATGGGAAGTCAATAATTGACGGACCCAGTTCAAAGAGAGCTGTGGAGCTGCTAAACCTTAGCAGAGGACAGCTCAGAAACACAACAGGTCTCTTGACGGGACACATGGCCGTCAAGAAACACCTACATAAAATGGGGCGGTTCGAAGGGGACCTCGCATGCAGACTCTGCGGCGAGGGGGAGGAATCAGCCCAGCACATCTTGTGCGAGTGTATAGCTCTGGACCGGAAAAGACAACTGATCTACGGTCACTCTAGACCGGAGACAGAGCAATATAAAACTTCACCCTACCAATCGCTGTGCAGACTAGTTCAAGGCACAGTGATTTTGGAATGGGTGGAGTAAGACTAGGGGTATGCACAATCAACCAAGGGTTGCGGTGCTATCGGGGCGGCAAGGCCGCGGACGAGCCCTGAGGGAACAAAAAAAAAAAAAAAACAACAATGAGAAGTATGTATCCGAGGAGATGATGGAAAAGGATTATTGTGTTAAAATTTGTTAGGATACTTTATTTGAAGCAGGCATAAAGCAGTTTTTTGATTAGTTACGCTGGTTACAATGAAAAATAATAAACAGAGGGAAAAAGTTTGGATAAAATCATCAGATTGAAATTTTTGAGATGAAAAAAGATTGAAATTGTCATTAAATTATTAGACGGGAATTTTTGGTAATAAGGATATAGTTTGAGAATTTAGATAGAAGGGGTTTGAAAACGGATAGTAGCAAGAGGAGAAAGTTTAGTCTACAGGATATAACAATCTAGAGGGTCGCTGATCCGATAGTCCGACTCAGCAAATACAGGAGAGGCAGCAGCAGTCTGAGTGAGTAGTGTAAAAATAAAAGGAGTAATAAAACTCGAAAAAAAAAAGTACATAAACTGTGCTTTGGTTTTTATACGACATATTCAAGATACTTACAGAGGCAGGGGGTCCATTTTTTGGCTGTAACTTATAGTCAGCGTGGAACTCTGTGTCTATTGACTAAGTGTCACAGTACGGTGGAAATAATATAAACACCAATAGGTGTCGGTACCGTTAAAATTTATTTTAATTTTTTCTTTCCCTTTTATAGTGTAAAATTCAAATAGATATAAGTAATACATAAGGTTTAGGTTTTTTGTCATATATGTTAATTTAATAAATATTTAAGTTCTGTGAGCGTATAAGGACCTTTGCTTTGTTTTCTTTAACATCTTTTTATAAGCATTTTGAGTAAAAATCAGAGGGGGAATACATTTCAAAATTTAAAATTTAATCATACTTTTGGAAATAATAATAAAAATTTTGATAGGACTTGAACCCACCAGCTTAAGAAGCTCCCTGATTTGAGAGTAAGTTCATCACCAAGGTGTACGTATATCTAATACACATATATTTAAAACAAACATTTTCATAATAAAATTTCAGAGAGTATTTTACAGATAAGACCTAATCAAAAACTAAGATATTTAATAATCATTATATAAAACCCAAAAATAATTTTTCCTATTTTAACAATTGCAACCCTATCGTGGGACCTAAAAACCTCAGCAAAAACCACATAACTATATCAATTGTCGCCTAAACGTGGGAGCTTCCAAAGTCCGCGAATAATATAAATAGATAATTTTAAAAACCGCAATAAAAGAAAAAGAAAAATGCCTAGAGGGAGAAAAACGACCAGGTCAAAGGACAGATAGGACAGGGAAGACGAAAGACAACGTGAACAACAGGAAATGGAGACAGCACAAGTACCTCACGAAGAAAATTGGAAGAATGTCGAAAAAAATACTATGGAAGTAATGTCACAAGAGAGCATAAATGTGGATGAAATGGAGAATGTTAGAAGCGAAGAAGGTGGAATAGAGCCAGGAACAGAAAAGCAAACTGGTCGAAATGACGTTGTGTTACAATATTTAATGAAGATGAATGAAAGCATGAGTAGCATGAAAGGATACATGAAAGAAATTAGGCAGGGCATAAATGATAATATGAATGACAGGTTCAAAAGACAAGAGGATAATATAAACAAGATAAAAGAAAGTATGACTGAGAAATTTGTTGAACAAGAGCAGAATATGAGGCAAGTTATTGAGAGATTGGATAATATAGATAGAAAAATCACAGAGAAAGTTGAAAAAAGTTTACAAAAAGTGAAAAAATATGTAAAAATTGAGGTGGACGAGATAAGCGAGGTAGAGCGAAAGTTAGTGAAGTAGAGACAAAGATGGATGTAGTACGTAAGATAATAATAGAGAAAATCAGAGCGAATGATGATGAACCGATAGATGAAATATTAGAGACAGTGAATGTTAGAAATCAGCGAATGAGAGGGGCTAGAAAGATGCGCAAACACAAAAGAAACAGATATGAAATCGAAATGGAAGAAAAGCTGAGAGAAACCAATGGAAATTTGGAAAATCTAAAAGAAGAGCTAGATATAAAGCTGGAGTTGGGGAATAAAAGACTCAGAGAAGAAATGGAAGAATGTTTTGAAAAATGGACAAGAGCAGAGAGACAAAGTATGGGGAATAGAACCAATACGAAAAAACGAGCAAGCCTAGAAGAAATCAGGAGTAAGGGTGACAAATTTAAACGTAAACGTAAAGGAAATGATAGGTATAGACGTCAATACACGGATGGTAGCGATGGTACAAATAAGTATAAATGCCAGACGAACCAGGATACTTACAAAGACGATGTTAGCATAGAATACGATGCCAGACAAGCAGAAGAGTCTGATGAAAATCATGAGTAGTGGAGAAGACAAAATAACAGATATGGAGACGACGCAGCATCAAAATATGGAACGACTACGAAGAGTTAATGAACTATAATGAGAGATAGACCTAAGACATGTCTAGAAACTGCTTACAAATATTTTAGGAACCAACTAACGTCAAAATTCAAAATGTAAAACATAATGTCAAGCGTAAAAGAAGATTGTGGGCCAAATTAACACCGAGGCAGATAGATTTAGTAACCAGCTAAGCGTGGGGAAGAATCTCACGACAAACAAGCAGTAGAAATGCACGTCAAACAAGACATATACGATCGGGAACCAACGAAGTAGTAGGGACAAGTTCGATAAGAAGAAGGTATGAAGTAAACTCAAGAATTTCAATTAAACTAAGGGCAGATGCAGCGGTAAGAACCCAAAGAAAGAGCTGGAAAATTTCTCGACATCGGAAAATGAAAATATGATATGCAAAATGGAAGAAACTGGAAATTTTTATTCATAAGACAGAGTAAGAAGAGAAAAAAGATTGTGTACATGGCAAGGAAGTCAAGAAAGTACATAGATGGTGATTTTATATAGAAGTATAAAAATAGTGATATAAATATGAGAAATGATATAAAGTATAATGAAAATGTGGAAATATAAGTAAAACTATATGACGAAGATGTTATATAGATGTATATATAAGTAGGGGTGTGATCGAAAAGTAAGAGTACGAATTCCAAGTACACGTAGAAATGCAAAATAATTAATGCCAGTAATATTCCGTAAGAAAGAATGTCGTGACTAGCCAGTAAAAAGGGTATGTAACGTCGCAAATACTGTTAAAATAATAAAAGTACTTGAAAATGAAAAATATACAGGGAAGGAACAGCGAACCATCAGTTGGTAACTGCAAAATTTGGTTGGATATACGCACACGATACACGAGCTAATCGAAAATGAAATAACTTAACAAGACATGGCTGTGGTTTATAAGTTAATAAACGAAAAGAGATGATTTCTTACTTTACTTGGGGGGATACTTAAAACTAAATTTAGCCTTGACATAGTCAATTAACAACATTTTTTCATTTGATGTTGATGGAATTTCTTATAGCATACAACATGCAAACTTAATAACTAAGTAAAACGTTGCTTGGGCAAACGTGACATTAAAAAAGGAATATAAGTTGAAGAAATTCCAGACGAACAAAGCACTGACATGACACATATTTTTTAAAAGCACTTAAACTAACGAAGCACTATTTTAAATAAAGGCCTTAAAACACTTCGAAGAACTGAACACTTATGAAGCTGGAACAAACATGCAGCAATAATGACAACGGGATCAGTATTCGACAGTAGCAGAAATTTGCAGGCACAGTAGTATTTTTCTTAAAATAATTGTGGGCACAGCAGTGGTCTTCAAAAACATAATTGACAAAATATTGGCACAGCGGTGTTCTTATAAAACAATTAAAGGCACGCTAGTGTTCTTCTAAATTGTAGGCACGCTAGTATCTTTTTAAACATGCTTATAAGCACAATAATGTCTCACATGCATAAGTGCATCTGACACGTAAATATGATAACTTCTCATATTCGCAGCTAGATTACTTGAGTCTCAGATGATAGTTCTGATTTCACAGCATAACTTGTTACAGGAATGGCAGTGACTGTTTCCGTTATCTAAAATGCTAAAAAAATGTATTAAGGGAGGAAAAGATTATATTGCTATAAACTAAAAGCGTGAATAAAATTTTTTTCCTAGCTTCAGAAGGCAAGCCTCTAAAGCAGTAAAAACTTATTATTGGGGATTTGATATGGTTACTAAAGGGGGCTACATATACATATATACACATACATAAACACATTTTACCAAAAATAATACTAAACACAAACAACAACTTACCTTTGGTGTATGCAATGTTTTTGCACTGTAAGGCAGGGAGAAACTAAATTTTACAGATATATATGTGTTAAAAGGAGGCAAGGCAAGTGTAAATGTGTTGAACATTAGGAATGTATGACAAGTTTAATTAGATAGTGTAAGGTATTATTGTTTGCTAGCTGTTATGTAATTTAAGATGTTATTGTTTGTTAGAATTAAGGATATTGTTTGCTAAAAGTAAGAATGTCATGTAATCTAGATATAAGATACAAAGACTATAAAGCAATAGAATGTAAATAATGGACAATACAAACTGTATAAGTAGTTTTTAGGTAGGTTAAGCTGTTCATGTTGAGTCAATGACGTATAATACGTCGTTGTGTTGAGTAGAATTAGGAAATTTATGGTGTTATTGTTGTTAGCTTTAAGAATAGTAAGATGTCAAAATTTGAGTGATAAATTCAGGAATGTCATGTCATAACCTAGATGTAAGTCAGCTGTTTTTTTTATATATTTAGGACAGACGTCAAACTGACACTAAAATTATAGTTAGGTTAATTATTCTGTCATTGACTAACAACAATGAGAAGTATGTATCCGAGGAGATGATGGAAAAGGATTATTGTGTTAAAATTTGTTAGGATATTTTATTTGAAGCAGGCATAAAGCAGTTTTTTGATTAGTTACGCTGGTTACAATGAAAAATAATAAACAGAGGGAAAAAGTTTGGATAAAATCATCAGATTGAAATTTTTTGAGATGAAAAAAGATTGAAATTGTCATTAAATTATTAGATGGGAATTTTTGGTAATAAGGATATAGTTTGAGAATTTAGATAGAAGGGGTTTGAAAAGGGATAGTAGCAAGAGGAGAAAGTTTAGTCTACAGGATATAAAAATCTAGAGGGTCGCTGATCCGATAGTCCGACTCAGCAAATACAGGAGAGGCAGCAGAGGCAGCAGCAGTCTGAGTGAGTAGTGTAAAAATAAAAGGCGTAATAAAACTCGATAAAAAAAAATAAGTACATAAACTGTGCTTTGGTTTTTATACGACATATTCAAGATACTTACAGAGGCAGGGGGTCCATTTTTTTGGCTGTAACTGATAGTCAGCATGGAACTCTGTGTCTATTGACTAAGTGCCACAATACGGTGGAAATAATATAAACACCAATAGGTGTCAGCACCGTTAAAATTTATTTTAATTTTTTCTTTCCCTTTTATAGTGTAAAATTCAAATAGATATAAGTAATACATAAGGTTTAGGTTTTTTGTCATATATGTTAATTTAATAAATATTTAAGTTCTGTGAGCGTATAAGGACCTTTGCTTTGTTTTCTTTAACATCTTTTTATAAGCATTTTGAGTAAAAATCAGAGGGGGAATACATTTCAAAATTTAAAATTTAATCATACTTTTGGAAATAATAATAAAAATTTTGATAGGACTTGAACCCACCAGCTTAAGAAGCTCCCTGATTTGAGAGTAAGTTCATCACCAAGGTGTAAGTCATATACATACGTATGTATATATGTATATATATATATATATATATATATATATATATATATATATATATATATATATATATATATATATATATATATATATATATATATATATATATATATATATATATATATATATATATATATATACAAGTTCGAGTCCAAGCTTAACCAAGGCACAGAAGCCATCAACAACCTGAAGCCTTAGTACAAAACAGTAGACAAGAATTCATTAAATATAGAAGGCGAGCAAGACAAATTTCCATTAGCAGCGAAAGTAGCAAGGGAAGATTTTTATATGGATGATCTTCTATCTGAAACTGAAGCAGAACAAGAAGCATCAATATTGTAAACATAACTCAATGAAATGTCCAAATCAGGTGGGTTTTATTTAAGAAAATGGTCCAGCAACCGATCACAAATTATTGTAAAGTTGCCACAAGAATTATAGAATTAAGAAGCATTGCAGCTGCCAGACAATTGTATAAACAAATCTAAAGAGATTTGTTTATACAATTGTCTGGCAAATACAAAGGTATTTATTGGGCACCAAGAGAAAACACATTCAAATTAAAACTAAATTTAAAATGTGCAGATAAAGTAACAAAAAGGGCAATATTGTCTGCGATAGCCAAGTTATTTGACCCATTGGGGTGGCTATCTCCACCTATAATCAAAGCCACGCGGATAGTTCAAGAACTATGGATGGATCAGTCAGGGCGGGACGAAATAGTACCCACTAAAATTCAGAAAATATATAATCAGTTTATTCATCAAAGAATTGAAAGAAATAACAACACCAAGGTGGGTAACAACGAAGAAGTTTAAAAAAAAAGAAATTAATGGTTTCGCTGAGGTATCTGAAGTCACCCATGGTGCAGTCATTTATGTCAAAGCGACCAACGAAAAATATAAAAGTTACATAGCATTACTAACAGACAAATCGAAAGTTGCTCCATTAAACACAAAAACCACACTTCCAAGGTTAGAACTATGTACAGTTCACCTTTTAGCAAAATTACTGAGAAAAGCAATAGCAATAATACTCCAGTTGAAAATCTTCCATATCTATGCCTGGACTGATTCAATGATTGTAATAGGTTGGTTAAAAGGAGATCCAGGAAGATGGAAAACCAATTGCCGAAGACAACTGGTATCACGTATGGTCAGAACACAATCCAGCAGATCTTATACCCAGAGGCACAGACTCAGGGAATTTAAGAAATTTATAACTATGGTGGCAAGGGCCAATATGGCTGCAAGGTTCATACTACCTCATTAAAATAAAGAGGTCACAAGAAGTATTAGAAGGAAGGAAAAAGCCAAAGTTGATTGTTTGTCTTAATATACAAACAAAAGCCAAAACAGCAGAGCAGTTGATTGGTCAATTGCCAGCAGCATGTGTTACAGCCACCCACGTATTTACACACACTGTGGTGGATTATGCAGGTCCTATTTAGGTACGAGCTACAAAGGGCAGAGGTCACGAACCGTACAAGGGTTATCCAGCAATATTTGTATGCTTATCAAGAAAAGCAACTCACCAATACTTTTGGGACACTTAGCATAAAGAATATTTTCACCAGTTGAAGCATAGACATAAATGAAAATTTAAGAAGAAGAAGTACACCCAGTCACATGGCCGCTGCGTAGAATAGTAAAAACAAATGCAGTCAAGCAAGGGACACCGAAAGTAGCAGATATTATAAATGTAGAATCTGTAGCAATAGAAAGACCAAGCCACAAGCTAATTTTATTACCCAATGAATCCAGTAACAAAGAAGCAATAGAAGCAGATGATAGGGAAAATCAGTACCAGTTCCAGAAAAATGGAAAGAAATCACACAATCAAAATGGAAGTTAGTTATAATAGCAATGTTGTTCGTGATGGCTATGGGAAGAACAGCAGCCACAATGTTGTATCACAATAAGTACCCACAGCCAGGGTTTCACACTGAACATAGAGAGATTGAGAGGGGCATGTAATTCAAACAAGGTTCGAAATGCAAAAACTCGAGAACGACACAGTCAGTGAGGTCGCTTGTTATATATATATATATATATATATATATATATATATATATATATATATATATATATATATATATATATATATATATATATATATATGTTGACCTGATTCACATGTATGTTTAGCAACCTTCTGTAATGATGAGTGAGCTCAACTAGATATCGGTCAGCTATGTGATGTACACACAGTATGTAAATATTTAATGAATTCTTGTCTACTGCTTTGTATTAAGACTTCAAGTTGTTGATGGCTTCTATGCCTTGGTTCAGCTTGGACTCGAACTGTATATATATATATATATATATATATATATATATATATATATATATATATATATATATATATATATAATACGTCACCATGTACCCAACTTCTATAAGTGACATTAGTACATTTCACAGTGACCCTGTTATAGAGAAAGGCATTGACCAGACATTGCTTAATTTCAATTATTAAGTTTAAAGTACAATAAACTATAAAATGTTTAATAATCATTTTACTTAGTATGCATATTTTACTTGCGACTGCTAAACCATGTTGCGTTAACAGTCGGTATTTGAAACTAATATAGTTCACATCTACTTGCTTTGTTCACTTCCATTTTATATTAATATTATTAGAATAGTAACACACTGTATTGTTTCCCTAAAATAAAGTTCTAATTTTATGGAAACTTAAGTTTTGTGTTACCTAATTGGCGCTGCGTGAACATGATGCCAAAACGGCATTAAATATAATAATCCCCGGTTTATTTCAATAATTTATTTGGCATTAAAGAACCGAAAATTAACAGTGTTTCAAAAGCTCCAGTTTCAAACATTGTATCAACATCAAGTGACCAAAAGTAATCCAAGTTCCAGAAAAACTCCAAAAGAAGGCTTGTTAGGAGATTAACATCCTGTGAGTACCTTCCTTTATCTTTCACTGTGAATTTATGATTGCATCTCTTGTATTTTCAAGCATTTTTGCTTCGAAATACCTTGTCAATAATTAGTATTAAATCTACTGTATTTTCAAGCATTTTTGCTTCGAAATACTTTGTCAATAATTAGTATTAAATCTACTGTATTTTTCAAACATTTTTGCTTCGAAATACCTTATCAATAATTAGTATTAGCTATCGTATTTTCAAACATTTTGTTTCAAAATATTTCAAAAATTATTTATGTTAAATCCCACGTATTTCCAAACCATTTTGGTTCGAAATACTTTAAGATATTAAAGAGTTCTTACGTTAATATTTTATTAATAAATTAAAATCAGACAAACCTATTTAGCAATAGTACTTTTATATTGTGTATCAGCTTATTTGAAGATTTAAGTAGAAATAACGTTTAAAAATTAATTATACCCGATATCTGAAAAATATTAACTCGACAAAAAATAATAAACTATTTTAGTCATCATGTCACATAATAAAGGCGACATCTCCTTGTTATCTCAGGCATCTATGATGATCCCAGAATACAGTGGAGGTTGTAGACATTTAAATTATTTTATTAGACAACGCGAACTGTTTATTATAAATTACAAAAAAGAGAGTACAGAACAAAATGCTGAGCATCACAATAGAATGATACTCGAATTTATTAAATCAAAAATTGTACAAGATGCTCGAGATATTTTATTATCTCTAGAAACTAGTTCATGGGAAAACATTAAAAATGGCCTTATGGCACAATATTCAGACCCACGCTCTGAAAATATCTTGTTAACAGACCTCACTACCTGTTATATGACAAAAAATCAAACAGATTTAGAATTTCATAGCAAAATTAAAGAAAAATTGAAAGCACTTTATGAGAATATCGAATTACAGGATTTAGGTACCGAAATTAAAATTTATAAGAAAAATTACTTTACTGAAATGGCTGTAACATCATTTAAAGTCGGCATACTAGAACCGTATTTTAGTCATTTAAGACTAGTAAATGTAACAAGTTTAGAAACGGCTTTACTTGAGTGTCATCGCATATATAACGAAATAAAACAAGCAGATTTCATAAATAGCTTAAGAAATAAATCACATCCTTCTTCACAAAAACAACCCCTAACATTTTTAGAAAAAATTGCTTTACCAAAAAGACCGTTACCTCAACAAAATATTAATTTCGTAAATAGATTTCAACAACCACCCTTTTTACGACAAAGACCTAATTTCCCCAGTAAACCTATATCCAATTTGAGAGCTCTACCACAAAATAAAATTTCTCCGACAAATAGTCAAGTTTTCCGCCATCAGCCGCCTCAAAATTCATCTGTATTTAACAGAACAAAAAATACTTTTTCGACACCCCCACAAAGACAAAATCGACAATTTGATCAAACTACACCCATGGAAATATGTAATCTAGAATATCCGAATCAAGAAATGACAGATTATATATCTGACGAATTACAACCCGAATATTATTTGCAATGTGTCAAAAACGAAAACCTTAACGATTATTCCGGAAATGAGCCAGAAAATCTGGATTTTCAGGAAGAAGCCTCGGAAAATCCTTTGTCACCCTAGATATAAACAATATTATGACACTCCCCAAATTACCGTTTTTGGTCCTGCCATCTTTAAATTTGAAAATTCTTCTGGACACGGGAGCTTCAGACAGCATAATAAATCCGGGCCCTGCATATGAAATTTTTTCAGAGTACATTTTTAAAAGGCCCTTTTCCGTAAAATCTGTAGGAAAAATTACAAAAGGAAATGATAATGTCAGATACCCTCTGTTAAAAGAATACGGCATAAATTTTCCATTTTCATTTAGAGTAATAAAATTGCATGAGAGGTTTGATGCTCTTATAGGTTCCGAAGACTTTAAAAAATTAAAAACCAAACTAGATTATGAAAAAAGAACAGTAAAATTTAGAGAAATTGAATTACCTTTTTATTTTGAAATAAATACCCTAAATTTTCAACCCTTTTCACAAACTTGTACTACCCATATTCAAATACCTGTAAATATTGAAGACGGAACAGTTTTAATTCCAGAAATGGAAAATGAATTAGTTCATATACCAGAATCCATAGCTGAAGCTATATCTGGGTTTTGTTCTATACCATGTACAGTAAAAAATAAGTCACAAATCGCTGAAATTAACTTTACAGAACAAATTGAAGTAGAACCCATCCAAAATTTTGAAGAAACACCTAAATTTCCCAACTCAGTTCAAGTCGACGTGAGACAACAATTGAGAACTGACCCTCTCAATTCTAAGGAAAAACAAAAACTATTTAAATTATGTCATCAATATCGAAATATTTTTTATCACGAAAACTCGGATCTTACATTTACAAATGCTATTAAACATCATATTAGAACTCGCGATAATGATCCCATACATGTAAAATCTTACAGGTATCCATATCACCTAAAAATTGAAATACAGAAGGAAATTCAAAAATTATTAGACAATAAAATTATTAGGCCCTCTACCTCTGCTTTTTGTTCGCCCGTTTGGATTGTCCCAAAAAAGGTAGATTCATCGGGAAAGAAAAATGGCGATTAGTCATTGACTACAGAAAACTCAACGAAAAAACGATACTCGAAAAATATCCCTTACCTAGAATAGAGGAAATCTTAGACAACTTAGGAAAGTGTACATACTTTACTACTCTCGATTTAGCTCAAGGGTTTCATCAGATTGAATTAACCCCTGAAAGCATTGAGAAAACAGCCTTTAGCGTGAACAATGGGCATTACGAGTGTGTTAGAATGCCCTTCGGTCTCCGGAGTTCGCCCTTAACCTTCCAACGCGTAATGGATAATGTTTTTAGAGAATTTCTGTACAAAAACTGCTTTGTTTATATGGACGACATTGTAATATTCTCCAAATCCCTTCAGGAACACCTTATCCACATTAAACAAGTATTTCAAAAATTACAAGATGTTTACTTAAAGGTACAGCTAGATAAATCAGAGTTTCTTAGAAAGGAAGTTGAGTTTTTAGGCCACGTCATCAGAATTGACGGCGTAAAACCAAATCCAAGCAAAATTGAATGCATAAAAAATTATCCTATTCCGAAAACACAAAAACAAATAAAAGCTTTCTTAGGACTTGTTGGCTACTACAGGCGTTTTATAAAAAACTTTGCCAAAATTGTTTATCCCCTCACAAAATGTCTAAAGAAAGATTCTACTCTTAACTTTAATGATCCAGAATACGTCAATGCATTTTCGCAGGCTAAAGAACTTATAATAAATTCACCCGTCCTAACATATCCAAATTTTGATACAGAATTTCATCTGACAACCGACGCAAGTAATATAGCGTTAGGAGGCGTATTGTCTCAAGACAATAAACCTATTGCATTTTACTCTAGAACGCTTAATTCAGCTGAACGAAATTATAGCACTATTGAAAAGGAATTACTATCAATAGTGGAAAACACTAAACATTTTAGACCTTATCTTTTCGGACGAAAATCTACTATAGAAACAGACCATAAACCTCTAGTTTGGCTTTTTTCGATAAAAGAACCAAATTCCCGTTTAGTTAAATGGAGGCTTAAACTAGAAGAATTCGACTATGAAATAAAGTACAAATAGGAAAGGATAACGTTGTAGCAGACGCCCTTTCAAGAACAGAAATCAATGCGGTAGAAGATGATATAGATCTTGTGTCCCTTTTAGGCAACGCGGACCCTTCAGAACTAAAAGTTCTGGACGACAACGACCTTATAGAATTAGGAATCGACCCTCAACCTGACCAGAATAATAGCGAATCTCAAACCCAACATACTTTAGAAAATCCTGTATTTTGCTTACCTATATCGGAAGGCCCAATCAATCATTTTAAAAATCAAATTTTAATTTATCACGGATCGGAAAAACGTGAAATAACTACAAACCTTTTTAAAAATAAACAAATCAAAATATATTTACAAGAAGGTCATGAACTACAACAACTTAACACCTTTCTTAAAGAAAAAATGAACCCGTCTAATGTATACGGTATCTTATTCGAAACCCAAGAAATCGAGAGATTATTTATGTTAGTAGCCTCAGCTCTTTTTAACAGTTCAGTAAAAATAATAAAATGCGATAAACAAGTAAAAAATATTACATCAACTACCGTACAGAAACAAATTATTCAAAATTACCACCAAAATAACCACAATGGCATTAACGAAACTTACGAACAGCTTAAATTAAATTACTATTGGCCTAACATGAAAAAATCCATAAATGATTTTATAAACAAATGTGACATTTCTCTGCAAGCCAAATATGAGCGACGACCCTATAAATTACCCTTTTCCGGACCCTTGTTATCCAAAAGACCTTTAGAAGTAATTCATGCAGATGTGTTCAGTTTTGAGAACCATAAATTTCTTACGATAATAGACTTGTTTAGTAAATATGCACAAGCTTATTACATTAAAGATACAACAGCTCTGACGATTTTAAGTAAACTCAGACACTATTTCTCTCATCATAATTACGTTTCAACTCTCGTATGTGACTCTGGCAAAGAATTTGATAATGCAACCCTTAAGGAATACTGCGACCTATTTAACATAAAATTACACATAACTACTCCTCAAAACCCAAACTCAAACTCCCCAGTTGAACGACTTCACTCAACTATATTAGAAAAATTAAGAACAATGAAGTTGGAGAATCCGTTAGAAAAACCTATTGATCCTATGATAACCTGTATTTTAATATACAATCAATCAGTTCACTTATTAACAGGTCATAGTCCCTTTTCCCTTCTTTACGGCCCTTATGACAAACTTGAACCTATAGACCCTCATAAAACATTGTATGAAGAATATAACCATAGAAGACTTGAAGAAATATTACCCTTTTTCGATCAAATATACAAAAAATCTAAAGAAAAGTCAGAAACTATTCTTAGAAAAAGAAATGAAAATCGTAATGAGATACCGCAAATACAAACTGAACAAGTAGCTATTAAAGAACCTTATGTAAAGAAAACTAACCCTTTATATAAAATTTATCATAATCCAGTTCAAGTAAATAAAAACAAATTACTTTTACCTGATTCCCAAAAGAAAATTGGAAACGTCAAAGATTTGTACTTTTGAATTAAACCTTATTTTTTAAGAACGGAACTCCAAAGATGGATGACGTAGGTGAGAATATCTCCAGCAAAGAGGTTTTGACGCAAACCGTATTGGCGATCACTTGGAACGTTTGATTTTGTGAGGCAATTTGATCAGCACCCTATATTGATAATTTTTTCAATAACTTTGGACAAAATAATACAAATTAGACGATTCTTGCTGACATCGTAATTGTCTCCCTTTAGGATTGAAATAGCCCTCTTACAGAATACCAAGAAGAGGCGATATAAATTGTAGCCAGTTCAGGAGTACAGATTCTAAGAACTAGGATGAGCCGGTTCGAAACCTCACTTTGCTTTTTTAAATTTGAAAGGTCACAAAAACATAGTTAATAAATGGGCATAATACATAATACTCACTTGGGAACACTGTCACTATTATTGCACATACATGAAATAAACAGATTGTTTATTATGAACACCTATAAAATCTCATTGTTTAGTAATGTTTACTATACAATTCTTGTATAGTAATGTTTACTAAAAATCAACAACAACTCTTGTTATACATAATACACACTTGGGAACACTGTCACTGTTATTGTACATAAATTAAATAAACAGATTGTTAATTATGAATACCTGTAAAATCTTATTGTTTTGAATTATACTGTCACAATTCTTGTATAGTAATGTTTACTAAAAACCACCAACTAGCTCAGTCGGTAGATCATGAGACTCTTAATCTCAGGGTCGTGAGTTCGAGCCCCACATTGGGCGCCAATTAATTGTGACGGATTTTCTTAAGGTTTGAAACCTAGCATCGAAAACCTTGCCCGTCACAATTGATTTAAATGAGAAAAGCCACAAAAAAAAACAGTAGGCTAAAAGAATTAAATTTGTAAAATATAGGGCTTTACGTGTTCAAAGGTTTGTATCACTCTAGCGGAGCGAATCGCTAACTAGAGTGGCCAATCTCCAAGATGAGTATCGGGCGTCAGATGTGAAACATCAGTTAACCTATCTACAGAAGAGAGACACACAGAAAACTTTCAGAAATAAAAGTGAGCTTTGTTTTCATATATTTAATACAGAGGGAGGTAAAGCTAAATATGAAATTTAAAACAAAATTTAAATGGTGTTACAAACGAATTTCCCTCTGCAATCCCATTGATGTGGTATATTGAACCTTGCAGCACAAACGCTGTAGGTAATGCAACATATCTATTCAAGACCTTACATTCATTTTCTCAATTTCCAATAAAATTATTTTTTAAAACACCTTTTTTTTCAAGATAACAAATTTACAATTAAGGATATAAGAAATATGCTGATAAAAATAAAACTGATAACAACAGGCATGTTGAAAATATTTCAGTACAAAATTTTAAGCTCTATCTGAGAGAGAAGGAAACACTATTAATGTAAATAAAACCTCAAATTGAATTGTTTACTAAAGTGGAATTAGGTTAAGTTTTAGCAATGGATACAAGAGTTGTTGATTTTTAGTAAAGTATAATTAAAAACAATGAGATTTTATAGGTGTTCATAATAAACAATCTGTTTATTTCAAGTATGTGCAATAATAGTGACAGTGTTCCCAAGTGAGTATTATGTATTATGCCTAGAAACTACAATGAAACAATATTAAAATGTTTCAGAAATATACCTACGCAATTTTAGAAACTAATATGCAACGTTTCAGAAGTATACTTTTTTTTAAATTTTAGTAAATTGAAGTAAATTAAAAGTTTATGTTGCAACATAAGATTGGCTCTAGTAACTAAATAAATGTTTTCCACTATCACACAACACGCTTTATATTTAAGATTACCTTTTAGCGGAGCTTCGTCTATTAGCTGGGTGAACGGCATACTTTCCAACACCAAATCACCTTCCTCATTAAACCACTGCCCCTACTGTGAAGAAGCAGTATCTTAAAATTGGACGTCAACACAGCGGCTGCCTCTGACAAAGTTTATTTATGAAGTTCTTGACGACTTCCGTGGGAGCTTTGGCTAAAAGTTACGTGAACACGAGGTTTTATGCTTTCCGATGACAATAGTTTTGAGCACTCAAGATTTTCAAAAAAAGTGGGGGAGGCACTTTCAGTACTTTTATGCGGTTCATCCAGGTTGCCTGCTGATTTAGACCATTGTGGCTTCTACAACCCGTGACAAAGCTTTCTCCCAAACCACTTGCGAGATTTTCTCTTTTAGCGATTTAGCAAAATACTCAACATTTACGGGAGCCGAGGCGTTGACACCAAAAGCAGGTTGAATAATAGTGTTTGGTAACACAATTGGCTGCCAAAAATACGACGGATGTTGACAGCTCAGCAATAATTGTATGTTTAAAGATACAACGATCGCACTAAGAACGATGGTAAAATCATAATACAGGTGAACTTATTGTAAATATTAATTTTAGCGGTAAATCTTGTATTCATCGATTTTTGTTACGATTACTTGGTGAAACTGTTCCATACTAAATACCGGATTGGAGACTATTTCTCTGGCTTCATTATTGATTTTATTTTCTGTGAATGAAAGACGTAGCGAGCGCGAGATAAATGGAGCCCAAACAATGGCCCATTATAATACAATGTCGCCTTCCCACGGTAAGAACCGCTGAGTCAGCCGCCGTCTTAACGGAGCCAAGAACTTGCAGGTTCAAAGTGCAAGTAGAACGGAATATCACTGTGAGAATCAACATCAGCAGATTCCTTGTTATCCAGAGACAATAGTGCCACGCCTGGAGGGAAGACTATAAAGAGGCTAATCACAGAGGTAGAACCGTTCATTCTTGTTCCGAGTTAGTCATTAGCACACCGAGTGCAGAGACTCTAGATCACATGTAGGTTGATCGTCTTATTTTTAGTATATTATATTATTCATTTTTTTGTAACTAAGTAATTAAGTATTGATTGTTCAAAGTATTAAATAAATTGTTTTAAAAATTCAAACGTCTTAACCGTGAAGTTAAGTGGCGCAGTCGTTAGTATTGGTTAGAAAACCGAAAGCATATCGATTTTTAAGCGTATCGACGCCTAATAACCAATTCGAGCCAAGCAGAGCCAAGTTAAAGCAGAAATAGTGGCCAAGCAGAGCCAAATGGAAGCAGCAACCATCGTATTATGGTTCCTTGCCACGGGAATAACAGCCCAAATACAAGACTTGACAGACAACCCAGGCATGTTACCAAAGAAATTAGGCACAGCATACACTGAGACTAGCAACTGGAATCTGATACACATACATGACTTGACACAATTACATAGAGACTACAACCAAATAAAAAGACACTACGCAAATACAGTTACCTTCATGACAAAAGATTACCATTCTGAATATCATAATTTCATATTGACATTGAATTTCACCATAGATAATGTAGACGATATATTTTATAGGATTTTTCCGAATAACAATATTATTAATAGACGAAAACGTGGCCTAATAAACGGACTAGGTTCTATATTTAAGTCAATCACGGGGAATCTCGATTCACAAGATGGGGAACGCATTCAACAAGCATTATAAGTCTTAACGACAGATCAAAATAAAATTCATGAACTTTTTAGGTCTCAAAATTCAATCATGCTCGAGGCAATAGTCGAGTTTAATAACACGATAGTAGGATTGAGTCATAACCAAGGCACGATAGTAAATAGGATAAATGAATTAGGTAATACAGTAGAAAGCCTGCGAAGTGAACAATTAACTCACTATCATCGCATTAAGATCCTAGAGTTACTCATGCAGCTAGGACAATTATTAAACAATATTCAAGAAATAGCACTAACAACAGAAAATGCCATCACTTTTGCAAAATTAGGAATCTTTCACACATCCATACTAAAACCAACATTTATAATAAAAGAAATCAATAAAATCCAAAATTATGCAACTAATGCTAAAGTAATAACAACCACTGATCTAAATCTATACGAAAAAGTCTTTAAAATAAAAGCCGTCCAAAACAATTTCAAATTTATATTTCAAATAGAAATACCTCTGGTAGATGAATCAGAATATGATTATTATCAATTATATACATTACCTGTCCCTACCTTTTTACCATGATAATTCCTAGAACCAAATACCTTATCCTAAGCAGTAAACAATATGCCTATCGTAATGAAGAATGTCAAAATTTAAAGAACCAAATATATTTTTGCAAAGACGACAATCCAACAACCATGAATGATCAAAACCCATGTAAAATAAAGCTAATAAAATTTCAAAAACCTATTAACAATTGTAATCAAGAATTAGTCAAAATTAATAGAACCACAGTTTCGAGATATGGAACCAGTCAGTATATAGTTATAGCACCCGAAGAAACTAACGCCAGAATAACTTGCAAGGAACAGGAGTGGACCAACATCATCAAGGGTACAAAATTAATCAACCTGCAACCAAATTGCCAATTAACCATAGGCAACAAAATTTACAAGACCGGCCCAGCAACAGCAGAAACACAACAACTATTCAACCTGCCTACACTAGAAACCCCCATTCAAGAAGATCAACCAAATCCAGGACCAGTACCCGAAATATCATTAGAAAACGTACAGCTACACAACATCAATCAAATCCAACACCAACTTCAAAAAATTAAACAAAATATACCAGGACCTATAACAATACCAATCCATCACCTGAGTATATGGACAATATTACTGTACATAGCTGTCTTAATAACCATCACAACGATAGCCGTCTGAATGGGGTTGAAGAAACGAAGAACCCGCAAAGAAGATAAAGGAACAAAAACAGGAACCACCGAGTCCGGATTTCCGTTGAAAATCCGGAACGAACCATAGCTTCGTCTTTAAAAAGGGGAGGAGATAAATGGAGCCCAAACAATGGCCCATTATAATACAATGTCGCCTTCCCACGGTAAGAACCGCTGAGTCAGCCGCCGTCTTAACGGAGCCAAGAACTTGCAGGTTCAAAGTGCAAGTAGAACGGAATATCACTGTGAGAATCAACATCAGCAGATTCCTTGTTATCCAGAGACAATAGTGCCACGCCTGGAGGGAAGACTATAAAGAGGCTAATCACAGAGGTAGAACCGTTCATTCTTGTTCCGAGTTAGTCATTAGCACACCGAGTGCAGAGACTCTAGATCACATGTAGGTTGATCGTCTTATTTTTAGTATATTATATTATTCATTTTTTTGTAACTAAGTAATTAAGTATTGATTGTTCAAAGTATTAAATAAATTGTTTTAAAAATTCAAACGTCTTAACCGTGAAGTTAAGTCGCGTAAGGTAATTGAAGCTAGTGGCCCTTCTGAATTCTAGGTGTTCTTCAACGTTTCTGTGGCCGGTCTTGATACCTGATAGCATCCTCAGGCAGAAGAAAATTTAATTAATATGAAATCATCGCAACTACAAATAAAGATCTGTTGGTGTAATCATGTTTTGATCAAAAAATTCTTGTAAAATTAAAGTAAAATAAAATAAACATGACGGATGATATCTTCAAAATTTCTACGTATGTGTATTTAACTTTAAGGTAAAATTAACCTATACAGCAACAACTATAATAACAATTAACTAAGCATTGAATGAAAAGCTTCTCCCCAGACAACAAATTTATTTAGAAAACACTTTCCGACGCGTTTCGATGCTCTAAGAGGTCATCTTCAGGGGATAAATCTAGAATCATCACAAAAAAGATCTGTCAGAAAAACAGTGGTTTCTCTGGTAGGTAATTGTGCAGGTTAGAGCAGATTGGTGGCAAGATACTCTCCACAGAAAACGTCAAAGGTTAAAATCATAAGTCACATAGTAAAAGGCTAACTAACAGTCAAGCTAAAACTAAGAGAGTCACAATAAAACACAAGCGCAGTTACAGCACCACAAGCCAAAAAATATGTTAAAGCTAAAACATGCAGTCAAAATTGAATTAAACTAAAACATCTGAGCAAACTAACAAGCGTTGAAAGCTACAAAAATGCAAAAAGTCTATTATTTGGAAATTAAACTGAAGTCTATTGCAGAAAACAGAACAAGCCAAGGAGCAAAACTGACAGGGCAAACACCACAAGTGGCAAGCACAATCAAACAGAAACCCAATGAGAGCCATTAAGGTGATGAAATTTATACGAGATGAAAAGAGAAAAACAAAATGGAAGCTACTCACTAGATCAATTCTTGAAATTGAATTTGACACTATACAAAAAGTTCAATAGGCAGAAACTTCATATATTGTACTAGAGGCTCTGCAACACTACATCTAAATTCGCCAGAAATCAAACAAAAATCAATGAAAAAATCGGCGATTTAAATGAACAGCAGCAATGAAGGTCAGCCATTATGCCAATCTGAACAGGTAGGAGGCACTGGCGCAAGTGCAGAAGGGTGAATTAGAAACAAATGTCAGAAGAAACAGATGGCAATGACAAAATAAACAGAAATGGAAGGGGAGCCACAGAACAGCCATCTTCATATCCATCATACTTCTGGTCACATAGAAAATAATAGAGTTTAGTAGCACTACTACACTTATTGGTTGTAGAAGGAAGGAACGTTTGTTATATCAGTATTAGACAAGTTCAAAATATCAGTGGTTTAGTAGTTAAAATGTTTGCAAATCTCAATGTCTTCTAAGACAAATTGTTCTACACCAAAACTTGAAGGCTGCAAGATCTCAGCATCTGTATTTTTGTTAAAGCAGTGGCCACTCTCCCTCAAATTGCAACCAAAGTCTGACGTGTCATTATTGGGTTGGGTTCTACTTCTGAGGTGTTCCGTGACTCTGGTGCCTCATGATAATTTGATTCTTCCTATGTAGACAGCTTTACAACTAGGGGTTCCACATCTTAAGCGATAGACACTTGACTTCTTAAGATCTGGAATATTATCTTTGTTGTGAATGAAAAAATTGTTAACGGTGTTCATGGACTTGAATGAAAATTTGACATTGTAACATTTGATAGCCTTGATTATGGCGTTGGACACAGGACCACAACAGGTGAAACGGAAATAAGATACCCTTTCAGGTTGAGCGAGGGGTAAACTAGTGCTCGCTTCAATCAAGAGCTGACGGCCCTTTCTGCTGACCATCTTATCCACAATATTGAGTGGGTACTCCTGATTGACTACGAGTTGCTTAATGAGGTTTAATTCTCTGATGAAATTTGTCCCCGACAGTGGGACTCTGAACAATCTGTCAACCAAAAATCTGAGTGAAGCCATCTTGTGAGACATATGATGGCAAGACTTGGATGGAATAAGGTGGTCGGTCTGAGTGGGTTTTCTGTAAATGTTAAATAGTATGGTGTAAAATCGTTGTTAATGTGTAGGGCATTCAGCCAACCCTGGAGTAGGTGGAGCTGCTCTATGGTACCCGACCAAACCACTAGAATGTCATCAACATAACGTGACCAGGAAGAAAATTACCTCAAATAGGGATTGTAGTCTCTGAAAACCAGTTCCCTCTCAAAGAAACTCATAACCTCTGCACAAAAAGGTGACAAGGGGTTACCCATGGGGAGATCATTCTTTCGAACGAAAATTCTATCATCCTACGAGAAGAAATTCTGAGCCAAGCAGACCTTGACCAAGGCATGGAAAGCCCTCTGGGATTCAAAATTGAATGAGGCTGAGGCAAACTCTTCAAAAGAAGATGATTTACCAAGACACTGGCAAAAAGATTAGAGCCATCAAATTATACCAACAATGAATTATCTCCCAGTTCTATGTTCCTGAGTCTATTTGTCAATTCTGAAGAAATCTTGACGAAGTAAGGTGACTGGAAAGCCAACCCAGGCATCAAGAGGGAGGACAGATATCTCGACAACGTATAAGAGATGCAACCGACAAAAGATACCACAGTGCGGATGGGACAGCCCTCTTTGTGTATTTTGGGGAGACCGTATAGGCGTGGAATTATGTGGTTCATAGAGAACAACTGTTTATAGGTTTCTGAAATCAAGGAGGCATATTTATCGAAAACCTTCTTAAACCTAGATGCGTAGGAAGGAAGTGGGTTGTACCTAATGGTTGAAATTCTATTATCTCTCAGGAAAGTGATAACCTTAGAAATGTAATCTGTCTTGTCCAAGACAACAACGCAATGCCCCTTATCCGCTTTCGAAAGAAAAAGATCGTTACCAACAATGGTATCTCTTAAAGAGGAGACAATCTTACTAAATGGGCAGAAGTCCGAGGAGGAAGCCCGAAACCTAGAGACAATCTCTGAAACTTTTCCACACAGAAATTCAGCACTTTCGACTCTAAACATTCTTAAGAAGATCTCTGTATCCTCAACTGTCTCAAACATCCAAGACTTAAGCTTCGGAGGAACGGCACACTTTGCTGTTCCGCCCTGTGGTATCTTTTGTCGGTTGCGTCTCTTATAAGTTGTCGAGATATCTGTCCTCCTTCTTGATGTCTGCGTTGGCTTTCCAGTCACCTCACTCCGTCAAGAATTTTTCAGAATTGGTATATAGACTCAGCAACATAGAACTGGGAGATAATCTTTGTTGGTATCTTTCGATGTCTCTAATCTTTTTACCAGTGTCCCGGTGGATCAGACTCTCCTTCCCTTGAAGAGTTGGCTTGCCTCATCCTCATTCAGTATCGAATCCCAAAGGGCTCTACATGCCTTGCTCAAGGTCTGCTTGGCTCAGAATTTCTTCTCGTTTGATGATAGAATTTTCGTGCAAGAAAATGGTCTCCCATGGGTTGTCACCTTTTTGTGCAGAGGTATTTATGAGTTTCTTTGAGAGAGAACTGGTTTTCAAAGACTACAATCCCCATTTGAGGTACTTTCTTCCTGGTCATGTTATGTTGATGACATTCTAGTGGTTTGGTCGGGTACCATAGAACAGCTCCACCTATTTCAGGGTTGTCTGAATGCTCTACACATCAACATCGACATCAACATCCTCGACCTGAAGTTGAAGAGGAGTAACTACACCATACTATTTGACATTTACAGAAAACCTACTCCGAACGACCACTTCATTTCATTCAAGTCTTGCCATCACAAGATGGCTTCACTCAGATTTGTGGTTGACAGATTCTCAGTCTCACTGTCCGGGACCGATTTCATCAGAGAATTAAACCTCATTAAGCAACTCGCAGTCAATAACGAATACCCACTCAATATTGTGGATAAGATGGTCAACAGAAAGAGCTGCCATCTCTTGATTGAAGCGAGCACTAGTTTACCCCTCGCTTAACCTGAAAGGATATCTTAGTTCCCTTTCACCTATTGTGGTCCTGTGCCCAACACCATAGTCATTTTGTTCATTCACAATAAAGATAATATTCCAGACCTTCAGAAGTCTATCGCTTAAGATGTGGTACCACTGGTTGTAAAGCTGTCTACATAGGAAGAACCGGAAGATCATTGGGCACCAGAATTACGAAACACCTCAGAAGTAGAAACCAACCCAATAAGTCATTACACACACGATCTTCTTTAAAACCAGATATTTTAGCTCACACGTCATAACGGGTCTTCATGCGGTCGCGTTCTATTAGTATATGCATTCCGACAGCAAAGTTGGTGGTTTTCATTCTCGTCAGTATGTCGGAGCTTTCTTCAAGAGAAGTTCTTACGTGGTCTGCCTCTTCCGTGTAGTTGCTCTCGTTCTGGTATTTCTACTTTTAAAAATATCTCGGCGGGCCCTATTCACCCTGTCGACATCGGCTATCTTCCAACAAATGTGTTGACTGACCTTTTTCTGGGTTGGCTTCACATTTACATGGTCTTTACACCCTTCGTCTTGTACTTCTCTCATAATGTCTTCTCCACTTGCTTTTGGCTGAGTAACTAGGTCGTCTCTTCCTCTCACAGCTCTCTTCACTGGAATGGCACTCTCACGGTAGGCGTTTCTATTTTCCTCTATGGTGATTTTCCGCACTACCAGGTTACTGCCAGGCGACATTATTATTTCTTCACCGCCGATAGTCAGGATGTTAGTGCCAAGATCAAGTTTAGCGCACTGACCCTGAAGTATGCCTAAGCCAATTAATCGAGTCTGATATGGCAGCGACTATGGCTCTCTGCTTTGCCTTCCATGTCCCAATTTGCAGCGTGACGTCAGTTTCGTCAAATACCTATATCCGATCACCACCGGCTGCATTTACTCTGTACACTCTGTCTGGCTCTCTTACTCGCCATCTTGGAACCATGTCGCGGTGAATAATCGTCCTAGGTGCGCCTGTGTCGACGACCATCTGGGTCTTATTACCGCTTACGTATCCGTCTACGACGAGAGGGCTTCCAGAATCGCTAACCTGAGAAATGGTTACTGGTCTTAGCTTCACTTTCTCCCTTCCGCATGAACTTAAAGCCCAACATTCGCCCCTTATATGTCCGACCTTGCTGCAGTTTCAGCAGCGCAAGGCATTTGCACGGTGAGCTCTTATTGGGTGTCCATGAGACGTCGGCCTTATTTGTTCTGCTATTTTCTCTAGTAGCTGCATGATCTTGGCTGGATCTGTTTTATTTTCTTCTTGGACTTGAAGACTCCGAACTTTCAGATAACTTTGACGCTTGCTGTACCAGTTCAAACTCCAAGCAATGTGCCAAAGCATCGTTCACATTTTTGTGCCTCGTCATCCTCAGCGCCTGTTGCGTGTCAGTATCTCTGATGCCGTCAATGAAGGTTTGCAGCGAGAGCTGGTTTGAAAACTGAATCGAAGCTATGGGGTTAATCGTGTCAGTCTGACAACGTCGGCGTGGAGCTGTTGGAGACTTTTGCCCTATTTCTGACAACTATTTTTCAAGTGCAATCGATACATCTGTTGTAAATGCTGGTCGCGAAACCTCATTTCTAGGTAATACCGAATGCTGTCGAAACTCTCCTGTTTTTCCCTGGTAATTTCTTGAAGCACCTCGAGGGCATCTCCTCTGAGAGCTCTCTCTCTCTCCCCAACCATTTGCTGTAGCAGCGGTTTCGAACTGGCGTAGATAAATACCCCATGGGACTGAGCCAACAAATGTGGGAACCTTAATTTTTACGTGGATATCTTCGAGTCTGATGTTTCCCTTGACTAGCGTATCATACTTCTTTCCTAGTGATTGCACTTTCTGTTGTACTTCTGTCAGCTTGTCATGTACATTGTCGCTGATACCCCTTACTCTGCTTTCTACTTGCTGGAAGATTTCCTCTTTTATCTGCTTCATATGTTCGTCGACACATAAAGTAATATTCTGAATTCTGCTGGCCTGTTCTTGTAGAATTGTATTTGTTTCTTAATCTCTTTTTCTCATTTCTTCTTTGGCTTCTTCGTCTCTTCTTCTGGACTCTTCATCTCTTTTTCTCATTTCTTCTTTGACTTTTTCGTCTCTTTTTCTGTCTTTTTTATCTCTTTTTCTGGCTTCTTCATCTCTTTTTCTCATTTCCTCTTTGGCTTCTTCATGTCCTTTTCTCATTTCTTCTTTCGCTTCTTCATCTCTTTTTCTCAGCTCTTCTTTAGTCTCTTCATCTCTTTTGCTGGCTTCTTCTTTCATCTCTTTAATCAATTCCAATAGCTGGGCATCCATATTGGCTGTTGCGCTACGTGTCTTAGGCATAGACGTACTTAAAGCTGGCACACAGTTTATTCTGTTTCAAGAACATACCCAGTAATGACTTACTAGGCGGCTATATGGAAAAAACGTGGGGAGTAAGACTTAGTATGGCCCACTGGCTGTACACAAGGGTGGTCAGACCATACGCGGCACTGGTCTGGTGGCCTAAGGTGACACAATCCAGTGACAAACAAAAACTAGGCAAGATCCAAAGGGTGGCTTGCCTAGGCATCACAGCGGCAATGTCTTCAACCCCAACAGCCGCCATGGAGGTGTTGCTGGACCTACCCCCCTACACTTAGTTATTATGGGGGAGGCCAGGCTAGGACTATACAGACTAGCCTGCAATGGTAGACTGAAGATCAACCCAGGCTTCAGGGGCCACTGCAAAATTCAGGAGATCGTGAAGGAGCCCATGCTTGAAATGAGGTCAGACTTCGCGAGCCCGCGAATCTGCAGGGAAAACAACGTTACAGTGGAAATCCCCGACCGCGAGTCATGGCGGGAGGTGACGCCGGGCATACCGCGGGACGCGCTCGTCTGGTTCGCGGACGCATCCGGCGAGGAGCGTGTGACGGGGGCAGGTGATTACTCGGAAGGACCTAGGCTAAGTCATAGTATTTCCCTCGGAGCCCATGCAACGGTGTTTGAGGCCGAAATGTACGCCATCCTGCACTGTATGCGGGAGAATAAGAGGAGGGGCTGCACCAACAAGCTGATCCTCATAGCCACAGACAGTTAGGCAGCCCTTAAGGCACTAAGTAGCCTAAGGGTAAATTCCTGGCTGGTGAGTGAGTGCCGAGACGAGAGGTACGATCTGACTGGGCAGAATGAGGTGACCCTCATCTGGGTGCTGGGTCACTCGGGGGTCAATTGCAATGAAGAAGCTGACAGTCTCGCAAAGATAGGGTGAGCAGAACCATTTATGGGACCAGAACCAGCTCTGGGCGTGACAAAGAGCACTGCCAGGGGAGCCATTATGTCCTGGGTCAGAAACCAACACCAGGTGTACTGGGCAGACTGTCCAGGGCTCAGACATGAAAAGTCAATAATTGACGAACCCAGTTCAAAGAGAGCTGTGGAGCAGCTAAATCTTAGCAGAGGATAGCTCAGAAACACAACAGGTCTCTTGACGGGACACATGGCCGTCAAGAAACACCTGCATAAAATGGGGCGGATCGAAGGGGACCTCTCATGCAGACTCTGCGGCGAGAGGGGGGGGGATCAGCCCAGCACATCTTGTACGAGTGTAAAGCTCTGGACCTCAAAAGACAACTGAAACTACGGTCAGTCTAGACCGGAGACAGAGCATTATGAAACTTCACCTTACCAATCGCTGTGCAGACTAGTTCAAGGCACAGTGATTTTGGAATAGGTGGAGTAAGACTAAGGGTATGCACAATCAACCAAAGGTCGCAGTGCTATCGAGCCCTGAGGGAAAACAACATAATGGAGATAAATATACTCACAGATTCAGAAATTCAAGATGAAGCATATTTTACACTAAGGTACAGAAAGGTAGAAACGCTAGTGACAAGCTGTCAGAATTAATTAAAAACCAAAAAAAAAAAAACACAATTCAATGCAAAATAGCAGCAAATTACCAACAATAAAAACACCAATATTCACAGGCAAATACGAAGAATGGACAACATTCCAAGAATTGTTCCAGAACGTAGTAGATTCAAAAAGTCTTTATCAAATATTGAAAAAATGCAATACAAAAGAGAGATGTTTGTCACAAAATAAATGTAAGATTTGTCAACTAAAGCATCACACACTACTACCTAGAAATAACAATGAAAGAAGAGATAACCGCTTGACCAGAGAAATTGTGGAAATAAAAACAAACGTAAGTGTGCAAAACAATTAATCAGTTTTAGCGACAGTATTGATACAAGTAAAAACAGCCGTAGGGCAGTATAAATACTTAAGAGCATTAATCGACCCTGGCTCTCAAGGTGAATTCGTAACAGATCAAGCTGCTCAGACATTGAGGTTACCATTCCACAGAGTTGAGACTCATATCTGGCCTAGGAGGAGGATAGAAGTAATCAAACTATTGGGTTGATATACAGTATATATATATATATATATATATATATATATATATATATATATATATATATATATATATATATATATATATATATATATATATGCCAGATATGAGTCTCAACTCTGTGGAATGGTAACCTCAATGTCTGAGCAGCTTGATATGTTACGAATTCACCTTGAGAGCCAGGGTCGATTAATGCTCTTAAGTATTTATACTGCCCTGCGGCGGTTGTTACTTGTATCAATACTGTCGCTAAAACTGATAAATTGTTTTGTACACTTACTATATATATATATATATATATATATATATATATATATATATATATATATATATATATATATATAAGTTCGAGTCCAAGCTGAACCAAGGCACAGAAGCCATCAACAACATACTGAGTGTACATCACATAGCTGACCGATATCTAGTTGAGCTCACTCATCATTACAGAAGGTTGCTAAACATACATGTGAATCAGGCCAATGTATATATATATATATATATATATATATATATATATATATATATATATATATATATATATATATATATATATATATATATATATATATATATATTTGTGTCGATGCGGAAGTAGCTGGACCTTTCTCTCTTGGGATATATATATATATGTTTATAAGGAAGTAGCTGGACCTAACCTCACAGTGTTGCCGCACTTTTTAGTAGGATATATAAAAGTTTTCTGGTTAGTTTTATGTTGTAGGCTTAAACAGGTAGCATTACGGTTTTAAGGTCTGCGTGCTAGTATACAAAGATGATATATTTCAATTAATAAATCATTTATTCTCTTTACCTTGACAGTTTTACAGTGAAGCGCTTCGTGAATATTATTAAAATTATAAAAACTCTGGACGCAGCAAGTGCGTTATGGTAGTGAATTTTCATAAAAATGTTTTTATTGCAAATATGTGTGTTTTCTTTTTAAGAAAGCAGGCATCAATTTTGGTTACCAGTATAACCTATATAGTAAAAGCAATGTGCCATGTTCCCTAAAAATAACTTTATTGTGTGAAAATGTACCAAGATTTCCAAAAGTAGACTTAAAGTGTTCCCGGAAAAACTCGTTTCTTGGTCAACCTTATAGGTTAATAGCAAATTGGGCTATTCAAATATGAAGCATTTGATCAAAGTTCGCTACCATAACGCACTTGCTGCATCCAGAATTTCTTTTCTTACAAACATGCATTATATTTCGATGGAAAATGCAATAACATAAGGCTTGTTTGATTAAAAAAAAAAGAAAATTTGTATCACCAATGACTTATGGGCCATCCTGTGATTGTAGAAATATTTTTTTAAGATGTAGCTCAAGACACCCTATAATTAATATATACAAATTTTTTTCAAATCTTGTATAATAACGGATATATTGAGCTTTATTAATTTTTTTACGAAAATTCGACAAAAATTATATACCATTAAACGATAAACTCTATAGCTAAGGCTACTGCCAAGCATCAGGGAAAGCGTCTATTTCAAATGAATTTTCTGGAAACATTTTAGTAAAATGAAGGACAATGACGGTTGAAACTAAGACTTCAGTGTTTGTAAAACATCCTTCTTGAGACATTTGATTTCCATAGACCGTATTAGTTTCTAGTTATTTGCCAAAGTGTTGCCGATTTTGACGTTTTAAGTCGCAACTTTGACGTTTTGAGGAAAACCGCATTTTTTTTTTTTTTAAATGCCTATAACTTTTTTGTCTTTTGACATACAGTGCTAAATTTTGGTATAAGGACATAAACCCGCGTACCAAATTTGGTTGCCCTTACTTTGTTAATTCGGGAGATATAAATTTTTTTCGAAAGAAAACACAAAATTTTCCGGGAAAACCTGGGCAGATTTTCCTGGCTAACGAACTTATCCAAGCCATTTGCAAAAGGAATTTATTCACCAAATTTAATCAAAATCGGCCCATTATTTTTTGAGTTATCGGTGTGATACATATATATATATATAAATATATATATATATATATATATATATATATATATATATATATATATATATATATATATATATATATATATATATATATATATATATATATATATATATATATATATATATATATATATATATATATATATATATATATATATATATATATATATATAAACATATAAAAATTCAAACTGACCCCGGATATGTGTTCTGGGGGGCCTAATTAGCGCTCATTTGAAGAAATTTTTTCAAAATTCAAAAGTCGAGATCTCCTCATTAGTGAATTTTTTTAAGAAAATTCACTAAAAGTGACTACAAATTATTTTTAAATTATTTGCCTACATAAATTATCACACCGGTGTGGTAAAGCAGAAAAATGATAAAAGACAAATTTTGTGTTGTAATTTTTTACGTTATTTTCAATTAAATAAATTGTGTATAAAAATGTATTTATGACAGTCTTGTCTAAAAACACACGTGTTTTATCTCAAAATGTAATACATTGAGTTTCTAAAAAACAAAATTATTGTAGTTAGTTATCTGGATCTGAATACATTGCATGTGATCTGTTTTCATAATGGAAGTAACATAATTCAAACTCTTAACAAAACTATGATGACCAAAGCTTTTGCATAAGTTACATATGAAACAATTCTTGTGTTATGGTTTGAATTGAACGTGAGAAATCAGTGAAAATAGTTGTCGTAAATAAATAGAAAATGCAGAAAAAGTGGAGAACTCAGGAATTTAGTAGAAGAAAATTTGTACAAAGTAGGCAAATTTGTAAAATGTAATATAAATAGTCATTGATGTATTTTTATGTTATTTTATTTTAATATAGCTAAAAAGAAATATTTATCATATTGTCTGTCTTTTTTCGTGCTACTAGAAATGTAAGGTTTTAGAGACTGGGGAGTTCGTTGGTTTAACACTGGACAATTTTCAATCAGAAGTTCACATTCAGCTATCGAGGGGTTGCTTCCGTCCTTTAAATGTCTTCTAATGGTCTCCTTAACTGCTTCTCTTTGAGGAGAACTCCATCTTGGTCGTGCTGCTGTGAAACAATAATCATAGAAATTAGCTTTGTACAATGGGTGAAGATTGGAACCTGTGATGAGCACTGATACGTACAATTTGGAGAACCTAATTCATCACAATACAGTTTTTTGACCCGACTATCGTTTCGCTAACAAAGTTAGCGTCATTAAGGGGATGAATAAACTTAGTTTATTCAAGTTTTAAAAATTAAAAAATTACTTTAAGGAAGACGCAGAAATTGAAGACATTATTCCTTTACGTAGAGGCAAACAGTAGCATATTGTTTATGATAGGCTTATAGTAAGAAGTGCAACAGTGATAGAGTGTATACTGCGGAAGCTACTTTTAACGGGTGTTTCATAATCATTGTTTATTGTTAACTTTAAATACTTGATATTTAAATTTCCGTACAGGTTAACGAAAATGCAGCAAACAAAAGGCTTTTCCTTTGCCTATAGAATAACCATGTTATATGTTATATTTTCTAAATTTTATCGAATTATTGATGTAATTGTTTTCAATTTTTGATCATTTTAAATGTTTTACCTTAGAATATAAATTTTTGCAAATTAAATTTTATGCACCCCATAAAATCCCATCTAACAGGGGAGGAGTCATCCGACACGATAATATGTATTTTATAATACAAAATGCAAGGATGACACTTCCCACACATTACATTATAGTCTCGGCTCCCATAATGCCTTTTTCTAGGGTGTCTTGGTTCCGAGATTATAAATATATGTACAGGGTGATTTTTTTAAGTGTCTCACCCCTGTAATTTTTGTATTACCAAAGATATGAAAAAAATTCCAACGCCATCTGACAAACTATCATGCGATGAGTTAAAATATTGCGACAGAAAAACAATTGCACATCGCCTTCATAGAAATCCATGGCCAACGTTGATTTTCTTAAATGGAAAGATAGGCCTCAGACACATACAGTCGATGCAGAATCAAAATCTGCGTACAACGATGCCACGCTCGAATTTCTGAGTCAAGCCGTTTCGGAGACATGACGTCACAAAATTTCAAAATATTGCTGATTTTTTTAAGTGTCTCACACCTGTAATTTCTTTATTATCAGAGATATCATAAAAATTCTAACGCCATCTGACAAACTATCATGCGATGAGTTAAAATACTGCGACAGAAAAACAATTGCACATCGCCTTCATAGAAATCCGTGGCCAACGTTGATTTTCTTAAATGGAAATATAGGCCTCAGACACATACAGTCGATGCAGAATCGAAATCTGCGTACAACGATGTCACGCTCGCATTTCTGAGTCGAGCCGTTTCGGAGACATGACGTCACAAAATTTCAAAATGTTGCTGATTTTTTTAAGTGTCTCACCCCTGTAATTTTTTTATTACCAAAGATATAAACAAAATTCCAACGCCACCTAACAAACTATCATGCGATGAGTTAAAATATTGCGACAGAAAAACAATTGCACATCGCCTTCATAGAAGTCCGTGGCCAACGTTGATTTTCTTAAATGGAAAGATAGGCCTCAGACACATACAGTCGATGCAGAATCGAAATCTGCGTACAACAATGTCACGCTCGCATTTCTCAGTCGAGCCGTGTCGGAGACATGACGTCACAAAATTTCAAAATGTTGCTGATTTTTTTAAGTGTCTCACCCCTGTAATTTCTTTATTATCAGAGATATCATAAAAATTCCAACGCCATCTGACAAACTATCATGCGATGAGTTAAAATATTGCGACAGAAAAACAATTGCAGATCGCCTTCATCGAAATCCGTGGCCAAGGTTGATTTTCTTAAATGGAAATATAGGCCTCAGACACATACAGTCGATGCAGAATCGAAATCTGCGTACAATGATGCCACGCTCGCATTTCTGAGTCAAGCCGTTTCGGAGACATGACGTTACAAAATTTCAAAATGTTGCTGATTTTTTTAAGTGTCTCACCCCTGTAATTTTTTTATTACCAAAGATATAAACAAAATTCCAACGCCACCTAACAAACTATCATGCGATGAGTTAAAATATTGCGACAGAAAAACAATTGCACATCGCCTTCATAGAAGTCCGTGGCCAACGTTGATTTTCTTAAATGGAAAGATAGGCCTCAGACACATACAGTCGATGCAGAATCGAAATCTGCGTACAACAATGTCACGCTCGCATTTCTCAGTCGAGCCGTTTCGGAGACATGACGTCACAAAATTTCAAAATGTTGCTGATTTTTTTAAGTGTCTCACCCCTGTAATTTCCTTATTATGAGAGATAACCAAAAAATTCCAACGCCATCTGACAAACTATCATGCGATGAGTTAAAATATTGCGACAGAAAAACAATTGCACATCGCCTTCATAGAAGTCCGTGGCCAACGTTGATTTTCTCAAATGGAATGATAGGGCGCAGACAAATACAGTCGATGCAGAATCGAAATCTGCGTACAACGATGCCACGATCGCATTTCTGAGTCAAGCCGTTTCGGAGACATGAAAAAAAATGTTGTAACGTGATAAATTAAATCATTTACTGAAAAAAAAACCATTGAAACTATAGGTTTAACCAAAATCAATTAACTTCGTAATATAACATAGGGTGTTTTGCAAAACCTTCGTTACATTATTTTGATTTGTACGCAGATTTCGATTCTACATCCACTGTATGTGTCTGAGGCCTATCTTTCCATTTAAGAAAATCAACGTTGGCCATGGATTTCTATGAAGGCGATGTGCAATTGTTTTTCTGTCGCAGTATTTTAACTCATCGCATGATAGTTTGTTAGATTGCGTTGGAATTGTTTTCATATCTTTGGTAATAAAAAAATTACAGGGGTGAGACACTTAAAAAAATCGGCAATATTTTGAAATTTTGTGACGTCATGTTTTCGAAACGGCTTGACTCAGAAATGCGAACGTGGCATCGTGGTACGCAGATTTCGATTCTGCATCGACTGTATGTGTCTGAGGCCTATCTTTCCATTTAAGAAAATCAACGTTGGCCACGGATTTCTATGAAGGCGATGTGCAATTGTTTTTCTGTCGCAATATTTTAACTCATCGCATGATAGTTTGTTAGGTGGCGTTGGAATTTTGTTTATATCTTTGGTAATAAAAAAATTACAGGGGTGAGACACTTAAAAAAATGAGCAACATTTTGAAATTTTGTGACGTCATGTCTCCGAAACGGATTGACTCAGAAATGCGAGCGTGGCATCATTGTACGCAGATTTCGATTCTGCATCGACTGTATGTGTCTGAGGCCTATCTTTCCATTTAAGAAAATCAACGTTGGCCACGGATTTCTATGAAGGCGATGTGCAATTGTTTTTCTGTCGCAGTAGTTTAACTCATCGCATGATAGTTTGTCAGATGGCGTTGGAATTTTTTTGGTATCATTAGTAATAAAAAAATTACAGGGGTGAGACACTTAAAAAAATGAGCAACATTTTGAAATTTTGTGACGTCATGTCTCCGAAACGGATTGACTCAGAAATGCGAGCGTGGCATCATTGTACGCAGATTTCGATTCTGCATCGACTGTATGTGTCTGAGGCCTATCTTTCCATTTAAGAAAATCAACGTTGGCCACGGATTTCTATGAAGGCGATATGCAATTGTTTTTCTGTCGCAGTAGTTTAACTCATCGCATGATAGTTTGTTAGATGGCGTTGGAATTGTTTTCATATCTTTGGTAATAAAAAAATTACAGGGGTGAGACACTTAAAAAAATCACCCTGTACTTACATTATTTAACTGTTATAGTAGCCTCATAATAAACGTCTAGTTAACGCACATCGTCTAGTGGGCAGTATCCAACCCACTTGCTCCGTAATTGCTTAAGAATCCCTTTAAGAAAATTCGGACATAAAATGTTTTCTAACCACAAGGTCATTTGATTAATGAGTACACCAACAAAACATATTGTAGGCTCTGTCTAAAGAAAGCACTGGTAATTTAAAACTTACAACTATTTAGTCTGCCTAAGAAATGAAACTTGTTTTAAAAATTTTCTGCCAAAGTTGATTCTCAAAAAATATTCCGACCGAAATTTATAAATCGACATGGTGTCTAAATTAATAAGTCAGTCAAACTGATCCTGGACTATTTTCAGTAATTACAGTAGATGTTGGGGCGTAACGTACTTAAAGGGTTATTTTTTTTTTTAATTTTTCAACAACACACCACGAGGGCTTACAGCCTAAATACTATCGTGCCGTGGGTGTCGAGAAGGAGGAAAGAGGCAACTTGTTAATTCTGGACTTGAAGGTTTGGAGGTTCTGAGGAGAAGGAAAAACATGTGCCGTCAAGGAATTCCACAACTTGGAAGGCCTCGGGACAAAAGAGCGGGCGTAACAAGATGTTCTACGTCTGGTGACCTGGACAGTAAAACGGTGCATTCGCTCTGTTCTTGGTAGATCTGTTGGGGGCAGCAGGTGGAGGAACTATGGAAGAAAGCTCATCTGAGCAGTGCCCGTGCAGATATATATATATAAAAGAGAACGAGGTCACCAACGGCACGTCGGTGGGCAAGGGATGGCAGCCTTTGGGTGATGGTAGTGTCACCGATGAGACGTATAGCTCTCTTCTGAATGGAGTCCAGAATAGCGAGTGTAAAAGCGGTAGCGGCACCCCAGATGTGGGAGCAGTATTCGAGGTTTGGCCTCATTTGTAAAGTATATTAGGTATAGAGATTATCTGGTGAAAAGTATTTGCGAGCCCGGACGAGGAAACCTAATTTCTTAGCAGCCACTTCTGCAATTGATGTGACATGTCGGTGCCAATTGAGATTACGATCCACAGATATGCCAACAAGTGTAAAGGTCTCATTACTTTGAATAACTTTGTTGTTCATTGTGATGGGTCTAGGGCTGGTGCATCTCTTATGAGATAGAAAGCAAGACTGAGATTTGATGGAGTTGAATTGTACAAGATTTCTACTTCCCCAGGATAATATTTTTTTAAGATCCACAGAGGCACAGATCCATGAGTCTGCGTTCCTCATCTAATTGAGCTAAAGAGACAGGCTTAGAATATTGTATATTTGAGAGGAGGGTACTGTCGTCCGCGTAACTGTGAACTGGGTTAGATGTGCTAGAGAGGAGGTCATTGATGTGGAGAAGAAACAAAGTAGGGGCTCAAGCTGAACCTTGAGGGACTTCTGCATTAATTGGATACAGTTTAGGGGAATGGCCATCCACGACAACAGAAATGCTCCGGTTGGAGAGGAAATTTGCTGTCCAGGTACAGAGTTCTGGTGGTAGGCCATAGACCGGAGGTTTATTAAGCAGCGCTGCGTGCCAAACCTGGTCGAATGCTTTGGATATGCCTAGAGCGACAATCTGGCATTCACCGTGTAGTTTCATAGGCTTGTTCCAAGAATGGGTGACAAAGGAAAGGAGGTCGGCAGTTGATCTGCGCTGACGGAATCCATACTGCCTGTCGTGGATTAGACTGTGTTTTTCAAAAAATTTTAGTAATTCGGTGTTTATATACTTTTCCATCACTTTAGAGACGACTGAAAGGAGAGAAATAGGCCTGTAGTTGCTAGGAAGCGCTTTGGATCCTTTCTTGGGGACGGGTTGTACTCGAGCAGTTTTCCAGTTACTAGGGAATATGCCTCTATTGTAAGATGTCTAAAACAGACAGGTCAGGGCAGGAGCAAGTTCTGGTGCGCATCTATTAAGAACAATTGCTGGGATCTCGTCAAGGCCAGAGGCTTTCCTGGTATTAAGAGAAGAGAGCATCTTTCGCACCTTGTTTTTGTTTTGTAATTTAATATTTTGAATTAAAATTAATCCAACTCCTGCTTTTTTTAGAAGATAACACAAAAACCTAATTCGAAAATAAGACAAGGTGTATAATGACTGTTGTTTTATAAACTTACGAGATCTACTTTTAGTGTTATAGAGTTATACATTTTAGATTATTGTATCCAATTGTTGCAAAAGATATTTTACAATTATTGTCAAAAAGCCTGAGTGATCCAGTGGTAGGAAAGTATGCCGCTGGATCCAAGGGTACTGGGTTCGATTTCCAGGGTTCCCCATTCCTTTTTTCAGCCCCTACTGTAAAATTATCATTTAGTTGGAGCAGGTTGAATTTCTGCAGGTTCCGATTCACTGAGGAGTCGTGAAGTCGTTAGTCCTGTGTACCGTGCGAGGTTGGGCACGCTGAATATCCCTACCCTCCTTATAGAAAAAAACGGGGTTCGGTCAAATTTAAAGGAAAGTGAGTTGAAAGTGCTCCCTGTCGTCGGTGATTGGCCATAGTCGCAGAAATACGTCGCCGTTGAGGAAAAGACAAAAAAAGATAAACAATTATCAGCATTATTACTGCCATATTACACAATGCATGTTGGTAACTTAGAATACATTCAGTTAATCAAATACACCTTTTTCAAATGCGCGAACACGTCAATTAGTGGTTTTTAAGCTGTGATCTTTCTTTAATAATATGAAGTTGTCCCAAATTTGAGATATGACGTCGAGAATTTGTGTAACCGACAATCCTACTGTTTTGTTGGCTATTTCTAAAGTACATGTCAAGTTATGCTAAACCACCAAGTTTATATTCCTTCCCACAAAAATATACATTATATTATTTTAAAAACAGAAATAAAAAATAGATAATCTAAATCAATTTTCTTTAATAAATGCTTAGGTTGTTGTCGATTGACTATTTGTTAGTAGTATAAACGGAATTGAAATTCGTTTTACACATTTCTGGTTATCTTGGGAAAAGAAGTCAACATTCATTTCTTATTCGTGCTACTAATTCCTTTAGATTTATAATAATAAATAAATAAAAATTTAAAATCTGCTGTTTTTTTCAAATTAATGTGTAGGTTAAACCTATTTAACAAAAACAAACTAGGGTAGGATTTGAAAAAAATATCGATGAGGTCGTACCTTAAATTTGGCACACACTGTATGATATTTATTTTATTTTTTGAAAAGACCGCAACATAAAATGTCTATCGACATGTCTGCGAATTATTGGAAAAAGATAGCTGTATCTGATTGACTGAATTTATTCCATGTTTTAAACTCGCGCTATATGTATATAGCTGTCAAAAAATTATACTGGCAGGTTTAGGCAAACAATGTACATATTTTTTATTATAAATAAAAAGTCGTGGGGGTAGAAATAGTAGCATTGGTAAGTAAATAACTTAAAAGCTTTATTTCCTGGAAAGCCGCTGCATTTTAAGATTCACATAGTTGCATTTGCATCATGTTCGATGCAGCAGAGATAAGACATGTTTGCTGAATATAACTGGGATAAAGTTTGCGTGAAGTTATCCATAAATTCCGAGCCATAGATTTACACGTAGGGTCAGCAGAAAGCGGGATGGATCGTCGCGATCACAATATCAGTGAAGCGGATTCAACGTAGTAAATTTATGGCTATCCATAGATGCCAGCCATATATTGCTATATGCTACTACACCTTACCGAAGAAAAAAGAATTTGTCTTAAATGTTTTGCAATAACATAATAACACTAAACCAATCGTTTATTATTAACATAGTCATAGAGGAAAACTAATTTTTAGTATGTATTATTTGTTATTTTGGTTACATGTACCCAAATGACAAATATTGGACAATAAAGCCAAGGCCCCAATATAAAAATAGACACAAAAACAAGTTACGAAAGACCTAGTGTATAGCAACCTAAGCAAATTATTTTTTGTCACACTCTGGAAAATAAAAGAAAATCATTTGAACATCGAGATACTTATTACTAAGTTTTTTCAAATATGACTTATTTTTTTATATTTACAGTTAATGTGGAAAATCATAAAACTGCAAAATTATTACCAAGGCCCTAATGTACTCATGCAAATTATTTTTTGTTACTTTTTGCAAAAGTGATAAAAATACATATGAAGATCGAAATAGCTATTACCACGTTTATTTTTTCGCATTTGCAGTAGATGTGCCAAAATCACAAAAACGAAGATCGGGATAGCAATTAAGACGTTTCCGAAATATGAATTAATTTTTGATATTTGCAGTAGATGTGCCAAAATCATATAAACACAAAATGACTACCAAGGCCCTAGTGTATAATAAGATTGCAAATTATATTTTGTCACCCTTTGCAAAAATGAGAAAAATGCATATGAAGATCGGGATAACTATTAAGAAGTTTCGGTAATATCAATTATTTTTTGATATTTGCAGTAGATGAGCCAAAATCATAAAAACCAAAAATGATTACCAAGGCCCTAGTGTATAATAAGATATGCAAATTGTTTTTTGTCACCTTTTGAAAAAGTGAGAAAAATGCATATGGAGATCGGGATAGAAATTAAGACGTTTCCGAAATATAAATTATTTTTTGATATTTGCAGTAGATGTGCCAAAATCATAAAAACAAAAAATGATTACCAAGGCCCTAGTGTATAATGAGATATGCAAATTATTTTTTGTCAACCTTTGCAAAAGTGAAAAAAACGCATAAAAAATTCGGGATAGCAATTAAAACGTTTCCGAAATATGTCATATTTTTTCATATTTGCAGTAAATGTGCCAAAATGATAAAAACACAAACTGATTACCAAGGCGCTATAGTGTATAATAAGATATGCAAACTATTTTTTGTCACCTTTTGCAAAAGTAAGAAAAATGCATATGAAAATCGGGATAGCAATTAAGACGTTTCCGAAATATGAATTATTTTTTGATATTTGCAGTAGATGTGCCAAAATTATAAAAACAAAAAATGATTACCATGGTCCTAGTGTATAATAAGATATCTAAATTATTTTTTGTCGCCCTTTGCAAAAGTGAGAAAAATGCATATAAAAATCGGGATAGCAATTACGACGTTTTCCAAATATGTATTATTTTTTCGCATTTGCAGTTAATGTGCCATATTAATAGAAACAAAAAATATCACTAAGGGCCTGACGCATAAAAGCTCATGCAAATAATTTTTTGTCACCCTTTGGAAATATAAAAAAAATGCATTTGAACACCGAGATAGTTACTACCACGTTTTTCATTTCAACATTAATGATTCTGTGATACTTACTGTTAACGTGGTAAAATCACAAAACCAAAAATCATTACCAAGGCCCTATTATGTAATACTACACCAAATTTATTTTCTGTCACCCTTTGCAAAAGTAAGAAAAAAAAAATTTTAACATCTGGATAGCAGTTAAGAGGTTTTCCAAGAATGTATTTTTTTTTCAGTCAATGTGCTACATGAAAGGCAACGGGAAACCACCTTATTTTAACCTATCGTTGCGACTACTAAGCGACTTTGCCTTCAGTCAGTGAGTGAGTGATACAGATTATTTTTATTATGTTTTGGAAAAATGATGAATTTAAATAAATTTAATAAACTTGTTGTGTATACATAGAAACTACCCCAATCACGTTATAAGAATATGTTTATTATAAAAATTTGCTATAAATTAGGTTTAAAGTGCAACTTATTTTTAGTGGCATAAATCTTGGTTACATAGCATAAGAAGACTGTTTCTTATGCTGTACTGCATACTTGAACAATGCAACATAAAAATTATGAGAATCTAATTAATGTTAGTCACTCTAGTATAGCAGTTAGTGGCTCGTAATATTCAAATACTAAACCTAGCATTTTTTCGCAAATATTATGTATTTGTATATAAAAGCGTCGCATAGATAAAGAACGTTTGGGCTTTGATATACCGCTTTTACGACGTTGATCCCAGAAAGTTTTACAGCTCTGTTTCTGTACCCTCCTTTTGTAAATTTCAAAGCTTTTACCTGTTCTGTCAAACATATGTTTAGAAAAAATTGAAAAGTAACTGTAGCACAGCATAATCAATCAATTATTATGCTGTGACTGTATATTAGATTTTAGCGCGTTAAAAAATCTGCAACTTGAAAAATAGGAATAGAATCATATTCAATTCATTCTAAAACTGTCCGAGTTGAGAGTTGTGTATGCTGTAGTATTATACACTAGGGCTTTGGTAATAGTTTTGTGATTTTATGATTTTAAATGTGAATATAAAAAAAAGATTCCTGTTTAAAAAATTTCAAATGTCAAAAAATAATGCATATTCCGGAAACGTCTCAATTGCTATCCGGATCTGTTTATGCATTTTTTTACTTTTGCAAAGGGTGACAAAAAATCATTTGCATATCTTATTATACACTAGAGCCTTGGAAGTCATTTTTGGTGTTTATGATTTTGACACATGCGAAAACATAATACATATTTGGAAAACGTCTTAATTGCTATCCCGATTTTCATATGAATTTTTTTCACTTTTTCAAAAGGTGACAAAAAATAATTTGAATATTTTATTATACATTAAGACCTTGGCTATAATTTTTTGTTTTTATGATTTTGGCACATCTACTGCAAATATCAAAAAATAATTCATATTTCGGAAACGTCTTAATTGCTATCCCGATCTTCTTATGCATTTTTCTCGCTTTTGAAAAAGGTGACAAAAAATAATTTGCATGGTTTTTCATACATAAGGGCTTAAGTAATAATTTTTTGTTTTTATGATTTTGGCACATTAACTGCAAATGCGATAAAATAATAAATATTTGGAAAACGTCTTAATTGCTATCCCGATCTTCATATGCATTTTTCTCACTTTTGTAAAGGGTGACAAAAAATAATTTGCGTATCTTATTATACACTAGGGCCTTGGTAATCATTTTTTTTTGTTTTTATGACTTTGGCACATCTACTGCAAATATCAAAAAATAATTCATATTTCGGTCTTAATTGCTATCCCGATCTTCATATGCATTTTTCTCACTTTTGCAAAGGGTGACAAAATATAATGTGCAATTTTATTATACACTAGGGCCTTGGTAATCATTTTGTGTTTTTATGATTTTGGCACATCTACTGCAAATATCAAAAAATAATTCATATTTTGTGTCTTCCAAAACATTATTTTTACAAACCACCTGTAGATTTTTTGCTATATAACATGAATAGTAACTTATGCAATAATCATTTTTAATCCAGAAATTCGTAAGAAATATCCTGACGATATTATTATTAAATAAAGTCTTAAGTAACCTCATGCTTTTTGCGGTCCTAATGTACATAAAATTCACTAAAACATGTAAATATTTAAATAGAATTAATATTTTGAGCATTTGGCAACACCGCACAGGCGCATTAATTTTTACTTTTAATGTTCTCATGAAATAGGTCCAGCCAATAACGCATGTACATATTAATACCAGCATGTTAATAGCTAATATATATATATATATATATATATATATATATATATATATATATATATATATATATATATATATATATATATATATATATATATATATATATATATATATATATATATATATATATATATATATATATATATATATATATATATATATATATATCACTGATTGTGTCGTTCTTGGGTTTTTGCTTTTCGAACCTTGTTTGAATTGCATGCCCCTCTCAATCTCTCTATGTTCAATGTGAAACACTGGCTGTGGGTACTTAATGTGATACAACATTGTGGCTGCTGTTCTTCCCATAGCCATCACGAAAAACATTGCTATTATAACTAACTTCCATTTTTGATTTGGTGATTTATAAAATTTAATACTATATATATATATATATATATATATATATATATATATATATATATATATATATATATATATATATATATATATATATATATATATATATATATATAGGCCTGATTCACATGTATGTTTAGCAACCTTCTGTAATGATGAGTGAGCTCAACTAGATATCGGTCAGCTATGTGATGTACACTCAGTATGTGAATATTTAATGAATTCTTGTCTACTGCTTTGTACTAAGGCTTCAGGTTGTTGATGGCTTCTGTGCCTTGGTTCAGCTTGGACTCGAACTTATATATATATATATATATATATATATATATATATATATATATATATATATATATATATATATATATATATATATATATATATATATATATATATATAGTAAGTGTACAAAACAATTTATCAGTTTTAGCGACAGTATTGATACAAGTAACAACCGCCGCAGGGCAGTATAAATACTTAAGAGCATTAATCGACCCTGGCTCTCAAGGTGAATTCGTAACAGATCAAGCTGCTCAGACATTGAGGTTACCATTCCACAGAGTTGAGACTCATATCTGGCATATATATATATATATATATATATATATATATATATATATATATATATATATATATATATATATATATATATATATATATATATATATATATATATATATATATATATATATATATACTGTATATCAACCCAATAGTTTGATTACTTCTATCCTCCTCCTAGGCCAGATATGAGTCTCAACTCTGTGGAATGGTAACCTCAATGTCTGAGCAGCTTGATCTGTTACGAATTCACCTTGAGAGCCAGGGTCGAATAATGCTCTTAAGTATTTATACTGCCCTACGGCTGTTTTTACTTGTATCAATACTGTCGCTAAAACTGATTAATTGTTTTGCACACTTACGTTTGTTTTTATTTCCACAATTTCTCTGGTCAAGCGGTTATCTCTTCTTTCATTGTTATTTCTAGGTAGTAGTGTGTGATGCTTTAGTTGACAAATCTTACATTTATTTTGTGACAAACATCTCTCTTTTGTATTGCATTTTTTCAATATTTGATAAAGACTTTTTGAATATACTACCTTTTGGAACAATTCTTGGAATGTTGTCCATTCTTCGTATTTGCCTGTGAATATTGGTGTTTTTATTGTTGGTAATTTGCTGCTATTTTGCATTGAATTGTGTTTTTTTTTGATTTTTAATTAATTCTGACAGCTTGTCACTAGCGTTTCTACCTTTCTGTACCTTAGTGTAAAATATGCTTCATCTTGAATTTCTGAATCTGTGAGTATATTTATCTCTATTATGTTGTTTTCCCTCAGGGCTCGATAGCACTGCGACCTTTGGTTGATTGTGCATACCCTTAGTCTTACTCCACCTATTCCAAAATCACTGTGCCTTGAACTAGTCTGCACAGCGATTGGTAAGGTGAAGTTTCATAATGCTCTGTCTCCGGTCTAGACTGACCGTAGTTTCAGTTGTCTTTTGAGGTCCAGAGCTTTACACTCGTACAAGATGTGCTGGGCTGATCCCCCCCCCCCCCCTCTCGCCGCAGAGTCTGCATGAGAGGTCCCCTTCGATCCGCCCCATTTTATGCAGGTGTTTCTTGACGGCCATGTGTCCCGTCAAGAGACCTGTTGTGTTTCTGAGCTATCCTCTGCTAAGATTTAGCTGCTCCACAGCTCTCTTTGAACTGGGTTCGTCAATTATTGACTTTTCATGTCTGAGCCCTGGACAGTCTGCCCAGTACACCTGGTGTTGGTTTCTGACCCAGGACATAATGGCTCCCCTGGCAGTGCTCTTTGTCACGCCCAGAGCTGGTTCTGGTCCCATAAATGGTTCTGCTCACCCTATCTTTGCGAGACTGTCAGCTTATTCATTGCAATTGACCCCCGAGTGACCCAGCACCCAGATGAGGGTCACCTCATTCTGCCCAGTCAGATCGTACCTCTCGTCTCGGCACTCACTCACCAGCCAGGAATTTACCCTTAGGCTACTTAGTGCCTTAAGGGCTGCCTAACTGTATGTGGCTATGAGGATCAGCTTGTTGGTGCAGCCCCACCTCTTATTCTCCCGCACACAGTGCAGGATGGCATACATTTCGGCCTCAAACACCGTTGCATGGGCTCCGAGGGAAATACTATGACTTAGCCTCGGTCCTTCCGAGTAATCACCTGCCCCCGTCACACGCTCCTCGCCGGATCCGTCCGCGAACCAGACGAGCGCGTCCCGCGGTATGCCCGGCGTCACCTCCCGCCATGACTCGCGGTCGGGGATTTCCACTGTAACGTTGTTTTCCCTGCAGATTCGCGGGCTCGCGAAGTCTGACCTCATTTCAAGCATGGGCTCCTTCACGATCTCCTGAATTTTGCAGTGGCCCCTGAAGCCTGGGTTGATCTTCAGTCTACCATTGCAGGCTAGTCTGTATAGTCCTAGCCTGGCCTCCCCCATAATAACTAAGTGTAGGGGGGTAGGTCCAGCAACACCTCCATGGCGGCTGTTGGGGTTGAAGACATTGCCGCTGTGATGCCTAGGCAAGCCACCCTTTGGATCTTGCCTAGTTTTTGTTTGTCACTGGATTGTGTCACCTTAGGCCACCAGACCAGTGCCGCGTATGGTCTGACCACCCTTGTGTACAGCCAGTGGGCCATACTAAGTCTTGCTCCCCACGTTTTTTCCATATAGCCGCCTAGTAAGTCATTACTGGGTGTGTTCTTGAAACAGAATAAACTGTGTGCCAGCTTTAAGTACGTCTATGCCTAAGACACGTAGCGCAACAGCCAATATGGATGCCCAGCTATTGGAATTGATTAAAGAGATGAAAGAAGAAGCCAGCAAAAGAGATGAAGAGACTAAAGAAGAGCTGAGAAAAAGAGATGAAAAAGGCAGAAAAAGAGACGAATAAGTCAAAGAAGAAATGAGAAAAAGAGATGAAGAGTCCAGAAGAAGAGACGAAGAAGCCAAAGAAGAAATGAGAAAAACAGATTAAGAAACAAAGACAATTCTACAAGAACAGGCCAGCAGAATTCAGAATATTACTTTATGTGTCGACGAACATATGAAGCAGATAAAAGACGAAATCTTCCAGCAAGTAGAAAGCAGAGTAAGGGGTATCAGCGACAATGTACATGACAAGCTGACAGAAGTACAACAGAAAGTGCAATCACTAGAAAAGAAGTATGATACGCTAGTCAAGGGAAACATCAGACTCGAAGATATCCACGTAAAAATTAAGGTTCCCACATTTGTTGGCTCAGTCCCATGGGGTATTTATCTACGCCAGTTCGAAACCGCTGCTACAGCAAATGGTTGGGGAGAGAGAGAGAGCTCTCAGAGGAGATGCCCTCGAGGTGCTTCAAGAAATTGCCAGGGAAAAACAGGAGAGTTTCGACAGCATTCGGTATTACCTAGAAATGAGGTTTCGCGACCAGCATTTACAACAGATGTATCGATTGCACTTGAAAAATAGTTGTCAGAAATAGGGCAAAAGTCTCCAACAGCTCCACGCCGACGTTGTCAGACTGACACGATTAACCCCATAGCTTCGATTCAGTTTTCAAACCAGCTCTCGCTGCAAAACTTCATTGACGGCATCAGAGATACTGACACGCAACAGGCGCTGAGGATGACGAGGCACAAAAATGTGAACGATGCTTTGGCACATTGCTTGGAGTTTGAAGTGGTACAGCAAGCGTCAAAGTCATCTGAAAGTTCGGAGTCTTCAAGTCCAAGAAGAAAATAAAACAGATCCAGCCAAGATCATGCAGCTACTAGAGAAAATAGCAGAACAAATAAGGCCGACGTCTCATGGACACCCAATAAGAGCTCACCGTGCAAATGCCTTGCGCTGCTGAAACTGCAGCAAGGTCGGACATATAAGGGGCGAATGTTGGGCTTTAAGTTCATGCGGAAGGGAGAAAGTGAAGCTAAGACCAGTAACCATTTCTCAGGTTAGCGATTCTGGAAGCCCTCTCGTCGTAGACGGATACGTAAGCGGTAATAAGACCCAGATGGTCGTCGACACAGGCGCACCTAGGACGATTATTCACCGCGACATGGTTCCAAGATGGCGAGTAAGAGAGCCAGACAGAGTGTACAGAGTAAATGCAGCCGGTGGTGATCGGATATAGGTATTTGACGAAACTGACGTCACGCTGCAAATTGGGACATGGAAGGCAAAGCAGAGAGCCATAGTCGCTGCCATATCAGACTCGATTAATTGGCTTAGGCATACTTCAGGGTCAGTGCGCTAAACTTGATCTTGGCACTAACATCCTGACTATCGGCGGTGAAGAAATAATAATGTCGCCTGGCAGTAACCTGGTAGTGCGGAAAATCACCATAGAGGAAAATAGAAACGCCTACCGTGAAAGTGCCATTCCAGTGAAGAGAGCTGTGAGAGGAAGAGACGACCTAGTTACTCAGCCAAAAGCAAGTGGAGAAGACATTATGAGAGAAGTACAAGACGAAGGGTGTAAAGACCATGTAAATGTGAAGCCAACCCAGAAAAAGGTCAGTCAACACATTTGTTGGAAGATAGCCGATGTCGACAGGGTGAATAGGGCCCGCCGAGATATTTTTAAAAGTAGAAATACCAGAACGAGAGCAACTACACGGAAGAGGCAGACCACGTAAGAACTTCTCTTGAAGAAAGCTCCGACATACTGACGAGAATGAAAACCACCAACTTTGCTGTCGGAATGCATATACTAATAGAAAGCGACCGCATGAAGACCCGTTATGACGTGTGAGCTAAAATATCTGGTTTTAAAGAAGAAGATCGTGTGTGTAATGACTTATTGGGTTGGTTTCTACTTATGAGGTGTTTCGTAATTCTGGTGGCCAATGATCTTCCGGTTCTTCCTATGTAGACAGCTTTACAACCAGTGGTACCACATCTTAAGCGATAGACTTCTGAAGGTCTGGAATATTATCTTTATTGTGAATGAACAAAATGTTAACGGTGTTCATGGACTTGAATGATAGTTTCACATTTGAGAGCCTTGACTATGGTGTTGGGCACAGGACCACAATAGGTGAAAGGGAACTAAGATATCATTTCAGGTTAAGCGAGGGGTAAACTAGTGCTCGCTTCAATCAAGAGATGGCAGCTCTTTCTGTTGACCTTCTTATCCACAATATTGAGTGGGTATTCGTTACTGACTGCGAGTTGCTTAATGAGGTTTAATTCTCTGATGAAATCGGTCCCGGACAGTGGGACTGAGAATCTGTCAACCACAAATCTGAGTGAAGCCATCTTGTGATGGCAAGACTTGAATGAAATGAAGTGGTCGTTCGGAGTAGGTTTTCTGTAAATGTCAAATAGTATGGTGTAGTTACTCCTCTTCAACTTCAGGTCGAGGATGTTGATGTCGATGTTGATGTGTAGAGCATTCAGACAACCCTGAAATAGGTGGAGCTGTTCTATGGTACCCGACCAAACCACTAGAATGTCATCAACATAACATGACCAGGAAGAAAGTACCTCAAATGGGGATTGTAGTCTTTGAAAACCAGTTCTCTCTCAAGAGAAGGAGAGTCTGATCCACCGGGACACTGGTAAAAAGATTAGAGACATCGAAAGATACCAACAAAGATTATCTCCCAGTTCTATGTTGCTGAGTCTATATACCAATTCTGAAAAATTCTTGACGGAGTGAGGTGACTGGAAAGCCAACGCAGACATCAAGAAGGAGGACAGATATCTCGACAACTTATAAGAGACGCAACCGACAAAAGATACCACAGGGCGGAACAGCAAAGTGTGCCGTTCCTCCGAAGCTTAAGTCTTGGATGTTTGAGACAGTTGAGGATACAGAGATCTTCTTAAGAATGTTTAGAGTCGAAAGTGCTGAATTTCTGTGTGGAAAAGTTTCAGAGATTGTCTCTAGGTTTCGGGCTTCCTCCCCGGACTTCTGCCCATTTAGTAAGATTGTCTCCTCTTTAAGAGATACCATTGTTGGTAACGATCTTTTTCTTTCGAAAGCGGATAAGGGGCATTGCGTTGTTGTCTTGGACAAGACAGATTACATTTCTAAGGTTATCACTTTCCTGAGAGATAATAGAATTTCAACCATTAGGTACAACCCACTTCCTTCCTACGCATCTAGGTTTAAGAAGGTTTTCGATAAATATGCCTCCTTGATTTCAGAAACCTATAAACAGTTGTTCTCTATGAACCACATAATTCCACGCCTATACGGTCTCCCCAAAATACACAAAGAGGGCTGTCCCATCCGCACTGTGGTATCTTTTGTCGGTTGCATCTCTTATACGTTGTCGAGATATCTGTCCTCCCTCTTGATGCCTGGGTGGGCTTTCCAGTCACCTTACTTCGTCAAGAATTCTTCAGAATTGACAAATAGACTCAGGAACATAGAACTGGGAGATAATTCATTGTTGGTATAATTTGATGGCTCTAATCTTTTTGCCAGTGTCTTGGTAAATCATCTTCTTTTGAAGAGTTTGCCTCAGCCTCATTCAATTTTGAATCCCAGAGGGCTTTCCATGCCTTGGTCAAGGTCTGCTTGGCTCAGAATTTCTTCTCGTAGGATGATAGAATTTTCGTTCGAAAGAATGATCTCCCCATGGGTAACCCCTTGTCACCTTTTTGTGCAGAGGTTATGAGTTTCTTTGAGAGGGAACTGGTTTTCAGAGACTACAATCCCTATTTGAGGTAATTTTCTTCCTGGTCACGTTATGTTGATAACATTCTAGTGGTTTGGTCGGGTACCATAGAGCAGCTCCACCTACTCCAGGGTTGGCTGAATGCCCTACACATTAACAACGATTTTACACCATACTATTTAACATTTACAGAAAACCCACTCAGACCGACCACCTTATTCCATCCAAGTCTTGCCATCATATGTCTCACAAGATGGCTTCACTCAGATTTTTGGTTGACAGATTGTTCAGAGTCCCACTGTCGGGGACAAATTTCATCAGAGAATTAAACCTCATTAAGCAACTCGTAGTCAATCAGGAGTACCCACTCAATATTGTGGATAAGATGGTCAGCAGAAAGGGCCGTCAGCTCTTGATTGAAGCGAGCACTAGTTTACCCCTCGCTCAACCTGAAAGGGTATCTTATTTCCGTTTCACCTGTTGTGGTCCTGTGTCCAACGCCATAATCAAGGCTATCAAATGTTACAATGTCAAATTTTCATTCAAGTCCATGAACACCGTTAACAATTTTTTCATTCACAACAAAGATAATATTCCAGATCTTAAGAAGTCAAGTGTCTATCGCTTAAGATGTGGAACCCCTAGTTGTAAAGCTGTCTACATAGGAAGAATCAAATTATCATGAGGCACCAGAGTCACGGAACACCTCAGAAGTAGAACCCAACCCAATAATGACACGTCAGACTTTGGTTGCAATTTGAGGGAGAGTGGCCACTGCTTTAACAAAAATACAGATGCTGAGATCTTGCAGCCTTCAAGTTTTGGTGTAGAACAATTTGTCTTAGAAGACATTGAGATTTGCAAACATTTTAACTACTAAACCACTGATATTTTGAACTTGTCTAATACTGATATAACAAACGTTCCTTCCTTCTACAACCAATAAGTGTAGTAGTGCTACTAAACTCTATTATTTTCTATGTGACCAGAAGTATGATGGATATGAAGATGGCTGTTCTGTGGCTCCCCTTCCATTTCTGTTTATTTTGTCATTGCCATCTGTCTCTTCTGACATTTGTTTCTAATTCACCCTTCTGCACTTGCGCCAGTGCCTCCTACCTGTTCAGATTGGCATAATGGCTGACCTTCATTGCTGCTGTTCATTTAAATCGCCGATTTTTTCATTGATTTTTGTTTGATTTCTGGCGAATTTAGATGTAGTGTTGCAGAGCCTCTAGTACAATATATGAAGTTTCTGCATATTGAACTTTTTGTATAGTGTCAAATTCAATTTCAAGAATTGATCTAGTGAGTAGCTTCCATTTTGTTTTTCTCTTTTCATCTCGTATAAATTTCATCACCTTAATGGCTCTCATTGGGTTTCTGTTTGATTGTGCTTGCCACTTGTGGTGTTTGCCCTGTCAGTTTTGCTCCTTGGCTTGTTCTGTTTTCTGCAATACACTTCAGTTTAATTTCCAAATAATAGACTTTTTGCATTTTTGTAGCTTTCAACGCTTGTTAGTTTGCTCAGATGTTTTAGTTTAATTCAATTTTGACTGCATGTTTTAGCTTTAACATATTTTTTGGCTTGTGGTGCTGTAACTGCGCTTGTGTTTTATTGTGACTCTCTTAGTTTTAGCTTGACTGTTAGTTAGCCTTTTACTATGTGACTTATGATTTTAACCTTTGACGTTTTCTGTGGAGAGTATCTTGCCACCAATCTGCTCTAACCTGCACAATTACCTACCAGAGAAACCACTGTTTTTCTGACAGATCTTTTTTGTGATGATTCTAGATTTATCCCCTGAAGATGACCTCTTAGAGCATCGAAACGCGTCGGAAAGTGTTTTCTAAATAAATAAATGCTTAGTTAATTGTTATTATAGTTGTTGCTGTATAGGTTAATTTTACCTTAAAGTTAAATACACATACGTAGAAATTTTGAGATATCATCCGTCATGTTTATTTTATTTTACTTTAATTTTACAAGAATTTTTTGATCAAAACATGATTACACCAACAGATCTTTATTTGTAGTTGCGATGATTTCATATTAATTAAATTTTCTTCTGCCTGAGGATGCTATCAGGTATCAAGACCGGCCACAGAAACGTTGAAGAACATCTAGAATTCAGAAGGGCCACTAGCTTCAATTACCTTACGCGACTTAACTTCACGGTTAAGACGTTTGAATTTTTAAAACAATTTATTTAATACTTTGAACAATCAATACTTAATTACTTAGTTACAAAAAAATGAATAATATAATATACTAAAAATAAGACGATCAACCTACATGTGATCTAGAGTCTCTGCACTCGGTGTGCTAATGACTAACTCGGAACAAGAATGAACGGTTCTACCTCTGTGATTAGCCTCTTTATAGTCTTCCCTCCAGGCGTGACACTATTGTCTCTGGATAACAAGGAATCTGCTGATGTTGATTCTCACAGTGATATTCCGTTCTACTTGCACTTTGAACCTGCAAGTTCTTGGCTCCGTTAAGACGGCGGCTGACTCAGCGGTTCTTACCGTGGGAAGGCGACATTGTATTATAATGGGCCATTGTTTGGGCTCCATTTATCTCCTCCCCTTTTTAAAGACGAAGCTATGGTTCGTTCCGGATTTTCAACGGAAATCCGGACTCGGTGGTTCCTGTTTTTGTTCCTTTATCTTCTTTGCGGGTTCTTCGTTTCTTCAACCCCATTCGGACGGCTATCGTTGTGATGGTTATTAAGACAGCTATGTACAGTAATATTGTCCATATACTCAGGTGATGGATTGGTATTGTTATAGGTCCTGGTATATTTTGTTTAATTTTTTGAAGTTGGTGTTGGATTTGATTGATGTTGTGTAGCTGTACGTTTTCTAATGATATTTCGGGTACTGGTCCTGGATTTGGTTGATCTTCTTGAATGGGGGTTTCTAGTGTAGGCAGGTTGAATAGTTGTTGTGTTTCTGCTGTTGCTGGGCCGGTCTTGTAAATTTTGTTGCCTATGGTTAATTGGCAATTTGGTTGCAGGTTGATTAATTTTGTACCCTTGATGATGTTGGTCCACTCCTGTTCCTTGCAAGTTATTCTGGCGTTAGTTTCTTCGGGTGCTATAACTATATACTGACTGGTTCCATATCTCGAAACTGTGGTTCTATTAATTTTGACTAATTCTTGATTACAATTGTTAATAGGTTTTTGAAATTTTATTAGCTTTATTTTACATGGGTTTTGATCATTCATGGTTGTTGGATTGTCGTCTTTGCAAAAATATATTTGGTTCTTTAAATTTTGACCTTCTTCATTACGATAGGCATATTGTTTACTGCTTAGGATAAGGTATTTGGTTCTAGGAATTATCATGGTAAAAAGGTAGGGACAGGTAATGTATATAATTGATAATAATCATATTCTGATTCATCTACCAGAGGTATTTCTATTTGAAATATAAATTTGAAATTGTTTTGGACGGCTTTTATTTTAAAGACTTTTTCGTATAGATTTAGATCAGTGGTTGTTATTACTTTAGCATTAGTTGCATAATTTTGGATTTTATTGATTTCTTTTATTATAAATGTTGGTTTTAGTATGGATGTGTGAAAGATTCCTAATTTTGCAAAAGTGATGGCATTTTCTGTTGTTAGTGCTATTTCTTGAATATTGTTTAATAATTGTCCTAGCTGCATGAGTAACTCTAGGATCTTAATGCGATGATAGTGAGTTAATTGTTCACTTCGCAGGCTTTCTACTGTATTACCTAATTCATTTATCCTATTTACTATCGTGCCTTGGTTATGACTCAATCCTACTATCGTGTTATTAAACTCGACTATTGCCTCGAGCATGATTGAATTTTGAGACCTAAAAAGTTCATGAATTTTATTTTGATCTGTCGTTAAGACTTATAATGCTTGTTGAATGCGTTCCCCATCTTGTGAATCGAGATTCCCCGTGATTGACTTAAATATAGAACCTAGTCCGTTTATTAGGCCACGTTTTCGTCTATTAATAATATTGTTATTCGGAAAAATCCTATAAAATATATCGTCTACATTATCTATGGTGAAATTCAATGTCAATATGAAATTATGATATTCAGAATGGTAATCTTTTGTCATGAAGGTAACTGTATTTGCGTAGTGTCTTTTTATTTGGTTGTAGTCTCTATGTAATTGTGTCAAGTCACGTATGTGTATCAGATTCCAGTTGCTAGTCTCAGTGTATGCTGTGCCTAATTTCTTTGGTAACATGCCTGGGTTGTCTGTCAAGTCTTGTATTTGGGCTGTTATTCCCGTGGCAAGGAACCATAATACGATGGTTGCTGCTTCCATTTGGCTCTGCTTGGCCACTATTTCTGCTTTAACTTGGCTCTGCTTGGCTCGAATTGGTTATTAGGCGTCGATACGCTTAAAAATCGATATGCTTTCGGTTTTCTAACCAATACTAACGACTGCGCCACTTAACTTCACGGTTAAGACGTTTGAATTTTTAAAACAATTTATTTAATACTTTGAACAATCAATACTTAATTACTTAGTTACAAAAAAATGAATAATATAATATACTAAAAATAAGACGATCAACCTACATGTGATCTAGAGTCTCTGCACTCGGTGTGCTAATGACTAACTCGGAACAAGAATGAACGGTTCTACCTCTGTGATTAGCCTCTTTATAGTCTTCCCTCCAGGCGTGGCACTATTGTCTCTGGATAACAAGGAATCTGCTGATGTTGATTCTCACAGTGATATTCCGTTCTACTTGCACTTTGAACCTGCAAGTTCTTGGCTCCGTTAAGACGGCGGCTGACTCAGCGGTTCTTACCGTGGGAAGGCGACATTGTATTATAATGGGCCATTGTTTGGGCTCCATTTATCTCGCGCTCGCTACGTCTTTCATTCACAGAAAATAAAATCAATAATGAAGCCAGAGAAATAGTCTCCAATCCGGTATTTAGTATGGAACAGTTTCACCAAGTAATCGTAACAAAAATCGATGAATACAAGATTTACCGCTAAAATTAATATTTACAATAAGTTCACCTGTATTATGATTTTACCATCGTTCTTAGTGCGATCGTTGTATCTTTAAACATACAATTATTGCTGAGCTGTCAACATCCGTCGTATTTTTGGCAGCCAATTGTGTTACCAAACACTATTATTCAACCTGCTTTTGGTGTCAACGCCTCGGCTCCCGTAAATGTTGAGTATTTTGCTAAATCGCTAAAAGAGAAAATCTCGCAAGTGGTTTGGGAGAAAGCTTTGTCACGGGTTGTAGAAGCCACAATGGTCTAAATCAGCAGGCAACCTGGATGAACCGCATAAAAGTACTGAAAGTGCCTCCCCCACTTTTTTTGAAAATCTTGAGTGCTCAAAACTATTGTCATCGGAAAGCATAAAACCTCGTGTTCACGTAACTTTTAGCCAAAGCTCCCACGGAAGTCGTCAAGAACTTCATAAATAAACTTTGTCAGAGGCAGCCGCTGTGTTGACGTCCAATTTTAAGATACTGCTTCTTCACAGTAGGGGCAGTGGTTTAATGAGGAAGGTGATTTGGTGTTGGAAAGTATGCCGTTCACCCAGCTAATAGACGAAGCTCCGCTAAAAGGTAATCTTAAATATAAAGCGTGTTGTGTGATAGTGGAAAACATTTATTTAGTTACTAGAGCCAATCTTATGTTGCAACATAAACTTTTAATTTACTTCAATTTACTAAAATTTAAAAAAAAAGTATACTTCTGAAACGTTGCATATTAGTTTCTAAAATTGCGTAGGTATATTTCTGAAACATTTTAATATTGTTTCATTGTAGTTTCTAGGCATAATACATAATACTCACTTGGGAACACTGTCACTATTATTGCACATACTTGAAATAAACAGATTGTTTATTATGAACACCTATAAAATCTCATTGTTTTTAATTATACTTTACTAAAAATCAACAACTCTTGTATCCATTGCTAAAACTTAACCTAATTCCACTTTAGTAAACAATTCAATTTGAGGTTTTATTTACATTAATAGTGTTTACTTCTCTCTCAGATAGAGCTTAAAATTTTGTACTGAAATATTTTCAACATGCCTGTTGTTATCAGTCTTATTTTTATCAGCATATTTCTTATATCCTTAATTGTAAATTTGTTATCTTGAAAAAAAAGGTGTTTTAAAAAATAATTTTATTGGAAATTGAGAAAATGAATGTAAGGTCTTGAATAGATATGTTGCATTACCTACAGCGTTTGTGCTGCAAGGTTCAATATACCACATCAATGGGATTGCAGAGGGAAATTCGTTTGTAACACCATTTAAATTTTGTTTTAAATTTCATATTTAGCTTTACCTCCCTCTGTATTAAATATATGAAAACAAAGCTCACTTTTATTTCTGAAAGTTTTCTGTGTGTCTCTCTCCTGTAGATAGGTTAACTGATGTTTCACATCTGACGCCCGATACTCATCTTGGAGATTGGCCACTCTAGTTAGCGATTCGCTCCGCTAGGGTGATACAAACCTTTGAACACGTAAAGCCCCATATTTTACAAATTTAATTCTTTTAGCCTACTGTTTTTTTTTGTGGCTTTTCTCATTTAAATCAATTGTGACGGGCAAGGTTTTCGATGCTAGGTTTCAAACCTTAAGAAAATCCGTCACAATTAATTGGCGCCCAATGTGGGGCTCGAACTCACGACCCTGAGATTAAGAGTCTCATGATCTACCGACTGAGCTAGTTGGTGGTTTTTAGTAAACATTACTATACAAGAATTGTGACAGTATAATTCAAAACAATAAGATTTTACAGGTATTCATAATTAACAATCTGTTTATTTAATTTATGTACAATAACAGTGACAGTGTTCCCAAGTGTGTATTATGTATAACAAGAGTTGTTGTTGATTTTTAGTAAACATTACTATACAAGAATTGTATAGTAAACATTACTAAACAATGAGATTTTATAGGTGTTCATAATAAACAATCTGTTTATTTCATGTATGTGCAATAATAGTGACAGTGTTCCCAAGTGAGTATTATGTATTATGCCCATTTATTAACTATGTTTTTGTGACCTTTCAAATTTAAAAAAGCAAATTGAGGTTTCGAACCGGCTCATCCTAGTTCTTAGAATCTGTACTCCTGAACTGGCTACAATTTTATATCGCCTCTTCTTGGTATCCTGTAAGAGGGCTATTTCAATCCTAAAGGGAGACAATTACGATGTCAGCAAGAATCGTCTAATTTGTATTATTTTGTCCAAAGTTATTGAAAAAATTATCAATATAGGGTGCTGATCAAATTGCCTCACAAAATCAAACGTTCCAAGTGATCGCCAATACGGTTTGCGTCAAAACCTTTTTGCTGGAGATATTCTCACCTACGTCATCCATCTTTGGAGTTCCGTTCTTAAAAAATAAGGTTTAATTCAAAAGTACAAATGTTGTACACACCCAGAATGGCGATTAAAGATAACGTTGTTTAAATAATTATTTTTTGTAAGTTATTGTCGGTCATTATAATTGATATTGAATTATATGAGTATTATATCATATGAATTATAATTTATATAACAATGTATAAAAGTTAAATTTGTTATTTTTTTTATTAATTACATTATATATAATGACACATTTGATACTAAATAGCTATTGTTATAGCTGTAGGTTTATTTCTTGAAGTTTATAGCAAGTGTATCTTATTTTTTACATGTGCCTATACACAAGTATATTGTTTTATGTTTGTACTTATTATTTATCATGTTGTCTTCCTCTATTGAACGTTAGTAAATAATTAAAGCTTATCCTGTAGTACTCATCTTTAATACATGCTTATTTACCTTTAACATTCCAAATCCTGCTAATGCTCCTAACAGCTGACCAGTAAAAAACACAGGAACTTGAAGAAGTGAGATGTTTCCCAGAGTTGCTGATGCAATTGTAACAATTGGATTTATGTGAGAACCAGAGACGTGACCAAAACACTGAAAATAATCTTAGAAGTTTTATTTGCAATGGTCTAAGAGTAAAGTACGATGCAAGAAACAAACAAATAGAAGTGCAATTTCTAACAAGTCTATACATTTAAGAAAATAAGCTCCAGTAATTAAATATAGGCTTATTACAGATATATATATATATATATATATATATATATATATATATATATATATATATATATATATATATATATATATATATATATATATATATATATATATATATATAATTGTAACAACACTACTTATTTGTTTAGTAGACACACTACTATATAGACACAAGCATTAAAAATGTATCGTTAACGCTAATAAATTGAATAGTGATGGGCGCTTCTGGGACCACCACCGGAAGATGGTGGTTGGATAGAGTATTTCAAGAGGTCCAATCTGAGATGATGTTAATCCCAAATAGCGGTCAATAGCGCGAAAATTAAAAAAAAAAAGTTCTAGATTTGGTCTGACCTTTCGAAATAAGAGGACCTACCATTTTGATTTCACATATAATGACGTATGTAAACATGTCGGTTAGCACATGCGCGAACCAAACTTCTTTAGTTTTTAAATTAGACCACATGTGTAGGGTATCGCCTCGATGAGTAGAGTTCAAAAATGAAAAAAAAAATTAAAAAAAATTGCGCGTCTTATTTTACACATTACTGGTTACTAGTGGCTAGCCGCTAGTCCCTAGCGGCTTGTAACACATAGCGTTTTATAATATGATGAATGGAACGTTTACACTCCGAACTTTTTGGTTTAGAGAACATATTATGATATCAGCACTGAATGTATGCGGTTTTAGTTGCGCTAACACGAGTTGAAAGAGATTTGTGTAAACAAGTACCGGAGGTTTGCGGTTTTACTTCCGCTAATACGAGTTGACAAACATTTTTGTAAGCAAACATCGCATGTTTGTGGTTTTACTTCCGCTAACACGAGTTGGAAAAATATTTTTGTGAGCGAGCAGCGGATGATTGCGCTTTACTTTTGCTCATGCGACTCTCTATGTGTCTGTAGTAGCGGTTTATCAGCTTAGAAAAATAAGGTGGGAGTGTAGGTGGATAAAACATCGAGTGACTGGTCATTACATAGTATTTTCCTGCAGTCTGCTCACAGTAGTTAACCAGTGTACTTGTTCTGTTCAACATGCATGATCTCGATGTTAACGATGGACCTGAGGTCTTCAGACCCATTAATAACGATGTTATGAAGATTGTTGTTAATGCAGCTCTAGCCAGAATGTCAATGAGATTAAACAAGAAAGTAGAATGTTGCTGGAAACACGGTATGCTATTAATTCAGCTTTAAATGTTGCAATTGATATATCAAAAGCTGCTGGATTGATTCCAATAATTAAGATTGTAAATACAAACCAGTATGCACCAAATCCAAATAAAGCAATCTCATCTGGCTCATAGGAAAGGGATTATTTTATTTCAACACTTAAAAAAGCAGCTGAAGAGTACTTTACCAAAGGTAATAAGATTGAACCAGAAATTATTGGAATATGTGCCGTCAAACCTATTAAAATACTAAACATTAAAGGAGTATCAATCTCAGATGACACTGCTACTTTTTGTTTAACCGAATATGCAGTTGAACAACTACTAGATCTGGTTTAAATCATCAACAAAAACTGAAGTCACTAACTAATTTAAACTTTGATTTTCGACTTAGTGACTTCCTATATTGTGTTGCTGAGGTTCTCAAATGTGTTAGTAAGAAGAAGCTAACCATGTGATGATACAATTGTGAAGCTTATAAATATTAACCATAATTCCTAGTTTGTATGTTAGAGTTCTTACACTTTGCATGGTGTTCAGTAGCTTAACAAAAAGGCATTCCTAAGGTTACACACACACACACATATATATATATATATATATATATATATATATATATATATATATATATATATATATATATATATATATATATATATATATATATGAAGGAGTATAAGTGGTTGAAACAATAATATCAAATTATATTAGACTAAAATATTTGCCTCTTTGGCGTTTTGGGAGAGTTTGTTATTAGGATACTTGTTTATTTTACTTTTGATCTTACTTTGTTCCGAATATCTGTTAACACCATTATTTACAACACGTCATTATTAGTTTGGGGATACAATGTAGCTAATATGATTATAGTTGTGACAAATATGTTCCATTCGGAGTCAGTGTTTACGTTCTCCTGCCTTTCCTCTCTCACCCGCTATGATTTATTGGTCCGGAGTCGATAACCCGATGGCATGTTAAGCCTGTGCAGAGCGAGAGGGGGAGAACAAGAAGAGGAACCCGGGATGTGGTTTTTAACGAAGGGGAATTATTCGGTGATCTTCTTTCAAGAAGTCTAGTAAATTGAATGTGAAAATTAGAACGCGTTATTGTCTTGTGTCTTGTGTGAGTAAATAACAAAGCTATAGTGAACTAACAGTAATCTACCTGACCATTGGGGACTTCAAAAACACCGCAGGTATGAACGAAAATACTATTATCAGTTACTATTATTGAGATAGACTGTACGGCTACCCTTTGCCTATTAAATAAATAATAAAACGTCACTGTAAATATTACACCATGAATAATCACACGAACGTAACTCTTGTAATTGTTACGCCAGAATTAAGTAACAGGCTAGTAAAGTAGTATAATGAGGTAACTATGATGCGAAAAGTTGTAAGGTGGTAATAATACGAGGGGTAGTAAGGTACTTATAATACAAGGGGTAGTAGAGTAATTTCCTGCAAATATTGAACTAGTCGTTGTTAAAAAGGGGGGGTTAGAATGATTAACATAGGGATACGTACCTCCGTTTAATTAAGGGAAAATCATAAGGTAGCGTGCAGTCTAACTACTAGGTAATATGCTAGTTCTAAGATTAGGTGACTGTTGCCAGCCCCCGTAAAAGGGCGGTGCTAAGTACGTAGAAACAAAGGGAGTAACCTGACAGGTTCCCTGTTATTTTAACAGTTTGACAGAGAAGCCGCTTTAATTCGTTGTGCATAAGCGGTGTATATTCTATGTATGTATATATGTGTGCATATGCACCCTAGTGTTATAGCTGCTCACAGAAGCCGCTAGCATCTAATGTAGTATGTTGTATACGTTATATGCTCTCATATGATGGCTTTAATGGCTTCCTTCGGAGCTGCTCCTATTGGTTTATATGTGTAATATAAGTCGTTTATGTTTGTACGTTCCTATTTATGCTATAGCGCGTAAGGGTGAGTTTATCCAGGTTTTACATAGTCTATATCAGCTTCGTGGTAATTCCATAGCCTTTGTGGCGCACTCCAGATAGTCCTCCAACTCCAGATAGTCCTCCAACTAATCTTATCTTGTCCAGCCTTCGTGGCACTAGCCTTCTTGGCACTAGCCTTCGTGGCACTAGCCTTCGTGGCACCAGCCTTCGTGGCACTAGCCTTCGTGGCACCAGCCTTCGTGGCATTACCTAGCCTGCGTGGCATGTCCTAACCCGAGTCACTTCCCTTAACTTTAACTAGCTTTACTCCTATAAACCAGCCAGTTTCGTGGTAACTCCATAGCCTTCGTGGCGCACTCCAGACAGTCCTCCAACTGACCTTAACCTGTCCAGCTTTCGTGGCACCAGCCTTCGTGGCACCAGCCTTCGTGGCACTAGCCTTCGTAGCACCAGCCTTCGTGACTTTACCTAGCCTGTGTGGCATGTCCTAACCCGAGTCACTTCCATTTAACTGTAACTAGCTCTACTCCTTTGAACCAGCCAGATTCGTGGTAACTCTATAGCCTTCGTGGCGCACTCCAGACAGTCCTCCAACTAACCTTAACCTGACCAGCCTTCGTGGCACCAGCCTTCGTGGCACCAGCTTTCATGGCACCAGCCTTCGTGGTTTTACCTAGCCTGTGTGGCATGTCCTAACCCGAGTCACTTCCCCTTAAGTGTAACTAACTTTACTCCTATAAACCGGCCAGCCTCGTGGTATCTCCATAGCCTTCTTGGCGCATTCCAGACAGTCCTCCAACTAACCTTAACCTGTCCAGCCTTTGCGGCACCAGCTTTCGTGGCACCAGCCTTCGTGGCACTAGCCTTCGTCGCGCCAGCCTTCGTGGCATTAGCCTTCGTGGTATAACCTGTGTGGCACAAGGCTTCGTGGTGCAGGCCTTCGTGGGGCGTACTCTACAACCCTGACTGTTGTAACTTGCGATATCGGTAAACTGTCGGGAAACCTTCCCTTGTGACGATGAGCCTTCGTGCCACAGGATTGTGTGGTGCTCTTCCTAGCTTTGTTGTGTCAACTTCGGCAGTTCATCCTTGGTCTTACTTAGGTTAAGGGTTGACCTAGCCTCCTTGTGTGACTATGAGGGGCCTACCCGAGTCTTGAGGCGTATGTTGAAGCAGCGTGGTTCAGTAGAAGGTAACCTCTGTAACAATTAGCCTTGGGTTATTGAGTCATTGCGACATAAACTTGGCTGTCTGCTCGTACTGATGCTTCCACTACTATTATTCTTTCATGTAACTGTATCTTGTACCGAGACGACGGTGCTGCTGTCAATGATGATGGAAGATCACTGCTAGAAAAGGTGAAGTGCTGAGACAACGATGTTACGTAAACAATTATGGATGACCACTGCTGGGAAGGGTGAATCTCTGGGACAACGGTGCTACGGTAGATGATGATGGATGATCACTGTTGGAGAAGGTGAAGCGCTAACCTGACCATGAGCCGTCATTGCGAAGGAAGTTGCAGCCGGGAAGTAGAACCCGACTGAGCCTGAAAGCACCCCGGTAGTTTGCTGGTAATGTGCGTTCAGATACCATGAGTTGTAATCATTGTCTCTCTTTACATGTCGAGGTTGACGCTGATGTTCCATGCCAGTGCGGGATCCGAAGGCCGAAACCCTAACTCTGTTTAGGTGGTGAGTACTAACCATAAAAAAAATGAACGTATAAAAATGGCCTTCCTACATATATATATATATATATATATATATATATATATATATATATATATATATATATATATATATATATATATATATATATATATATATATATTATAATATTCCCAGCAAACACGCAACCATCGGCCGCCTGCCGGGATATTGCCGTCTGTGCTGGTTAAGTAACGGCAACGCCGAGCTGGTACTTCCAGAGTGCCTTATTGGCGTTGGCAAAATGCAATAATATTTACGATATTTCGAAGTAATCAACCAGTGTTGGTTATGTGCTGGGAATTATGATCATTTTTCACAGCATTGGCAACGTGCTGGAAAAATACCTTATTATCTTACTTGTGCGCGCGTACTCGGGTATCATCGTTAGCCGACAGTTTCGCCGGTTGGCGCTGGCGCATCATGACATGACATCAGGATCATAACGGCAGCGGCGCTAAGGTGAATGTCTATGTCTGAACCTGAACGTGCAATACTAAGAAAATAAAACAATGGCGTATGTCGAAGTTAATGTTAATATGTGATGTGCTCTGCTTTTGAGTTAAAACATAATAGTATGTCGCAAGTCAATAGGTAAGTTCATGAATTTTCTTTTTCATTTAATTTCGTCTACTCGCACGATATGAAACATATTATTACCAGAATAAGCATAGACAAACATTTTTACCCGATGTAGGTATAATAATTACGTATGCTGTAATGATGGTCAGCACCTCAATTCAGTTTGCTTTTAAATGACGCAAAGCATGGCTGATTTCATCTGTGAACTGTTGCATTTCCTATTATGCTTCAGACTTCTTACCTATTTAAGGGAAAGAAGTAAGATTATTAAGTCAATATTGGATTACCCCCCACTATCAGTGGATAGTTGATATCTAACTCTTATTTTTTTGTCTCGTGTTTGACGGCGTGAAAAAGAAATTGATGGTTTATAATCATAATCATCTTTTTTTTTAATCCCTAATTTAGTGAAGTATTTGTTTTTGGTTTAGTTTTTAGAATTAGCTGCACTTAAATACTTTTTATATAATATCTGAGCTAAAAAGTATGGTTAGATTATGTTCGTTTCCCTTAATTTGACTTTTTGTTTCTTGCCATTTGACTTTTATGCTTGAAAGTACTGACAGTTTTTTTTAAGGTAGTTCGAACTCAGAAAGAAAAAATGGCCAATCGCCGTAGTGTATCACAGCTGAAAATTCCCAGAAAGAGTTACCAATCGAAACTGAAACAGAAAAATGTTCTAAATGCATTGAATCTTGCCCAGATTGACGAGCAGTGCCGTTTCACTGAATTAACAGAAATACAAACTGTGTTTAATTGTGATGAAGCATCAAGTGTCTCGACTAATATTATTGGAGAAGGCACCAATGAAATAAGTGACATTTCATCAAATCAGTCTTATGAAGATGCCTCATCAGAAGATTTATTTGAATTTAGAACTATGGAGGACAGTGATGATGAATATGATTCTACGTTACATCCAGGCAGCAATGAAGGAACCGAATATCATGATTCTAAGTGTTTCCTTAAAACGTGGGCTTTGGAAAATAATATAACCCATAAGTCATTGTCAGAGTTGCTCGTTTGGTTTAAATCCAACCCAGATTTGAGTGCTCTTCCACAGGATGCTCGAACTTTACTTGGAACACCTCGTGCATTACAAGTAGAGAGACAAAGTTGTGGCCAGTTCTTTTATTTTGGTCTAACTCATGAATTGCAAAAATATGCTGAGTCATGTAATGTTCAAGAAATTCATTTGAACTTCAACATAGATGGATTACCGTTACATAAAAGTACAAATACGTCCTTCTGGCCAATTCTTTGTAAAATAAATGATTCAGCCAGGCCACCTTTCCCAGTGGCAATTTTTTGTGGCAATAGAAAACCTCTCCTTGATGAATATCTTGAAAAGTTTGTACAGGAATTATCTCACTTGCTACAAAATGGTCTACAAATGTGCAACTACAAAGTAGATATCAGTGTGAGATCATTCTGTTGTGATACTCCTGCAAGGGCTTTTATAAAAAACATCAGAAGTCACAATAGCTACTATGGATGTGATAAATGTTGTGTTTTAGGTGTGCATAGTAATAGACGAATGTGTTTTCTAAATTTAAAAGCGCCTGCAAGAACAGATGAAAGTTTCTTGCTGAACTCGGACAGTGCCCATCATAAAGGTATCTCGCCGTTGTTAAGACTCCCAATTGGAATGGTCACATCCTTTCCAATTGACTATATGCATTGTGTCTGTCTCGGAGTTATGCGTAAGTTATTGTTCTTCTGGAGGGACCATGGTCGGTTATATGGTTTGCGAAAGGACTCGATTAACATTATCAATGGAAAACTAGAGGAGATGAAATATTACTGGCCAAAGGAATTTAATAGGAAACCGCGTTCTTTAGCTGAGATAGAAAGGTGGAAAGCAACAGAATTGAGAAACTTTTTATTATATACAGGTCCTATTGTACTGCGAGAAGTTCTAACTAAACAAGCTTACAGTAATTTCATGCTACTTAAATTTGCAATTACAATTTTACTGTCTGAAACTTTAAATAAAAAGTATAATGCATATGCCAATGATCTGTTACATGCTTTTGTTAAACATGCCATGAACCTATATGGCAAGGAGTTTATTGTTTACAACACACATGCTCTTACACATCTTTCTTCTGAGGCTAGACGATTTGGGTCGCTCAATAGTATTAGTTGCTTTCCATTTGAAAATTATTTATTCATGCTCAAAAACATGCTTAGAAAATCAAATATGCCATTGCAACAAATTATAAGACGCATATATGAACGTGAAGAATATGCTACTGAAATTAGATATACTGGTAATGCTGGTGAATATATTCTGGGATGCCCAACAAATGAAGTTGATGACGCTTCTCTAAATAAATACTATAATGGTCAGTTTTTCAAAATTATCAAATGTAAGGATTTCTTTCTGTCTGGTACAATAGGAAATAATTGTGTTCAATTAAGATGTGGGGAGATAGTCAAGATTATGTATTTTGTAAAATATCAAGAGAAAATTTCTATAATTGGAAGACAGTTAACAGTAATTAAACCCTTTACCACATATCCGGAAGACTCATCGATTCTAGAGATGTATGAAGTTTGTGAGACAGGCAAAACAGTGTATCCTCTATTAGAAAATATACACTTAAAAGGTGTGCTTCTACCATGTAACAATGACTTTGTTTTCTCACCCCTCATACATCAGCTGTGAGCTGTGAGGGTAATGAGTGATCAACAAAAGATTTGTATAATATCCACTCAGGCGTTAATTTTAGTTAAGTGAATCATTATTGATAATAGTGTAGTGAATAATTCTAGTAATTTTGATATTTTTTTAAGTGTTTTTGATTGTCATGACCTCTGAATAATAGTGGCATAGTGTAATCGCAAACACAATATTTAATTTTGAAAGGCAAAAACACCTTGGATTTTTAGAATCATCTTGTTGTTTCTCGTAGGAACTCTTTCTCTTGTCTGCAGTGTTTTTCACCTAGGATTCATCATCATTTTCCAGATATTCAGGAAGAAAGTTTGGTGCTATATCTCAGTTGCTGTGATAGGACTGAGCATACATTGATCTCATATTGTCTCTGTATTTTCTTCTATAGCATGGGAATATACATATGTATTACTAAAGCTCACATGATAAAAAAATGTATTGCTCTTGATTCCAGGTTATTCTGTGTTGTTGAATTCCCCGAAGAAGCAATGGATGGTATAATACTGTTACAAAGCACTTCAATAGACGTAGGTGCGGTGTTGCCACATCTCCAGAATTTCCCCAACATCTGGGAATTTTTGCACAGTCTGGCAACACCGCCTCCCCACCCCCCTGGGGGTGCCTGGGGTGACCCCCCTCAGGCGAAGTCTCAACCCTCTGGGACCAGAAATAACGAAGTTACCAACTTGTACCCCGTCGGAACGGATAACTGAGGTCTGCACATTCCGAACACCCTGTATACGCAGAGAACCCTTACACCCTGTATACGCAGAGAGATCTTATAGTTCGAGAAACACCTCTTGTGTAACATAGGAGTGGTGACCACATTTGGATCATCCTGTGTATACATCCCCCTGTATACACACGGGACCGATCTGTATTCACAGAACCTTCTAGTGAAAGAAGGTCCTGGAACGTTCTGGAATGGAATGCTCTAGAAAGGAGGGGAAGGTACGGCGAGTATATAAAAGCGAAAGCAAGCCAGCACAGTTCAGTTCAGTAAGATAATGTGGTAGTGACTTGAAGAAGCAGTGTAAAGTGTTAAGAGAGTAGTGACTGTAGTACCAGAATAGTGACTTTTGTTGAGAGTAGTAATTGTAAGGCCAGTAAATGAAGTGTTTTGTGAGAGAGACATTCTAGAAATTTTATTGTATCCATATTTAGAGTGTAAATAAAGTTGTTTTGTTAAAATTAAAAGTCTCACTTATCCAGAACCCGGAGAAAACGTAACAATTTGGTGTCAGAAGTGTGGGATAAGTGAGTGAAGAAGTGAACAAACAAGCTAGCTGTAAATGGTAAACACCAGATCGACTGACTACGACAAGATGGCTGAAATCAAAGAGTTGATGGACTTACTGAAAAAGCAACGCGAAGAAGACGAACAACGACGACAAGAAGTAGAAAGAAGACGGCGCGAAGAAGACGAACGACGGCGGCAAGAAGATAAAGAAGACCTCAAGAGGCAACGCGAAGAAGACGAACAACGGCGACAAGAAGATGAAAGAAGACGACGCAAAGAAGACGAACAACGACGACAAGAAGATGAAAGAAGACGGCGCGAAGAAGACGAGAGAAGACGACAAGAGGAAGAACAGAGGCGTCTTGAAGATAAAGAAGAACTCAAGAAGCAACGCGAAGAATACAAAGAAGACCTCCGAAGTATGTTCCACAATATGAGAGTTGATGTAAAAGAAGAAATTGAACAGATCAACGAACAAATAGAAAATGTGGACAAGAAAGTAGAAAATGTGGACAAGAAAGTAGAAGATGTGGAAAATACAATAGGAGTGGTAAACAGGAAAGTAGAAAATGTAACAGAGGATTTGAACAAACGATGGGAAGAAGTGGAGGGGTTGAAAGAACAAATGAAGATGATGATGAAAGGCACAGAAGTCAGACATAGAGAACTGACAGAGCAGGTGATGGGCCAGACTGACAGAACTCAACCAAGAGGAGTTACTGGAATGTCCCCAGTTCAAAATCGCCCGGAGGCGGATGTACCAGCCGTGCAGCAGCCTCATGGAACCTTGAAGCCGCCGACCTTTGACGGAGAAACATCGTGGCCCATGTACAGGAGGCAGTTTGAGGCGGCAGCTCTCAGCAATGGATGGAGCGAACAACAGGCAGCAACTGCTCTGATTCTCTCGCTTCGAGGTAAAGCCCTAGAAATCCTCCAGAACATCCCGGAGTCGAAACAGCAAAACTACTTAACAGTGATACAGGCCCTAGACTTGAGATATGGTAACAAGTACATGAGCCAGGTCTACCAGACACAACTAAAGACAAGGGTCCAGAAGCCAAATGAGACTCTGCAAGAATTCAGTGCCGAAGTGGAGAAACTTGTGCGACTAGCATATCCCCAAGCCCCAGAAGAATTTGTCAACCAGATCACCGTCCAGACCTTCATCGATGGGGTACTTGACAACGAGATGCAACAAGCTTTAAGGCTCGGAAGATTCAAAACACTTACAGACTGCGTTATCTATGGCTTGCAATTTGAAGCAGGGAAGAATGCATCTCAAGCTCGCCGCAACAGGCTGCGCGAAGTGAAGGAGATAGAGGACCATGCAGACACGACAGAGGAACTAAGGCGAGAAATCAAGTTGATGAAGGAAGCCATAAGCAAGCTCACTGCAACGGTTGGAGCACGTAAGACGAAAGCAGATTGGTCCCACATAGAATGCTACAAGTGTGGTAGGAAAGGGCACATAAGTAGGCAGTGCTCACAAACCCAACAGGTGGCATGCAGAAGACAAGAATACACCAACAGGGAGCGCCATCAGGGAAAACGACCTGACGCCAGTGTAGGTGGGCGACACGTGGCATGCGAGACCCAATGCCCCAAAGTCAGGGTCTCCACTATCCGACGCTGCCGCGAGAGCCTCGTCATACCTGGCAGCATAGACGGAAGACAATGCAGTTTTACCATCGATACTGGCGCCACTACATCCGTTGTACGCCCAGACATGTTGCCAAATATGTCGGCACTAACTACCAACAAACAGCCTGTGTTGGAGACGGCAAAAGGAGATAGAATACCCGTGCATGGAGAGGCCACTGTTTACATTAGGCTGGGCAGTACTGAGCTACAGGTAAGGGCTGTCGTCGCAGAAATCGTCGACGAATTTATTCTGGGCCTGGATTTAATGGAAGAGTTCGATGTCCTATCAGTAGACTTCCAGAATAAGATCTTGAAAATCGGTAACGAAGAGTTGTATTTATCTCCAACAGCAGGCGAAGCTAGTCCCAGGGTGAGACTTATTGTCGACGAAGATACACGGATTCCTGGTAACAGTGAGAAGATTGTCAGAGCCAGGCTAGAGAAGAAACTTGATGGTATGTCTGCTCTCATAGCGGAGCCCCTAAAAGATAGACATGATGGTGCCCTCGTCGCACGATGCTTAGTAGACCCGAAGAGGACAATACCCATAAGAGTGGCTAACGTACAAACTAACAGGGTCACATTGAAGAAAGGTGAGGTTATCGCCACTTGCGAACCCATTGACCGAGTGACGTTGTCCAAAAACGTGACACCCACTGCATTAGACAGAAGACTGCCAGTAGAATTAGTAGAGCGGTTCAAGAATTCATGGGGCCAATTGAACAATATGGAGATGGAGATGGCAGTGAAGTTCATATTGGAGGAGGCCGATATTTTCGCTCAAGATAAAATCACAGGTCGTACGGGTCTAGTGCAACACAGAATTAATACTGGCGACGCAAGACCAATTAGACAGCCGCCGAGAAGACTGCCTTTTGCCAAGCAATCAGAAATCAAGGCGATGGTTAACGAAATGCTGGAAGATGGTGTGATCGAGGAGTCTAATAGTCCTTGGTCGTCCCCAGTAGTTTTGGTCACCAAGAAAGATGGCACTATGAGATTTTGCGTGGACTATAGAAAGCTGAATGATGTCACCAAGAAGGACAGTTATCCCCTGCCCCGGATCGACGACACTTTGAACACTTTGGCCGGAACAAAGTGGTTCTCTACATTAGACCTGAAAAGTGGCTACTGGCAAGTAGAACTTCATAAAGACGATAAGGAGAAGACTGCTTTTTCAACCGGGAATGGGTTGTACCAATTCAAGGTCATGCCATTCGGCTTATGTAATGCCCCTGCCACCTTCGAGCGACTAATGGAATTAGTGCTAAGAGGACTGACATGGGAAACATGCCTGGTGTATCTCGATGATGTCATGGTGATTGGAAGGACTTTCGATGAACACCTGTCGAATCTGAAACAAGTTTTCTCCAGGCTGAGAGGTGCCAATCTGCAACTCAATCCCAAGAAATGCGTCCTCTTCCAGAAGAAAGTGAGTTTCCTCGGACATGTCGTTTCTGAGAAAGGGATAGAAACCGATCCAGAGAAAATAAATGCAGTAAGAGACTGGCCTGTGCCGAAGAACAAACATGAGGTCAGAAGTTTTCTGGGACTTTGCAGCTACTACCGACGCTTTGTGAAGTACTTCAGCAGCATTGCGAAACCTCTACATAGCCTAACTGAAAATAAGGCCGAGTTCATCTGGTCACCAGATTGCCAACAGTCTTTTAGAGAACTCAAACATCGTCTTCTCACTGCTCCTATACTGGCTTATCCTCAGGACGAAGGACTGTTCATACTGGACACTGATGCTTCCCAGTATGGCATTGGGGCAGTACTCTCGCAGCTCCAAGCCGGAGAAGAAGTTGTGATAGGCTACTTCAGCAAAACGTTCGGAAAAGCAGAAAAAAATTACTGTGTAACCCGGAAAGAACTGCTGGCAGTTGTAAGATCCATCGAACATTTCCACAGCTTCCTGTACGGAAGAACATTCCGCGTGAGGTCAGATCACTCTGCTCTGCAATGGCTTCTGAACTTTAGAAATCCTGAAGGACAGATAGCACGATGGATAGAGAAACTGCAGAGCTACGACTTCCGGATTGAACATCGAAGAGGAAGAAGTCACGCCAATGCAGACAGCCTGTCGAGAAGACCATGTTCAGTGCATGAATGTAAATTTTGCGAGCGACAAGAGAACAAAGAGATCGACAAAGTAACTCATCAGATCAAACAACTGGTGGCAGGACAGAAGAATAACACCGATCTAGACGTAAATCTTGAATACATCAGAGACGCACAGAAGACAGATCCAGACTTGAAAAATATTAGAGAATGGCTACAAAAGGGGAAAAGACCTGAGTGGCACGATGTGTCCCGGTTTGGGGCGGAGGTTAAAGGATACTGGCTACAATGGGACTCATTGTGTCTAAAGAATGACATGATCACTCGAAAATGGGAAACTGCCGATGGTAGAGACTGTATATACCAGACCGTTGTGCCAAGTGAGTGCATAGACAGTGTTCTTCAAGAGTTACACAATAGTAGAAGTGGAGGCCACTTTGGTGTCAACAGGACTCTTGCCAGAGTGAGAGACCGCTTCTATTGGATAAACTGCCGAAGGAGCGTGGAAGAATGGTGCAAAAGGTGTGACCAATGTGCTTCAAAGAAAGGACCAAAGACCCGATCCAGAGGAAAAATGATGCAGTACATCTCAGGTACACCGTGGGAGAGAGTTGCCGTAGACATCGCAGGACCTTTTCCCATCACAGAGTCTGGGAACAGATACATAATGGTGGCAATGGACCACTTCTCGAAATGGCCTGAAGTTGCGCCGATCCCCAACCAAGAGGCAACGACCGTAGCAGAAGCCCTGATGGAAAATGTCATATCACGGCATGGCGTACCCTTGGAGATTCACACCGACCAGGGCCGGAATTTCGAATCAGAGGTCTGGAAGAGCCTAATGGACCTGCTAGGCATAAAGAAAACGAGAACAACGCCACTCCACCCTCAATCAGACGGCATGGTAGAACGGCATAACAGGACCATCAATCAGTATCTTGCTATGTTTGTCGACGAGAATCAGAGAACCTGGGACAAGCTGATACCTCTGTTCCTCCTAGCTTACAGAAGCTCTCAGCATGAATCTACCGGCTACACTCCATCCATGATGTTGACCGGCAGAGAGATGCGGTTACCAATCGACATGACGAGACCACCACCGAACGAGGACATAGCGGACCTAGCTACGTTACCTGAGTATGTCGCCGACCTAGAAGGGAAACTGCGCACTATACACAGATGTGTCAGAGATAGGCTCCTCTTAAGCAGTGACCGGATGAAGATGCGCTTGGATCGCAGAGCAACACCCCATACATTCAAGGAAGGTGATGCAGTGTGGCTGTACCAACCAACAAGGAGAAAGGGTCTCAGTCCAAAACTTCAGAAACCATGGGAAGGGCCATACTTGGTGACTAAGAAAATTAATGACCTAGTCTACAGAATCCAGCTGTCTCCAAGAACTAAACCCAAAGTTGTTCACATAGAGAGGTTGAGTCCCTATCGGGGCAACGAACCCCCAAGTTGGCGGCCGGTAAATACTGTTCGGGACGAACAGTCTTAAGGAGGGGGGCAGTGTTACAAAGCACTTCAATAGACGTAGGTGCGGTGTTGCCACATCTCCAGAATTTCCCCAACATCTGGGAATTTTTGCACAGTCTGGCAACACCGCCTCCCCACCCCCCTGGGGGTGCCTGGGGTGACCCCCCTCAGGCGAAGTCTCAACCCTCTGGGACCAGAAATAACGAAGTTACCAACTTGTACCCCGTCGGAACGGATAACTGAGGTCTGCACATTCCGAACACCCTGTATACGCAGAGAACCCTTACACCCTGTATACGCAGAGAGATCTTATAGTTCGAGAAACACCTCTTGTGTAACATAGGAGTGGTGACCACATTTGGATCATCCTGTGTATACATCCCCCTGTATACACACGGGACCGATCTGTATTCACAGAACCTTCTAGTGAAAGAAGGTCCTGGAACGTTCTGGAATGGAATGCTCTAGAAAGGAGGGGAAGGTACGGCGAGTATATAAAAGCGAAAGCAAGCCAGCACAGTTCAGTTCAGTAAGATAATGTGGTAGTGACTTGAAGAAGCAGTGTAAAGTGTTAAGAGAGTAGTGACTGTAGTACCAGAATAGTGACTTTTGTTGAGAGTAGTAATTGTAAGGCCAGTAAATGAAGTGTTTTGTGAGAGAGACATTCTAGAAATTTTATTGTATCCATATTTAGAGTGTAAATAAAGTTGTTTTGTTAAAATTAAAAGTCTCACTTATCCAGAACCCGGAGAAAACGTAACAATACCATTAGCAATCATTTCATATAAATGGATTGAAATATGTGAGAACAAAATATATTGTTTGTGGCCTAAAGTAAAAACTGACACACAAAGGATGAAGTTATTATTAGAGCATCGAGAACTTGAACAACAGATTGCTTCTCTATGCAGGATAAATATAAAATATAAAACGGGTATGTATACACTTTATGAGGTTCTATGTAAATGTCAAGTATTTCATTAATTTCATGTCTGACAAATTTCATAAAACATAAACGCATCGGCTTTTTAAAAGTTCTGTGTCATTGGTAATAACCTAACTAATAACAAGTAAGACTTCCATGATAGATCCAGTATAAAAAATAAATAATAAGGTATCACCAATATTATTTTGACTAAACACCAAAACATATTTGACATCTGTCTTAAGGATATGTATTTCATCGAAGTTTCACTTGTACTACAATGTCTTGAACTGGTTCGTTATCATCTCTTTAATTTAGGAAAGTATTTTTTTTGTTTGACCTAAGTGGTTATTAAATAATGTATATTTTTTTGTTATAGACACCTACCAAAAAGCAGTCGAAAAGATGAAGGAACTCGAGCATTTGTCTAGTGTTTCTGACTCTGACATAGAAAATAAATCTGAAAGAACGAGAAAGAAGAAGACCTTTGAAAATTACGTTGTTGACTCAGATACAGATGAAGATATCGTGCCATCCGTTAGCCTCAAAATACAGGAGAAGCGAAAGCAAATAACTACAGCTGATGAGCAGAAACCGTGTCAATGTGTAAGCCTTGAGAGCTCAATTGAAGGTATTCATGTTGCTTTGATGAAAATCGTGAAGTAGTAAAAATATGTTATTTTAATTGCAGCTCTCATCAGAAATTTGTGTTTGCCAATGTTGGAAGACATAAAAACAACAGTTGACAGGAACTTTCAGGCCATTTCCAAATTACAGGAGATTAAACATCAGGATGTACCACTGAACCTCCCAATAACACAAAGTCTGCCAGCTGAGTCTGTAGAGCAACTCGATAAATTTAATAGAGATCTCCAGGATGAAAGAATATTAAGATCAGTTGTAAGTAACATTGCAAGTAATTAAAAAAAAGAACATTACATGTAATATAACATACCAAAAAACAATTGGGTTATAGATTGATGAAGTATAATGCTGTGTCAATTATCTATAATTCAATTTCTTGTGATTTTCCAAATGGAAAAATCTTGATGTTTATATATATATATATATATATATATATATATATATATATATATATATATATTGATATGGTTACTAAAGGGGGCCACATATACATATATACACATACATATACACAAACAACAACTTACCTTTGGTGTATGCAATGTTTTTGCACTGTAAGGCAGGGAGAAACTAAATTTTACAGATATATATGTGTTGAAAGGAGGCAAGGCAAGTGTAAATGTATGACAAGTTTAATTATATAGTTTAAGGTATTATTGTTTGATAGCTGTTATGTAATTTAAGATGTTATTGTTTGTTAGAATTAAGGATATTGTTAGCTTTAAGAATAGTAAGATGTCAAAATTTGAGTGTTAAATTGTAAGAAATGTCATGTCATAACCTATGTTTAAGTCAGCTGTTTTTTATTTAGGACAGACGTCAAACTGACACTAAAATTATAGTTAGGTTAATTATTCTCTCATTGACTAACAACAATCAGAAGTATGTATGTATCCGAGGAGATGATGAAAAACGATTATTGTGTTAAAATTTGTTAGGATATTTTATTTGAAGCAGGCAGATAACAGTTTTTTGATTAGTTACGCTGGTTACGTATGAAAAATAATAAACAGATGGAAAAATTTTGATAAAAGTATCAGATTAAAATTGTTGAGATAAAAAAAGTTTGAAATTGTCATTAAATTATTAGATGGGAATTTTTGGTAATAAGGATATAGTTTGAGAAATTAGATAGAAGGGGTTTGAAAAGGGATAGTAGCAAGAGGAGAAAATTTAGTCTAGAGGATGCAAAAATCTAGAGGGTCGCTGATCCGATAGTCCGACTCAGCAAATACAGGAGAGGCAGCAGAGGCAGCAGCAGTCTGAGTGAGTAGTGTAAAACTAAAAGGAGTAATAAAACTCGCTAAAAAAATAAGTACATAAACTGTGCTTTGGTTTTTATACGACATTCAAGATACTTATAGAGGCAGGGGATCTTTTGGCTATAACTAACTGATAGTCAGCGTGGAACTCTGTGTCTATTGACTAAGTGCCACAATACAGTGGAATTAATATAAACACCAATAGGTGTCGGTACCGTTAACATTTATTTTATTTTCTTTCGTTCCCTTTTATAGTGTAAAATTCAAATAGGTATAAGTAATACATAAGGTTTAGGTTTTTTGTCATATATGTTAATTTAATAAATATTTAAGTTCTGTGAGCGTATAAGGACCTTTGCTTTGTTTTCTTTAACATATATTTATAAGCATTTTGAGTAAAGATCAGAGGGGGAATACATTTCAAAATTTAAAATTTAATCAAACTTTTGGAAATAATAATTAAAATTTTGATAGGACTTGAACCCACTAGTCCCTGTTTTGAGAGTCAAATTCATTCATGTGATCAATTGTATGCGCAATACAGCAGTATAAAGGCATTTAATACACCAAGGTGTAATACACACACAAACCTTTGGTGAACACACATTAACAACACATTACTCACTAAACTTTACAGGTAGATAAAACACAAGATAAAATACACTTCGAAATTAACATCACAAAAAGCAATAAAACATATTTAAGTTAGCCACCATATCAAGTATTTCAATATACCTAATAATAATAATATAAAACTTAAAATAAACCTTTCCCTATTTCAATTATCACCCAATAGTGGGACTTAAACAACCCTAGCTTAAATTAACTTTCTATATCAATTAGCGCCCAAAAACGTGGGACTATAATTTTCCTAGATAGATTAAATTATTACTACGTGGGACTTTAATCTTCCTAAATAACTATCTATATCAATTGTCGCCTAAACGTGGGAGCTTTCGAGGTCCACGAGTAAAATAAATTAAAAAAATAAATAAATAAACAAAACATAATAAGGAAGTCGAGAAAATGCCTAGGGGAAGAAAAATGACCACGTCAAAGGACAGACAGGACAGGGGAGACGAAAGAGAACATGAACAGCAGGAAAGTATGGAAATAGATCAGGAGAGAAGATATGATCAAGAAGTTGGTGAAAATGTGGAAGAACAAGCAGAAGGAATGGTACAAACAGGAGAAGAAACGTCAATAGAAGAACAGACACCTGACGGAGACAAAGTAGACGACACAAATACGACAAACGAAAAACCTGACAGTAACAATGAAATGTTCATGAAATTAATGCAGAGCATGAATAGTATGAATGCAAATGTTAATAATATAAATGAAAGCAATAAAATTATGAATGAGAAAATGAATGAAAGCATAAATGGCCTAAAACAAGACATAAATGAAAGTAAGAAAGAAATGAAAGGGGATATGTATAGCATGAAACTAGATATGAATGACATGAGGCAAGATATAAATGAAAATATGAATGACAGGTTCGAAAGACAAGAGGATAATATAAACAAGATAAAAGAAAGTATGACTGAGAAATTTGTTGAACAAGAGCAGAATATGAGGCAAGTGAATGTGAGATTGGATAATATAGAGGAGAAATTAACACAGAAATTAGAGAAAAGTGTGCAAGAGGTGAGAAAGGAGCTGATACTGAAAGTAAATGACGAAGTAGAGGCCAAAGTGCAAGAAAAATGCCAGGGTGTCATGGAAAGAATGAATGTGGCTGAAGACGAGATAGGAGGTATTATACAAATAGGGAATGAGAGGTATCTGAGGATGATTGGAGTGAATACGGAAATAGAGAGGAAAGTAAATAGCTATCAGAATGAGATAGGTGAGAAACTGACAGAGACGAATGAAAAAGTCGAAAGAGTGGAGCAAGTGGCCAGAGTAAATGTGGATGATTTAAAAAGATTGAAAGAAGAAACGGAACGGAGATTAAATTTAGAAAGTATCAAAATAAGAGAGGGAGTAGAAGAGAATGTGAAACAAAAATTAGAGAGAATGGAGCGACAAATGAGAGCAGGTATGGGCAATGAAAGAATTATGTACCAGACCACGAATGATACTGGACTCAAATTCACCGGACATGTAGACAAACTACACCCCAAAGTATTTATTACGAGCCTCCTGAACAAGCTCAGGAACATATATGATGCGCAGGACATGAAGGAAATTATAAGGCAGAGTTTAAAAGGGGATGCATTAATATGGTTCACCAGTAAGGAAGAATGAATTGAGGATATGGAAGACTTCCAGGAGAAGTTTATAAGCCATTACTGGGGAGAAGCACAGCAGGCCATAGTCAGAGAAAAGCTGTACTTTGGCAAACACGATCCCAACGACCCCAGAGAGTTGTCCAGCTATGCGTTACACATTTATGACATGGCACAGCACCTGACGCCAAGAATGAAGGAAGAGGAGATAATAGTATACATTGCCAGGCACTTTAGAACCGAGATATCCGAAATAATAGGGATACAAAATATAAGAACCTTGGACCAACTCATAACTTACCTACAACGGGTCCAGAGAACAATGAGGGACAAAAATAATGAAAGGAATACTGGAAGAGAAGAGTGGCAAAGAAGGAACCAAGAAGGATCAAGAAGAAATGGGGAGTACAATGGGAACGGAAATTATGGACGAAACAATAACAATTACGAAAGAAGGGATTACCGAAATTACGAAGGAAGGACTTACCAAAACGGACAGGGAAGATACAATGAACGGAACAACTACAACGAAAGAAGGAACTTTCAAAATGGACAAAGAAGGTATAACGACAGATATGACAACAATAACTACGACAGAGGGAGAAATCAAAATAACGAGAATTATAAGAGGCAAAGTCCACAAAATGACAACCGAAACGATTACAATCGACAGGATGAGAGAAGGGCTGATGAGTTTAGAGCCAGAGTGAATGCGATGAGACAAAGGAGAAATGCTGCGGAAGAGAATCAAGGACCAGGCGCTGAAACGGGGGCAATACGAAAACAAAGAGGTGACGACCAGCAAGAAGGAATTAGAATAATGAGTGATGCAGTGGAGGCGGCGAGAGAAAGACTGCCAAATAGGGGTATGGACAATGCCATTGTCCATACAAATTTTTAAATATGCACAAACCCGTTATAGCAAATCACCCACACGCAAAAGCCAACCACACATGTGTCTACGAACACCCCAGAGAAATATTTAAGAATGACAAAGAGGCAGAAAAATTTGAAGAAAATGTAGGTTTAATAATTTTGAAAGGAAAGTTATATAAAAAGGATGTGAAGATATTACTTGATACAGGATCAGAAGCCTCAATAATTTCTGGAAGGGTCGTAGAACACTTTAGCGTGGGGAGAGTGAAAATACCTAAGATCACACTAGTAAACGCAAAAGGAAAGAAGATTGGGGAAATTAGCGAGACTATATCTGTGGAAATAAGTATAAACAACGTGAAACTGGAGCTACAGCTTTTGATAATGGACGAAATGGAATACGATATAATTATGGGAACTGACGAAATGGAAAGGCATGAAATTATAATTGATTATTTGAATAAGTACGTAGTAATTCGCAACAAAAGTATAAGAATGAAAAGATTAAATGAGAATGGGGAGGATGGTAGTGTAGTTAGAAATAGTTCAGTTAAAAATAAAGAGAAAGCTATATACGAAATGAGGTATAGCCAATATGAAAATGATATGTGTAAAGAAAATGAGAATAGTATGCAGATAAACTGCGAAGAAAAATATATAAAGCAAATAAAGGGAGCGCTAGAAAAATATAGAGGGTTAATAATAGATGAAACTAGAGTTGCGAGAAATTATGTCCATCAGTTCAAAGTAAGAGGTTTACAAAATTTTAAATCCAAGTCATATCCGATTCCATATAAGTACAGAAAAGAAGTAGCAGAAGAGATTTTAAAAATGAAGCAAAGGGGAATAATTGAAAACAGTAACACCCCATTTATAAATCCAGTAGTTGTTGTTAAAAAGTCGAGTGGCGAGCTAAGACTATGTTTAGACGCCAGGAACATAAATAGTTGCTCGGTTCCACAATATGAAGCCCCAGCGAACATAGACTCTATATTTGGGAGGTTAACATGTTCCGAAGTGTTTACAAAAATTGATTTGAAGCATAGTTTTTGGCTAATTCCTTTACACGAAGATAGCCGAGACTATACAGGTTTTACAATAGACGGAGTGGTCTATAGATTTGCGGTAGTGCCTTACGGGATTCAGTCAGCATGTGCAGCACTAACAAGAGCACTACACACCATTTTGGACAAGTATGAACAATTCGTGGTACACTATGTGGACGATATACTGATAATCAGTAAAGAAAAAGACCACCAAGAGCACGTTGAAACAGTTTTAAGAGAGCTAGACGAAGCTGGTTTAAAGATCAACTTAGGGAAATGCAAGTTTTATCAAAAGGATGTAGTATTCTTGGGGTACGTCATTGACAAAGAGGGTATAAGGATGGACGAACAACGTGTAGAGGCCATCAGGGAGTTTAAACGCCCTACAAATTTAAAAACACTCAGAGGATTCATTGGCATGATAAATTACTTCAAGAGATTGGTCCCAAACTTGAGCGAGAAGTTGTACCCACTTATAAACATGCTCAAGAAAAACCAAAAATGGAAGTGGGACAACGAAAAAGAAATAGCATTTAACTCGATAAAGGAGGAGTTTTGCAAGGGGTTAAAGGTATACCATCCTAGGTATGAATTAGAATTCACATTGAGAACGGATGCGTCAATTAACAAATTGGCTGAAGTGTTAGTACAAATGCAAGAGGGAGTGGAAGTGCCTATATGTTTTGTGTCGAGAGTGACAAAAGTGCATGAGAAGAAGTATAGTGTGACTGAATTAGAATTGGTGAGTGTGGTATTTTGTGTGGAGAAGCTGCGATTTTATTTGTTGGGGAATAAATTTGTGATCGAAACAGACCACCAAGCTTCGATCAGCATCCTCAAGAATAAATTCGTAAGCAATCGGATACATAGATGGGTGTTAATTATGCAAGAATACACGTATGACATAAGGCATGTGAAAGGAAGTTTGAATGTAGTGGCAGATGCTTTGACGAGGGATGATGGAAAGAATGTGAATGAATCTAGACGAATCAGATCAGGTATGAATGTTTTGACAGAAAATCAGGGTTTATTTTCAAAAGAGGTGATTGAAAGAGACCAGAGAATGCTAAGTGAGAAAGAAAAACGTGGATCTGAAGAGAAGGAGAATGTGCTTGTCAAAACAGTGAATGGGTATGAAGTATATGTGATAACGAATGAATTGGCGAGAGAAATCAGCAAAAGTATACATGAAGAGAATGGGCATATAGGGGCACGAAAGGTATGGATGGTATTCCGAGAAAATTACATTACGAAACGAGACCTAACGTTAATAAAGGGAACATTGAGAGCTTGTAAAACATGCCAAATATATAAACACAAAAATCGACACAATGTGGGAGTACCAAAAACTATAACAGCCAATGAGTGTTTAGAAATAGTAGCCATAGATTTCATTAGTGAGTTGATACCCAGTAGACAACAAAACAAGCATATAATGGTCATGGTTGATGTATTTTCCAAATACATCAAATTATATCCAACAAAACACACAAACAAACACGTCGTAATGAAACTGCTAAGGTTATATATACAACAAGTAGGTACCCCAAAAACAATTTTACTGGATAACGCCACCTACTTCCAAAATGAAGCTATACAACCATTATGTGAAAGTAAAGGCATCCAAATGCAATACACGAGCATAAGACACCCTAGTAGTAACCCAGCAGAGCGTTATATACAGGAGGTAATCAAGTATTTGAGAATGTTGATAAATGGTGACCAGAGAGAATGGGAGAGTCAATTGGTGAATGTTGAAAGAATTCTGAATGAATGTCATAACTTGAACACGGAAGAGACACCTATGTATGTGATGACTGGAAGGAGGCCTGAGAGAAAATGGATAATAGAAGAGAAATTGACGTATGAGAGAGTGGTTGAGAATGTAAGGAAGAGAATCAGGAGAAAGGCACAGAAATACTTGAGCCGACAGCGTAAGAAAATAAAAAAAGGGGTGAAGTTCAAAAAAGGAGATATTGTGATTGTGAGAGCACACAGAGTTGGAAATCGAGAGTTGGAGAAATGTGCCAAGCTTCAACCTATATTCGAAGGGCCTTATAAAATAGAAAATGAGAAACCAGTTAACAGCTGTCTACTGACAGACCTCCAAACTGGACAGATCAGAGGAATTTTCAACATTACAGATGTGTACAAGTTTGAACAATAGGAGGAAATTAAAAGTAATGACCTGGGAAGTCTTAAAACTCACCAACATTTTTTGGAATAACATAACAATCAAAATTCAAAATTGCAGACCTGGATTAAGTCTATCAACTGAACCAAAACTAGTTCGACCAAATAACACGCCAAAATTCAAAATTTAAAGCAAATGTCAAGCATGAAAGAAGAGTATAGGCAAATTCAAAACCGAGGTAGATAACGTTAGTAACCAGCTAAGCGTGGGGAAGAATTTCACGACAAACAAGCAGTAGAAATGCACGTCAAACAAGACATATATGATCGGAAACAAACGAAGTAGTGGGGACAAGTTTAAACCCAAGATAAGAGGACCCGAGCTGCCAACAAATGAGGAAAAAGAAAGAAAAATATATGAAGAAAACAGATATCAAGGCCAATTATGTAAAATTCGTTAAAATTATGGAACATTTAGTAGGATAGACAACTAAATAAGGACGTCTGAATCAAGGAGTAATGGGAAAAGTCAAAAATATATATGTACGAACAGTGAAATGAATTTAATAGATGGAGAAGCTAACCAGTGAATATGTAAACCCATAGAGGGCATATTGAGATAATGAAAATATATATAGATGATTATGTGCACAGTAGTTGCAAGATATAGGGGAATGAGATGAAAAAGTCAAGTAAAAGGAACATATATTGACTGCTAAACAGTAGTTTCAGATTAATAAGAAGAAGAAAAAAAGTTGGGTATCAGAAGAATAAAACGAATTGAAAAGGGAAAGGACCTAATATCAAAAAAGAAACATATAGAAACTTACAATGGCAGCAGCAATAAAAAAAATATAGTCCAAATATGGGGGTATATACGAACATGTCGTTATAGAAATCGGTTCATTATCACGCGTAGGAACACGCAATGAGAAAAGGGGAACTCGGTAATAAAAAAAATAATGATGATCAAGAGGTAAATTAAAGAAATCAGGCTTAAATTTAATATACCTGTGATTAAAGAGATAAATTAAACAATAAGGAATTTGAAAGGCAAGAGATAATTTCTTACTTTACTTGGGGGGAAACTTAAAACTGAATTTAGCCTTGACATAGTCAATTAACAACATTTTTTTATTTAATGTTGATGGCCCCACGTTGGGCGCCAATTGATTATGATAAGTTAATTTAAGCTAGTGTTGTTTTAGTCCCACTATTGGGTATTTAAATTGAAATATATAAGTTAAAGTTTTAATTATAGGATATATATTATTATTATTGTTTTCAGTTTTTGATTAGATCTTATCTGTAAAGTACTCTCTAAAATGTATCGTAAAATAAAATGTGTATATTAAATATATGTGTCTTTGACTTACACCCCGGTGTATCCAATGTCTTTTATTGCTGCATGTGACATAAACAAATTGATAGCATGGATATATTTACTCTTAAAACAGGGAGCTTCTTTAAGCTAGTGGGTTCAAGTCCTATCAATTTATTATAATTCCAAATATATCTATCTAAAAATTTCAATAAGATTGCTCTTTACTTTATGTTTGCAAATCTGTTATTCTTTTTACAGTTTGAAGATGTTACCCCTTTTAAATAATATTTGTTTCCCCAGATATTTATATGTATAAATCAAAAATAAAGCAAGGATTTCAACTTAATACAAAAACTAGAATCTTTATTAAATTTAACTGAAACAAATCACAAATGCCTAATACTATTGAATCTTTATATTACCCCCTTTTAATTAATCTGATCAGTATTTATCTAATTAAATTTATGACTAAGAAATAACTTTGTTCTTAGGTCAACGAAATTGTTTGTTCTATATATAACCGCTCTTATGCTACCTACAAAGATCCAGATGGTAAAACTAACTTATACTATGTACTATTCGATGGTGTCTCTTGGAATGAGGTGCGTATTGATGTCTGCTGTTAACAGATGGCTGGACAAGCACCTTCTAATTTTTAAATGGTTGCTTTCAAATATGTGGTGGCACTTACGCTTTTTGTCGCAATCTTGATGCCTCAAATTATAATTTTCTGTGGCAGTACTTGGACTACATGAAAAAACGTAAATATTTGAATGGTTTAAACTCACTGTTTTGTTACCGGTGGTTTCTTCCTGACGTGGTTTCGGCTGCCACAAACTGACCTATTAACCTGTTATTGATGTTGGTCGAACCTTTACTTCATTTCCCGCGCTGTTTTACTTTTTATTACTTGTTTTTTTAACTTTCTCCTTATATTTCAGCTTCTTCCAAAAAATTTGATAAAAATCTCTCTTGTTTTTTTATTTTTTCCTTGTCATCTGCGTAACTAAGTAAAAACCGCTTTCTGCCCTCTTCCAAATATTTTCATCATAACAAATTTTTTGTTTGTTTGTATCCCCATTTCCTGGGTTACCTTGTTACACCTTGTTACATCTTTCAATGCACTATAAACACTATTTTTGACAGCATTCCTTAACCTATTACAATTTTATTGTCAGTTTTGACATTTGTGGTAACTGAACAGCTGACTTATATTTAGGTTACATGAGATTTTGACAAACTTAATACTAATAAATATTAACACCATAAATTTCCTAATTATACTAAACATGAACACGTTGGGCGCCAATTGATATAGAAAGTTATTTACAGACTTTCGAAACCCTCACGTTTGGGGCCAATTGTTATAGAATTTCAAAAAAATGTAATAAGCTATGGATTTTAAATTTAATTTAATATATAGAATTGATATATATATATATATATATATATATATATATATATATATATATATATATATATATATATATATATATATATCAATTCTATATATTAAATTAAATTTAAAATCCATAGCTTATTACATTTTTTTGAAATTCTATAACAATTGGCCCCAAACGTGAGGGTTTCAAAAGTCTGTAAATAACTTTCTATATCAATTTGATATGGTTACTAAAGGGGGCCACATATACATATATACACATACATATACACAAACAACAACTTACCTTTGGTGTATGCAATGTTTTTGCACTGTAAGGCAGGGAGAAACTAAATTTTACAGATATATATATGTGTTGAAAGGAGGCAAGGCAAGTGTAAATGTATGACAAGTTTAATTATATAGTTTAAGGTATTATTGTTTGATAGCTGTTATGTAATTTAAGATGTTATTGTTTGTTAGAATTAAGGATATTGTTAGCTTTAAGAATAGTAAGATGTCAAAATTTGAGTGTTAAATTGTAAGAAATGTCATGTCATAACCTATGTTTAAGTCAGCTGTTTTTTATTTAGGACATACGTCAAACTGACACTAAAATTATAGTTAGGTTAATTATTCTCTCATTGACTAACAACAATCAGAAGTATGTATGTATCCGAGGAGATGATGAAAAACGATTATTGTGTTAAAATTTGTTAGGATATTTTATTTGAAGCAGGCAGATAACAGTTTTTTGATTAGTTACGCTGGTTACGTATGAAAAATAATAAACAGATGGAAAAATTTTGATAAAAGTATCAGATTAAAATTGTTGAGATAAAAAAAGTTTGAAATTGTCATTAAATTATTAGATGGGAATTTTTGGTAATAAGGATATAGTTTGAGAAATTAGATAGAAGGGGTTTGAAAAGGGATAGTAGCAAGAGGAGAAAATTTAGTCTAGAGGATGCAAAAATCTAGAGGGTCGCTGATCCGATAGTCCGACTCAGCAAATACAGGAGAGGCAGCAGAGGCAGCAGCAGTCTGAGTGAGTAGTGTAAAACTAAAAGGAGTAATAAAACTCGCTAAAAAAATAAGTACATAAACTGTGCTTTGGTTTTTATACGACATTCAAGATACTTATAGAGGCAGGGGATCTTTTGGCTATAACTAACTGATAGTCAGCGTGGAACTCTGTGTCTATTGACTAAGTGCCACAATACAGTGGAATTAATATAAACACCAATAGGTGTCGGTACCGTTAACATTTATTTTATTTTCTTTCGTTCCCTTTTATAGTGTAAAATTCAAATAGGTATAAGTAATACATAAGGTTTAGGTTTTTTGTCATATATGTTAATTTAATAAATATTTAAGTTCTGTGAGCGTATAAGGACCTTTGCTTTGTTTTCTTTAACATATATTTATAAGCATTTTGAGTAAAGATCAGAGGGGGAATACATTTCAAAATTTAAAATTTAATCAAACTTTTGGAAATAATAATAAAAATTTTGATAGGACTTGAACCCACTAGTCCCTGTTTTCAGAGTCAAATTCATTCATGTGATCAATTGTATGCGCAATACAGCAGTATAAAGGCATTTAATACACCAAGGTGTTATACACACACAAACCTTTGGTGAACACACATTAACAACACATTACTCACTAAACTTTACAGGTAGATAAAACACAAGATAAAATACACTTCGAAATTAACATCACAAAAAGCAATAAAACATATTTAAGTTAGCCACCATATCAAGTATTTCAATATACCTAATAATAATAATATAAAACTTAAAATAAACCTTTCCCTATTTCAATTATCACCCAATAGTGGGACTTAAACAACCCTAGCTTAAATTAACTTTCTATATCAATTAGCGCCCAAAAACGTGGGACTATAATTTTCCTAGATAGATTAAATTATTACTACGTGGGACTTTAATCTTCCTAAATAACTATCTATATCAATATATATATATATATATATATATATATATATATATATATATATATATATATATATATATATATATATATATATATATATATATGTTTGTGTGTAATTGTAATGAACTCTTCTCCATAAACAAAAGGTTTGAAACCTTGGAAAGTTTTCAAGATTTATTTTCTTTCAGAGCCACACTTTGCAAGTAGTAGGAGGGAAAGACACAGTCGATGCAGTGAGGAGACTATTGGTCAAGATTATCTCCCACCAACTGTCTTTGAAATATAATTGGTCTGGGCGGAATGAGAAGGTCCCATTTCAAGCTATGAGCAACGTAATTAAACTTCTTATTGGTACATGTTATGATGTAAGCATATCGAACATTTCTCATTGATATATTATTTGATTTTCAGGAACAGTGAGGAAGAATTGTATGTGCAAAGATGCCACGCAAGAGCAAGTGGAGTCAGTAATCAAACTTTGGCTTCGAAATGCGGGGGACAGAGAAGGAGGGCGCAATAGGAGACAAAAAGATGGTGAAAATTCAGGGACTATCTTCTCATTGGACAGTGTGCTCTCTAAGTGATATGTTAATATCAATCTGCCTTCTTATAAGTTCTCATATATATCTTATGCAATTTCCATGAAGTTATCCCATAAATATCATAAAGTTATTTGAATGAAGCTCAAAAAACACTGCTCTTATTCATGGAAAGTTTAAATCTGGTTAAATTAAAACTACTTTTAAACCTAGGTTCATAAGTAGACAAAATGTGAAACGTATTCTTATCGGTTCATTTAAAAAAAATATTGTAATATTTAAAAGGAACCAACATGAATTAGTTTCGTAATTTGTGAGTACACGAACCTAGCTTTAAGAGGGAACTTTATGGTACAATAGTTCAGTCATTGTACGAATTAGAAGAAAATATTCAGTAGAAAATTATGGAAACTGTTGAGAACTACAAATTAAAATTATTTCTGTATTTACAGGTTGCTACCAACCGAACATACTGTTTTTAAATGGAACAGCCTGTACATAATTGAGTTTTCTAATTTTTTGTTTCAGAGCTTTTCGACAGCTATTACTTGATAATGCTTGAAGATATGACAAAATAATTATATGCCCCTATCCCAAAATTTGCAGCTTTTCTGTTAGTGCCACAGAAATCCATAAAATTTGATCTTGTTTTGTAATTTTTGACCACTGGTACAGTTATACTGTCATTAGATATAACTAAAAAAAGTGGAATACAGACATGTAAACCGTTTTGCTATTTATTCAAGCATTACAGAGTATAATGAGCAGTCAAAACCGAAAAATTGAGAGTTTACCAGTTCAAAATAAAAAGAAATGTTCACGAAATTATCATTCAATGTATGACGGCTTTGAAAATTCAATAAAATTCATGTGTCCCGTAAAAAAAGGTAACTCTGATTTTTGCAGCCGACTTATGCACTGGCCTGTATGTGCAGAAGTGATTTTAGTTTGTAGTTTGAAGCAGGATTTACAACTTACGCACTAAGCTTTTTTTAGTTCGTATAATAACCAGGCTGTTGTACTTAAAATGCACTGTTGTATGTACCCAGGGAATGTGCGGTCAAGTGTATATATTCGCATTTTCATTAATTTTCATTTTTACCAATTATTTAGTACATTTACTGATGGTGTTTCATCTTTAAGTTTGTTGATTAGCTGTATTTATATTTTATTTTAGGTTGTTAACTTAGAACATTGTTTATTTTTAGAAATATGGATTATTTTTATATAGTTTATATACATATTATTCTTCGTTGCAAAAATGATCACTTTTATTTTTATGATTAAAACTTCTAATACATACAATTGACTTTTATTCTATATAGATGCATGATAATATATGTACATATATATATATATATATATATATATATATATATATATATATATATATATATATATATATATATATGCATTTACTGATGGTGTTTCATCTTTAAGTTTGTTGATTAGCTGTATTTATATTTTATTTTAGGTTGTTAACTTAGAACATTGTTTATTTTTAGAAATATGGATTATTTTTATATAGCTTATATACATATTATTATTCGTTGCAAAAATGATCACTTTTATTTTTATGATTAAAACTTCTAAGACATACAATTGACTTTTATTCTATACAGATGCATGATAATATATGTACATACATATATATATATATATATATATATATATATATATATATATATATATATATATATATATATATATATATATATCAATGCAGATTAAGCACTGCGTGGATGTGCCTGACGAATGCATATTTGATATTGAGATCAAGTGACTCTGCAGCACTGGTGAAGTGACTGACCAGCAATGTATGTGCTGGCTAACAGACTGTTGGCCGGCAGCCGGCCGAGGTTTCCTATTGTTACCGGGCCATCATCCTTTGTAAGCGCTTCTCCAGCAATAGATGTGCCGGCTACCAGCTATAATGCCGATACTGGGCCAGCATTAAAGGTTAGCTGGGTTATTTCAAGATAAAAAGCAGGGAATTGGATAATGTTGATTAATTATAATTTTACAACTAGGTTAAATCTGTATTGTAATCATTTGACATTTGTCACATTTTAAGTGTTTATATAAACAATACACAGTTTTGTTAATAAATGCATATAGCAACAACAGCATTGGTTAGCATTTATTTTGCCGTATAGAGGAATGCTGATGTTTACTTAGTTTAGTAATATAGTCCACATAAGTTTATATATAGAAGTGTTTGTAAATATTGTAACGAGGCCTGACTTGCGGGGTGAATTATGCGGTGGAACAGATTAACGGACTTACGGGAACGGTCCCGGGCGCCAGATTTTAAAAGGGTTTACTCCCCGCGAGGATGTCTGCGACCTCGTCACAAGGCTCTGGCCACGGGTGTGGTCAGAGTGCCTGGATAGCTCCGTGGAGAGGGTCCGGTAGCCTGTGATGTAGCAGGCCGTATAGATACCTCCGGGGTTGCGGGCTTTAATCGCTCCCCCGGTATTTCCCCGACCTTCCGAAAGTTTGTAAGGGTGTAGCAGATTTATTTAGCGTTATGAAATGGACTGAATGTGGTTTCCACACTATTTATTACATTATAAGACGTTACAGCACACTGGTATGCTCACAATATGAAATGTACTTATCACACTAATTTACTCTAAGACAAGTTACGTTACTGGTGACGGGCCAACGAAGTTACTTATTCCCCCCGGACAGAAAATACGTGAGTCCTGCGGACGGAAACTCCGAGTGCGGTGGTTTACGACCCGTGGATGCAGCCGTTAAGTGGGTCAAGGGGAGACACGCTCCTCAAACAGCTAAAATGGCGTCTATCCGACGGAATCGGTACCACGAGATCCAACGCCTCGACGTCAGGGCGTCGATAAGGAACAGGAGGGTTACAGGGGAACACCCTGTAAAAGGATATTGTCATATACCAACTCGACCTTGGCCTGCTTGTGTACTACAGCGTCCAGACCAGAGTCGACTTGGAACGGTCGTGTTAGCTACAGCATCACATTCCAGAAGTATCACGACACGCCAGCAATAATGGGATAGGGCTATGGAGAGGAACTGCACTAGATCTCGCGATCTCGACGTCGACGGGTAGGCGCGTGGGAACTGAGGAAAATATCCGAAAATTCGCTACAATTACATTAAATAAGGCAAACCTAAAATATTCTTATCTAGACGGCGTTCAGTAGGGTTATTACGCTACGGAATTGCCTCTCGCAACCACGGGGCGGAGGGTACGGTGTCCTAATGTTTTACTACAATTTCTATGAACTGACTCTATTTATTGAATATAACTTCTGGCTATATATTTTCCAACGCGCCACGGCAAACGGTGAACTATCTACCTCGGTAGTTAAATTCTCTCTGCCGTCCCCGGCTGAAACATCTTAATCGGTGGAAGATACCTTATCCTTATCTTCTGCAGATATGTTTTTGCTCCGCCGCGATAATTCGAAAATGCGTACTTTTAAGAAATATTAATGATAAAGATAATAATTTTTACTGCGTGGAATTTTTACTAGTGTGAATTATATTATATTTATTTTCGAACAGCTGTTTTTAATATATACATCTGTTCTGAAAATATCGACTTCGTCACACGCCCCCCCCCCCCTCCCTTCGTACAGAAAAATATTTGCATACAAATATTTTATCCTTACCGACTTGTTGGCCGTCACCTACCTACAACTAACAATAATGACAACAAAACACTGAAATACTCACACACAAAAATTTACCTTACTAACTAAGTCTATTATAAATTTAATACTAATTATGGTGTAATAGTCTATGTTGGGGTTGGTCACTTACGACGGCGTTTACTGGCAGTTGTGTCCCAAGGTCTGGAATGACGCGGTGCCTTCCTTGTAGTCGACGCCTCTTGGTATGTGCCGGGTGGTGTCCTGGAGACCTGGGCTGGGGTTCACCTGCACTACGTAGTTGACGGACGGGGGTTCCTCCTCATGTCGACCGGGAACAGCGGAGACGGCGGGTGGTACGGTTTGAGGTCTTTGATGTGGATATTGTGATACCTCTTACCCGCTTCGTCTTTCAGATCATAGATCACCCGCGGCACGACTATCCTCACGGTGTACGGTCCCGTATATTTCGGGGCCAATTTTGTCGCAAAGCCCCGAGGTGCCGAAGACAGTGGACGATCTACCCGTAGGACGCGGTCACCTACGGCACATCACCAGTCGCGACGCCTCAGGTTGTAATGGCCGCTCTGCTGAGAAAAGGCCCTATCGAGGTTGAGCTTCACGAGTTCGAAGGTCTCCCGCAACTTCTCCACTCGATTCAATTGGCGGTTAATTTGGGGAGCGTCCACGATGGCGTCGTCTCCGTCTGCTGGTTCGGTGGTCGGTATCATCTTCGGTGCCGGCAATTCCCGCCCAAAATTGAGGAACGCCGGAGAGAAGCCGGTCGACTGCTCTTTAGCGGTGTTTATGGCGAACACTAGCTCGGGCAATCTCTCATCCCATCTGGCCTGTTCGCTGTCACAAAACAGCGATATCATGGTCTTTAGCGTGCGGTTGCTTCTCTCCACGGGGTTCGCTTGGGGTGTATACGGGGGTGTTAAACGGTGTTTGATGCCCATTTCTTTGAGCAACCCTTTAATTATGCGACCGGTGAATTAGGGGCCATTGTCGCTAATAACTATTCGTGGGGTCCCGAAGCGAATCATAACATGTTCGAAGAGCACGTCGGCAACGGCTTTAGCCGACAATTTTCGCAACGGTTTCGCTTCTACCCACTTAGTGAACCTATCGTGCATGACGACCAGGTAGCCGTTACCCTTCTCGGATCGGGGTAGTGGTCCTACCAGATCTAAACTCACGACCTCCCATGGCCCCTTGCTGACAAACGGCTGCATTTTCCCAGGAAGTTGTTGTTGTGACACCTTGTACCTTTGGCAACGATCACACTGCCGGACATAACGCGCGATGTCTCGGAACATGCCGGGCCAGTAGTAGTTGTGGGTTATGCGCGCTATGGTCTTGGCGACTCCTAAATGCCCCGCGGTGGGTGCATCATTGTTTTGTTCCAGTACCCTTGACCTGAAGTTTTTCGGGTCGCATATTTTCCACAGGTTGTATACTTCAGATTCGGCGAACTCCTTGGAGTCCCAGAAGTGCCTATAGAGCTTCCCCTCTTCCACCCGGTAGTCCGGAAACGCGTCGGGATTCTTCTGCACCTCGGTGATTTTGTTTATGAACCACGTGCATTGGGTGTCTTCTCGGCTAAAGCAAGCATGTTCCTCCGGTGTATCCGTAGCTGGTAACGCGTTTCGCGATAAAGATGCATTCTCCAACAATTAGAACCATATACCGGTTTCGCTCTAATTAGGGCTCGTCAGTACGACATACTAATTGCTACGAAAATACACCTATAAAGTAATACGGCTATAGTAGCCAGCCTTTCAACACTAAGTGAGTGTTGAGCTTGCCACCCACGCTCACCACTCACTTGAAAGGCTGGCTACTATAGCCGTATTACTTTATAGGTGTATTTTCGCAGCAATTAGTATGCCGTACTGACGAGCTCTAATTAGAGCGAAATCGGTTCTAATTGTTGAGAGAATGCATCTAGCCTTACATACTTTGTCCCTATATTAGGGTAGAAATGGGCCAGGGCTGCCAATTTATTAAATTGTTAGTTGGTATACAGTCTCTATTTTTTTAACACTTTGTGTTATTTGCAGCTGGCGTGACAACATACTACTTGGTTCCGCAACTAGGTGGTGACATGCTCACCACTCACTTAGTGTAGAAAGGCGGGCTACTATAGCCGTATTACTTTATACGTGTATTTTCGCAGCAATTAGTATGCTGTACTGACGAGCTGTAATTAGAGCGAAACAGGTCTACGGTTCTAATTGTTATGAGAATGCACCTAGCCTTACATACTTTGTCCCTATATTAGGGTATAAATGGCCCAGGGCTGACGATTTATTAAATTGTTAGTTGGTTGTATACAATCTCTATTTTTTAACCCTTTGTGTTATTTGGAGCTGGCGTGACATCATACTACTTGGTTCTTCAACTAGGTGGTGACACGCTCACCACTCAGTATTATCTGTAATCTAATAAAATATTGTTTGTATGTGTGTGTGTGATTACTATATGGCCTCGGAAGCCATTAGCCACAAACTGTTGCAAAAGTATATTTTTTAATTTTTACTATACCGTGAGATATATTTAGATATTTAGCGGTCGACAAGCTGAGGTAAGTTAAAAGTGGGGCAGAATTCATCAGGCGCTAACAGTTGAATAGTTGTATCAATGTTTGCGTTCAGCAGTACCGCTGAACTTCAGATGAAAGTCAACAGTTGCCGATTTGTACAAGCGACATGGCAGACAAACGTCACAAAATAGTGCTTGAAGTCAACATTGCCTTAATCAGTCTCCAAAGTGAAGTGTATCGGAAGTCAGCAAATGATGAGCACTTACACTCAGCTGTTGCCGCCTGGTTAGCTCTGCCTAATTGTTTATAGGGGATTAGCCCAAGTACATCCTTAATTAATCTACAAAACATATATTTTTTTGAAATTTGGCACTGTTCCACTAATTTTACAAGTACAACAATGTTCTCAATTTAAAAGTATTGAATTCCTCTTTAGCTTTTAGAAATTAAACTCAAATGCCACATCAGTATGAAAACAAAATAACATCCACATATAATATAATTTAAACTTAATAACTGCCAAGTATTCAATCTATTACGCTGATACGATAAAATACGTAGTTATTATACTAAACAATAATTTCAGAAAAAACTGATATTATATTATACATATTATTGCCCACAGTAGTGAATGCCTCCAATAAGAAAGTTAAAAGCATTTTTTAAAATGAAAATTCGAATCAAATTAAGTGTCAAGAGCCGAACAGAAATGATTACAGAAAAAGTGCACATTCCCTATTTCCCTATTTCGTAAGAGCTATGTCTTTTTAACTGACTTCAAAAAAGGCGGAGGTTCTATATGTTCGTCTGTATATATAACTTCCACATCGTCACGTGTGGAAGAATCGCATCGGCGACAAAAATTTCAATTTTTTTTCTCTTAACGTAAAAAGTATCAAAACATATAGAAAACATGATTTGGGAACGATTTTTTTTGTCTGTCGGTCTGTCTCTCTGTCTTTAGCCACGATAACTTTAGAACGAATTGAGATATCGTCTTCAAATTTAGTACACAGTTAGCACTCGACAAACGAACGGTTCGGATTTTTTTGTGTGGATAAAATCGCTTTAGGGGGTGGGGGATGAAGTGTCGGTGATTTGGTGAAAATTGACATTTTTTCGTTAAAACTCGAGTAATATAACGTTTTAGGGTTTATTTATTAGAAAACTTTTAATTTCTCCAAACATCTGGTATTGTGTGCTGAAATTAAATTAGGGGCTGAATGTGTGGGGGTGGAATATTGTTGACAAGAATTTCTTATTTGTTTTTGCTAAAACGGCGTAAGTCTCAAAACGCATAGAAAACTTGATTCTGGAACGAACATTTTTTTGGCTGTCGATATGTCGGTCGGGCGGTCTGTCGCCATGTACGTCTGTCTGTTACTAGGCGCAATTATTTTCGAACGAATTGAAATATCATATCATTTTCAAATTTGGTATCCAGTCAGCACCCGACAAAGGAATGCTTTGAATTGTTTTTTTGGTAAGATCGCTTCAGGGGGTAGAGGATCAAGGTGATTTGGTGAAAATTGGCATTTTTTTCGCTGAAACTCGAGTAATATTACGTTTCAGTTATGGGTACAGGAATATGAATATTTTCTTTGTGGTCAAGCCAGGAGCCCTAAATTCATTACATGAGAAAGTCTTTCTGAGAGAATAAATTATAACCGCTAGTGGAAATTATGATTCAATTTGCGGCACTATTTTTCCAGGATAGGATAACTAATTTGTAATGGCATCAAGGCTCTTTTCTGTCTTCGCATTTTAGCTAGGTTCCAGCAGACGGCGCTCACAACGAAATAGCTATCAACGAATTTTAATATACTTATTTTCTATGGTTCACAGTGTTCTTACTTATTTTACGTAAGCTAGATCTTCGTAATCCTGACTTTATAATAGTTAAGGAAAAACTCTGAGCAGTATTCTACTTATGGAAGCGCAGATATATTTAATAAAAAATGAGTATCGGATGTACACTTGTACACTATATCACTAGAATAGCTGGTTCGCTGATTAGCATAAAGTTTTCAGATAACAATTAAGGAAATAGACATCCATTTTCATAATATAATGTAAACCTCACATACTCATTTCTGTTATTAATATTTGATAAAGGTGTACTTTTTGCACGGACCTGATCCATTTCATTTTTATTTATTAGACAATTACTAAACAATTATCGTTGTCGGTACCCTACGGAATAACTAACACACTTTATGAAAGACGGTCGATTGTTTTTTTATTTGTACGAGAACAGTCAGGAATAAAATTGAATATCATTCAATTGGTAGATATGTTTCATGCACATTACAAATGGATCAATCGGTAATATATGTGAAAATGCACCAAAAACGAATTCAACTCCCTAAGCAATATTATATTTCGAATAAAAAGTGTTTATTTGAAAGTTTTGTTAAAACTTTGCAGAAGATAGTTTACTAAGCTCAGACGCGGGGTTTCAATTAATATTTGCTAACGGGTGTACTTTCTTGTACGGACCAAAACCATTTTATTTTTATTCATTAGTATTACTAATCAATTTTCGTTACTCTATGGAATAAGTAACATAATTTATAAAAGATGGCCGATTGTTTTTTTTTATTTGTATGAGAACGGTCAGGAATAAAATTAAAAATATAATTTAATTGGTATGTCTCATATCAAAATACATAAAGAAAACACAAATTCAAATCCTTAAGGAACATTATGTCTTTAGAATAAAAAGGGTTTATCTGAAAGTTTAGTTAAATCTTCACAGAACATAGTTTGGTAAGCTCAGACACATGGTTTCGTTCTCATGAAGTGGATGGGCACTGGATATATACCAAAAAATAGTAGTAATCATATTTAATACATATTTAAGTAAATTTTAAAATGTCAACATATGTGAAAAGCACAAATAAGTGCAATACACCTAGGAATTCTGTCGTAAATGTTACCAAACGTATTGTGGGTATTAAACGTTAATTACGCCTTTATTAACTAAAGGCCACCTTTATTTATAACTGAAATACACATGCACGCCAGCGCAAATTTTTTTGTGTTTTTTTTATTACCCTTGAGGAAATATAATGCATAATATACCTACTTTATGTGGAGATATATCATATATCACCATATCCTACTTTCTACAAACCTGATTTTATAGGTTGAAATTCTATATAGGTAATATATTATAAGCATTGGTTATTCTGCGGCTATAAACTGTTTTTAAACTAAGTCAACGCACCTACCTAGTCAGAAGTGAAGTACATTTTCACGTACGCCAATTTAATTTGCTAGATGCAAAGGTGCCGCATTCGTATAATTACACGTACACTACGAGTAACCAGTCATCCATTACAAAGAATAGTGCTGCAAATTAATTCATAACTTCTACATATATGTTATAATTTATTCACTCCAGAAAGACATTCCCATGGAATGAGTTTAGGATCCATGACTTCACCACAAACAAAATATTTATATTCCTGTGCCCATAAATTTTTGCAACATTATCTTACTCGAGTTTTATTGAAAAAATGTCGCTTTTAACCAATCACCCCTTATTTATCCCCTAGCGATCTTACCCAAACGAAGCGTTCCTTTGTCGGAGGCTAACTGGATACCAAATTTGGAGTGATATCTCGATTCGTTTGAAAGTTATTGCGCCTATTAACAGACAGACATACATGCCGACATACCGACAGACCGACCGACCGACGGACAAAAAAATTTTCGTTCCAGAATCAAGTTTTCTATATGTTTTGACTTTTTACGCCGGTTTAGCAGAAAAAAATTCGAAAATTTTTTGTCAACAATATACCCCCCCCTCCACTCATTCAACTCCTCATTTAATTTCAGCACAGAATACCAGATGTTTGATGAAATTAAAAGTTTTCTATTAAATATACCCTAAAACGTTATATATTACTCGTGTTTTAAGGAAAAAATGTAAATTTTCACCAAATCACCCCCACCCGCTAAAGCGATTTTACTCAAAAACAATCCGAACCGTTCGTTTTCGAGTGCTAACTGTATACCAAATTTTATGACGATATATCAATTCGTTATAAAGTTATCGTGGCTACCAACAGACAGAGATAAGGCCGACAGACCTGTCTGAGACAGACAAAAAAGAAATCCGTTCCCAAATCATGTTTTCTATATGTTCTGATACTTTTTACGACGTTTTAGCGAAAACAAATTTTGGAAATATTTTTGTCGGCGATGCGATACTTCCACACGTTGTGACGATGTGGAAGTAAAACAACTAACTCCAATCTTAGAGACGATTTAAAACTTTTTACAAAAATTGTTAGTTACATACGAACTTGGAGCTATCGTTATTACTAAAGTCAAGCAGATAGACTTTGGGTAAACAGACCGCAAATTTACATGATAGCTTATGAAAACAACATATATACACTAAAAAAGAAAATCTAACCCATGCTAAAAAGACTATAAATGGCATGCTTTATAAATAACGTTAGGTATAAATAACTTGTTTTACTTAAAAATGTGCTATTCTATAATAATAATGGATAATTTATGTCAAATACAGTAAGTATAAGCATCATTTGAATATTATATTTATAAGATTTCACTTTTCATTTCCATCATCTTTAGACTTTTCAGTTCGTCTATCCATTATATTAAGTTCACACAAGAGCTCGGCGTCTCCTTTTGTTAATTATATCTATCAACTTTACTGTATAAAACGCTAACTAGGTTTAGTGAACACATAACATAAGCCTCCAGTTAATTTTAGTTACTTTATTGAGTATTACATACAACTGAAAAGTAATTCCTAAACACCAATAAATCAAACATGAATTAATAACGATAAGTCTCTACAGTCCGCGGTTGATTTTAAGACTGGTTTGCTTCGGAAAATTTTCCGTTGACCCATGGTCTGCGGCGTTGTCACCTGATGAGCTTATCTTTTCAACACCCTCCGGGGGGATTCAGGGGGTAGAGCAATTGGATCGGTCGGCGCAGACGTTGCTTTTGGGAGTCATCACTTCACATGGTTTTATCCCCAAAACACCATCACTTAAAAACGCACTGAGACAAAAAATTGATGACTGAATTCATAGGTCTATTACTTCAGCACTTTATTTCGTTTTCAAATTGCGCATGCTGAGTTACACGAATCCAATAAATATCAGCATTCTGAATATTGTCAACACCAACACTAATGTACGTCCACTAAACTTTTTCGTCAAATTAACCATAAATGCGAAAACATAAGCAGCTATTCTTAACACTTTTTCATAGTCACTATAGTTATATATTTCTAAAATAAGCTTTCCTTCAGTATTTAGCGGTGGCTCGATAGTTTTAAAAATATTTAAATTCGTTAAGCAATATCCAATGATAAGGGTACTAACAGGACAAAGTACAACTTGGAGAGCCCAATTCATAACAATACTGTTTTTAGACCTAACGATCGTTTCACTAACAAAGTTAGCATCATCAGAGGGATGGAGAGACTAAGTGAATAAAAACTAGAACTCCTATTTATATGTTAGTTGTCAAGCAGTTGCGTCCTCTAGGAAGGTATACAGACAGACCCTTAGTGTTGAGTCTTAAATCTCTGTAATTGAAATTGCATACCTGCTTTCGTAAAATTGTGTGTCGTTATGAAATATTCCTTCTAAGAAGGATACACTGGTTATTAAGATAACAGTTCGAACAATGGACTACATACAACTGGACCTACTCTATTCATCAAAACATTTGTGTTGAAATTTTTACGGATATATATCTACTTTTGAAAGCATCTAACTGTCGCGACTGCCTGACATTTTAAATGTTTTTAACTTGAGATTTTCTTTATCTACATGATTATTATCGCAAATATGCTGAGCAATACATGATTTATCAATAGTGCTATATCTCAAGTGCTCTAAATATTCTTTAAATTTAGTTTCAATATTTTTTTAATTTACTCAACATATTTAAATTCACAATCCTTGCCACCTATCTCATAGATTCCCGACACTTCTGTGGTTTTATCTTTATCTTTTGGGCTACCTAGAAAATTGCTTAATGTATTTTTTTTACAGCTAATAGCTGTGAATTGACTTTCTTAAAAATGCTATTAAAACCTCTCGTAATTCGCGGGTCAAATGGTGAAGAGACAACGGTTTTGTGTGATTTATCTTTTCTGAAGGTCCAATTTTCCGCTAACATTTTTTTTGCTTTATGACTAATTTTTGCACGTAGCAGATAAAGTGACCATTATACTTAGCTACATTTTGAATACATTTAAGTTTTCTCTTGTATCTTTCTTTGCTTAAGGGAAACCGTATTAATCTATGACCCAGAAAATTCATGCTGTTTATTTTGTGGTGTGAGTGAATCGAAATATAACTCGCAGTAGTGGTTTCCTTTCTGTGGATGTTAGATTCAAAAGTGTGGGTATTTTTGATGACTAATACATCAAAGAAAGGTAATTTGTTATTAATTTCCATTTTATAAGTTTCAATGGAGTCAAGTTTGCTGTTTAATTTATCAATAAATCATCTACTTCGAATACATGTGTATTAAATACCGCAAAAACATCGTCCACATAATGAAATCATACTCTAGGAAAATAGTCATTTTCGTTTGCTAGGTCCGTTACAAACCTACTTATGAAAAGGTCTGCAATGAATGGGAAAAGGGGGATGCCCATTGCGGTGCCATGGGTTTGTTCACAAATTTTATTATTAAATTAAAAATATTCTGATTAAGGCAAAGATTTGTTAAATTTGTATATGCTTTGCAGATCTCTTCCCCTATATTGTTCATTTTTAACAAGTGGTCTAAATACGTTAGCGTTTCTTTTATGGGAACACTGGGAAAAAACGAAGCCACAATAAACGATATTAAAACGTCGCTTTCAACCAATTTAATATTTTTACATTTTATTAATAAATTCAAGTGAATTTGAAACTGAAAAAACTGTTCTGTTTGATATTCAAGCCTTTAGATTAGTTTGTTTACCATTGATATCCTGTGTGTTTGAATTTTCTGATGAATAGATGAATACAGTTTCCCTTAAATAAAGAAAAATGCAACAGAGAACATGAATATATTAAAAATGTAGCTAAGTCTAAGTGAGATATAAGACACGAAGCACGTGCCGCCAGCTCATTGCGAAACTAAGTAATATGTTGTCACGGCAGCTCCAAATAACACGAAGTTTTAAATATTAGAGACTGTATACAACCAACTAATAATTTAGTAAATTGTCAGCCCTGGCCTATTTCTACCCTAATATAAGGACAAAATGTTTGAGGCTAGATGCATTCTCACCACAAATAGAACCGTAGACCAGTTTCGATATAATTAGAGCCCGTCAGTACGGCATACTAAATGCAGCGAAAATACACTTATAAAGTAATACGGGTATGGTAGCCAGCCTTCCGACACTAAGTGAGATATAAAACACGAAGCACGTGCCGCCACCTCGTTGCGGAATCAAGTAATATCCCACTGAGCAAGGTAATATTGCATTAACATTGCAGAATCTTTTCCGAAGCAAGTGTAAGTTTGATTGATTACTTACAGAAAACCTCCTGCAAGTTTATTGCAAATGACAAATCTTCCCCCCGGTGACTTAACATATAAAGTGTTTCTTTTGTAACGTTACTGCAAGTTTACTGTAGTGAGTTGTTACAAACTTTCTTTATACTTACAAATGTTACTTTACAACAAGATTCAATTGTAAAAGGACCTAGCAAATTTGCAAAATTTAAATTTACATTTGCAGCTTATCTGCAATTGTATAATTATACATACAGTGCAAGTTTGCAACTTGGAATAATTCCAATTAATCTACTTTAGCTTTATTTCAAAAATGCTCGGAGTCAGTTACAATCTTTTCAAAAATGTATTATACATTTGTGTCAAATGTCATTGATAATTTTAGTAAATGACAACCTTAGCTTTTTGTTGTCTATTTTTAAAGTATACATCAAGCGATACAAAACCACCAAATTTCAAATTTTTATTATAAGTCTTAAGTTGAAGGCACAAAAAAATTTGTGTAGTTAATCAATGAATAAAAATTTTAAATCTGCTGGTTTTCTACAATTTCACATGTAAGAACTTTAAAAATAGTCAACAAAAACCTAGGGTTGATTTAAAGAAATTATTAATGAAGTTATTTTTCAAATATGGTACATACTGTATAGATTTTTTGAAAGACTGCAACTTGAAATACTAATCAATATGTCCAAGAATTTTTGAAAAAAGAAACTGTATTTGATTAAGTAAATTTATTTCAAGGTACACACCAATATTGAATATATGTGTAGGTGTATTTATACATAATATATATTTCTTGTAAAACTGTAAAAAATGAATTAAGACAATGTTAAGTAGAATAAAATCTTTATTACATAAAAAAAAATTAAAGACTTACAACATATTATTCATTTCTGCTGATAGATATATAGATTTTATTGACCATCAAATGAACATGGTAAGTCACTGCCTTTATAAGTACCGACTATATTCACTAGATAGAAATAGTTAGGACATATAGCGAGAGTGCCCATGTTTTTTTGTTCCCTCAGGGCTCGTCCGCGGCCTTGCCGCCCCGAAAGCACAGTGCCCATGTTTAGGCTAAAATGCAGTTCTAGGCAAAACTCGACGACAAAATAGATAACTTGAACATGTGATATCGTTATTAATTGACCGATTTCAAAAATTCTTTTTTCTAAATGAATACCGATTAATTGTTTTTGATATTGTTTTACTAAATAACTCTTAGTCGTCTAGGAAAACGTGTGAAACACCAATAACAAAAATGAAGTCTTCTGCAGCATTACTTATTTTGAGCGGCAAGAATTTTTTAGCTTCTATAGTATATGGTAACATATGTGATATAAAATCAAGTTAACATATCAAATACTATTGTGAAAAAAGAAATATCTAAAATGTTGCATTCATTTTGATTTTAGATAAAGTTTCATTAAGCAAACGTAAGAATATGCAATGGATAAATCAAGCGCAGGGAAACGAATACAACTTAAATGCGAAAATAGCCTATATATGGTGACAGTCTCTGAGAGTGTTCACGCATGTCTTAACTATCCATATCGAGTAAGTATAGTACTGTCAATTTTTGTGTACCTTCAGAAACATTGAGTAAAATAAAGCAAAATTATGACTACAATGAATTACGTATATATATATAAAAGTATGTGGCCAGTTGAACTTGCATTCCAAAGCTTTTCCCTAACACACACACACACACACAACCACACACACTACAAAGAATGAATACAAATAGTATGTAACACTATACACATTAGTTTAGAGCACCAATAAATTCCTTCACCTTGGCCTTTTGTTTTATAACATCCACTAGTGCCTACTTTAGTCTTGTTAGTGGGAGCATCTTAACAACATTAGGTAGAAAATTGAGGCAAAGTAATTAAACATCTGCTTTGTTTTCTCCTTTTAGTGCAACCGTATTATTAATTCATGCCTGCAGCTGATATTGATGTTGGGAGCTTCGCCATTCACTGGATATTTTGAATACATATACTGAAGCTGGAGCGGTACCTAAGTATCCCATTGGCCTCGAACACATCAGGGCAGCTTTTTCTAGGACCTACACACACAATGTCCTTATTGCTCTTTTTTGCATGATAAACACATGTTCCGCTGCTGACGACTTAACCCATATGAATGTTCCATATGATGGGTACTGTACTGTTCTTATGCTGTCGACTGCTCTGGATAAGTCTCATGCTTCCATAGGTCAATCATATTTAACGTTTTAAAATGGAATGGTTTGACCAGGTAAGATATTTCCAGGCCGCTTCTAAGGACAAAACAAAATTCGTATTAAGTAATTAGGTTTTCTTTCTCGTTGAGTAGATTTCATAAAAAGAAACAAAAATATAAATAGGAACAGCCATTTGAGAATAACTCACCAATAGCGACATACCAAAATTTAATTATGCTACAGAAAGTAACTAATTTTATTGAATTCACACATGTATTTAGTATATAGCTGTTTTAGGGAATCTTACCTTACATGTTTGTCGATATACTGCATGTTTCATTATCCAGACTCCAGACAACGAATTACTTAATTACACCAAAAATCTAACAATTCAGGCTACAATAAGATTGTTCAATCTTTGAAACTTCCAGAAAAATATATAGACCTAGATCAAATAACAGCATATCATAAATATAAACAACAATCCGCCATTATTCATTATTGCCGGGCGCTTCGTCACGAGTCAGTTCGCTGTTGGAGTTGGTGTTGCTATGTTGCTATTGTACGACGATGACATGCGATCGAACATACACGAACACGAAAACGGGGAGAATTCAAATAAATGTTTACAAATTAAAACAAACCTTCAGAAACATTACAATTGTAACTTTACGTGAGCTCACAAGTGGAGAAAAACAACAAGCCTGCAAAGGGGATATTACACTTGAAAGTTATGTTAAAGTTTCATTTGTAAGTTTGCATTGGTTTTTTGGCTGCAAACACTGAGAAATGTTGCAAACTTAACTTGCCTAATGGTAAATTATCTAACGTTACGGTAAGTATTTGTAAGTTACCATGCTTAGTGAGATGTTGTCACGGCAGCTCCAAATAACACAAAGGGTTAAATATTAGAGACTGTATACAACCAACTAACAAGTCAGCCCTGGCGCATTTTTACCCTAATATAGGGACAAAATATGTACCTAAGTATAATGGCTACTCTGTCTGCTTAGTGGAAAATTTGTCAATGAACATAAAACAAAGAAAATATTAGCGGAATCTATGACTTTCAGAAAACATAAACCAGACAAAACAGTTGTCTGTTGTGAACTTAAATATCTTGAGTAAACTAAAATAACCATTAAAATTAGATTCGAAGAACTTTTAGCGCAGCTGAGATATGTTAAGAAAAGCTATTCAAAAATGTCAGGCAGTCGGGGCAGTTAAATGCTTACAAAATATATTGTAGTTTATTGTTTGAACTGTTATCTTAATATTCAGAGTGTCCTTTTTAGAAGAATATTTGATAACAACAGACAGTTTTACAAAAGCAGGTATGCAATTTCTAATACAAGTATTTAAGACTCAACAGTGGGTCTGTCTGTATACCTTCGTAGAGGACGATGTTTGCAACTGCTTGGCAACTAACATATAAATAGGAGCTCTAGTCCTTATTCGGTTATTCTATTTATCCCTCTGATGACGCTAACTTTGTTAGCGAAACGATCGTCAGGTATAAAATCTGTATGGTGAGGAATTGGGTTCTCCAAATTGTACTTATCAGTGCTCATCACAGGTTTCAATATTCACTCATTCAGGTCCATGTCGTCATACTTTTAAGTGCAGAAGCTGTTTTGCTTTAATAGGACGAGTAATTATATCAGCGGAACTCATTATACCTGGGCTATGTCTAAGGTGGCGTAAGGTTTTTGTTTAAGTAAATTACCTTTAATCCAAGAAATCGCTATAATAGAATCTGTCCACAAAATCACTTCAATCATGTTACCTCATAGATCCTCGATGGTTCAGTGGTAAGAACGTGTACCCGTTAACCGAATGGTACTGGGTTCGATCCTAGGGTTCCTTCATTTTCCAGTACATACTGTAACATTAACATCAACCGAGGTTGTGACATGTTGTATTTGAGCAAGTTGAATGTCTGCACCTTCCGCCCTTCGGAGGGAGCGTAAATCCGTCGGTCCCGTATCCATGCGATGTTGGGCACGTTAATGATCCCTACCCTCCTTACAGAAAGACCTGGGTTCGGCAAAATTTCCAGGATAGTTGGGTGAAACTGCTCGGTGATCGGCCATAGTCGCGGAAATAGGCCGACGTTAAAGAAACAAAAACCCCCAACACACACAATATTACCTCCTATAGTTGACAATAAATAATTCTGCAAACGGGCTGCACACAATATTCCAGTTAATTAGCTTGGGTAATGTATAATTTTCAATGACAGATCACCACTCATGTTAATTGCGGCAGTGACGATCATAGATTGCAAGAAGGTTTGTAAAAAAATACATTTTAGATTCGCAATCATTTAAATTTTCCTAGTCTAAAATTGAAGGTACCTTTAATATATCTGTTACCCCCGACATAAAGTAAAGTGTTTCAAGCATTGGCATAAATTTTTTGCGTATAGGCACTAGCATTAAAAAAGTGGTAGTGTTGTTGACATTTCTTAATTAACAGGTGAGTGAGTTAAATAAAAAATATTGATCGCTTTAGGGTCACTATACTTGATTTTTTTCAGCGTAAGTGTTGTTTATCTATCGCCAGAGATATATTCCTGGAACTTATTTTGGTCCCTTAAAAGTTATTTTGTTAAAGTCTTTACCGAATTCAGAGCATCAATATAGGCTGATTTTATTTCTACGGCGAGGATATTTCATATGTATTTCCAATTCCATGTGCTTAGGAAATTTATTAATAAACTCTTTACCAGGAACATCATCTTCCTCCTTTAGACCGATCACTTAAAGTTCCCAGAAATTGGATATGTTTATATCAACAATTGAATCTTCCTTGGCTTGTAACTTTAACACAGTTGCCAGATTTACACCTTTGTACCTCTATCACGGCATTTATGTTATCCTCTGACTTTACCTAAATTTGTATTTCATTTAAACATTATTAAAAGAATGTATAGGTACGTTATTTACACGTTTTTCTTAACTCGCTTTCTTGCCTGTCTGTTCGGTACTAATTTTGTAATCGATTTTAAACCAGCTTCCCGATGAGCTAGATACTTAAAACTTTAGTCATTTAACAGTTTGTAACATGTTTCAGACTGAATAATTAAGCGTGTATGAGAGGCAGAAACACAAGACTAAAAAGCAGAAAATAATTATTTAAATATATTTTTTAATATACCACGTTTTTAAAACGGACTAAAATGTATAAAATAATTTCTTCTAGCCCCATAAGGATTTATAACCTCATGCACATTCATAACCCTATTACAGATTATTGGATAGTATCTCGAATCCTGGTCTTCTTGTAGAATCTACGATTATCTTTTCACACCTCATATCTTCTTTTGTTTCTATTAATTCCTCTAGAATCTGTATACCAAAGAAGTATGCACAAAATGAGTCCCTTACTAGTTGATTAAGATATTCATAATATTTACTAAGTGAAGATTAGAACCTGTGATGAGCACTGATAAGCACACTTGGACAACAACACATTTATAAAAACCTGACGATCGTTTCATTAACCAACTTAGCATTATCAGATGATGAATAACTCTTCAGAATACTTTCATCCTCTGATGAGGCTTATTTGGTTAGTGGAACGATCGTCAGGTTTTTTTATTGTGTTGTGGTGATTTGGGATCTCCAAGTGTGTTTATTCATATTCTTCTTTGTTATAGTGATAAATAAAGTTTGCACAAATATGTGAATTGGTATTAACTATCCATCCAAGTAGTGTCTTTGTTAAAACTGGCCCACTGCGTTTACACTCGTCTTGAATTTATTAAATGACTGGTCTTGCCCAATTAAGATAATTCATTTTTTCACAATATGATAAAACTTTATGAAACCGTCTTGTGTCTGGATATTTTTTCTCAGTTTTCTCTACGTTGAGAGGTTGCCTTATTATAACACTAAAATTTATAGTTCTTACTCAGTTACTTTTAAAAATTTTGAGTCATCCTTTTGTAATGAGATTAAACTTACTACTTTGAATCGTTTTGTTAATGTGCGAGTTCATTTGCCTATTGGTAACAAATAGACTCCTGTTGCCTTCTATCCAAGTTTTTTTGCTAATTCTGCATCTATTAAGGATACTGTAAGCCAAAGGTTGCAGTGCTATCGGGGCGGCAAAGCCGCGGATGAGCCCTGAGGTAGAAAAAACAAGGATACTGTAGATCCATTATCATAAAAGGCATAAGTTGTTGTAATACCCTTTGGACCCTTTAAACTTATTGATAGAATTTTTTGTAAAATGGTTAAGGTTTGTTTTTGCATGACGCTCACGTTTCATATTTTTTTCATGGGTTTCGGTTTCTAGACAAAACTTTCCAACATCTGGATTATACCAAAGAGGGTTGTGAAATGTTTGACAGACTTGTTCTTTTTAAAACCTACCTGAAAATGAATTGGTCTAATTGGCAACAAATACAAAGTTTTTTGTGTGGCAACACCGGTCATTTTGACACTTGTTTATTCTTAAACAATTTACAATTACCTAAATTGTGCGTTTCTTTACAGAGTAAGAATTTTCGTATTTAGTTGTATAATTTTCTTATTAGTCTATTTACTAGAGTAAATACTCTTTTCTCTTATAATTCTGATAGTATGAATGGTTTTAGTTTATTTTATTCTTCAAACTGGACGGTCAATGTAACATTAAATTTTTACTTTTGCTTTTAACCAATCTGCAATCAGTCTTAAAGAACCAACTTTACCTTTGATATTGCTTGCAATTGTTATTGACCCCAATCGAGTTTAAAAAAATATGGTATCTTACGCGTAAGTTCATCAAATATTTGTGGATTGTTCATATGACCTTTTGTATCAAGTACTTACTTCGTGATTGTTAAACTTGTGAAAATATGACTAGTGAATCAGATTTACCTTCTCTTGGTGTTAATGTTTTTCTTGCTTTTTTTTATCAACATTGAATTAAAATACTATCTGGTCTTCCAAATGTCATTTCTAGGGGTTCCATTATAGCTTCTAAATTGGCTGAAGAAATCAAAAGTGGTTTCACTGTGTCTCTTGCTCTTCCTCGGAGAGACTTTTGGATTCTAATTAGATTTTATTCATAACTAAAGCGACAAAGCTTAGTAGATCTTCTAAATTGTGATATAAACAGATAAAAATTCTCCTTTTCTTAACAGTCTTTTCTCATTTTCCTTTTTTTTCTATTCTAACGTTTCCAATCTGCTTGTAACTCTTTTAATTTCAATGTCCCTCTTCCTGCTCGCTTTTTCTACATGAGATTTCTTCCTTGCACAGCGACTAGCTTCTGGAAATCCATAAAACCATTTTGATGAAGGGTTTTTCATCCTTTGACCCATCAATAGAAAGACATCCTCCCCCACTACTTACTTGCCCCTCTTCAGCAGATCCCATACTATCTGTGTTCCCTTAGAAGATTCAGTAACTCTAAGGACCAATGTAAATGCACCAAATTTCAATTATTATCATATATGATATAAGAAAATAAAACACAGTATTGATTTAATTTTTTCCTTGGTTATTTAATGTTCATCATGCTCGTTTTGTCAGACGAAGTGGTTTTTGTTGGAGCAACACAACAGGTACGCCCCTGACTTCTTTTACCCGCTATTGCACTTACCGTCCAGTCTCCTACCTGGAGGTACCTCCTTCTGGTTTTTCCAACCTTTTTAAATTGCTGGTTTCTTTTCATCCTTTAAATCTTGGTAAATTGTCGGAACCCTTTATGCTCTACTCGCCTCTATATCGATAATAAAAATTCTCCTTAAAATATTTCTATTTATTTTACGACTAATTAATGCTGATTAATGCTATAAGGTTAAATATTTATTATAAGATTTTTTTAACTTAAATAGCTTTAGTTCTATTTAACATATTTCTTAATATCTTCCAAGAATGAACTTATTGGATTTCCTTGCTGCGTCAATAAATAGTTCTTAATATTTTAACCAGTTGGCCATCCTGTACTACTGACATTATGTCAACTTATAGGTCAACAAGCGCCACCTGGAAGCTCCATAAAAGCTT